>LPNX010210261.1:328759-452715 GCA_001517045.1 Pseudotsuga menziesii
GCCGTTGGAAAGGTATTTCAGTTATCTAAAACTTTCCAGAAGACACCAAAGTATGAAAATGCCCAAAAATACCCTTAAAATGTGTTTTTTGTGTATACGAGACTCTCCTTAAGGTATAGTCGTGTATCATACGCGAGTCTCGTGTTTTACAAGTCGTGCATGCATATATTCGCGGGTTGCTCTTGTGTAAGCTCGCGTATCATACGCGGTTTTTCCTCCTACAGACCCGCGTATGTGTTTCTCAACATTAAAACATAAAAACATGAGTTAATTGGAGATTAGTTATGTCATCTAACTGATTTCCTTAACTGCTGTAACTTCTCTAACCTTCGAACTACCTTATTTCACCCATATAAATAGAGGTAGGAGAGTCCATGAGAGGGACTTGAATTTATGCATTGTTATGCTGGAGGAATCGGGACTCTCTTTGCCCACACCTTTGCCCTGGAGGTCTTCCCCTTGTGTTGCAGAGCTTGGAGGCTGAGTTCTTTGGAGAAGAGAAGCAGCAGATCCAGATCAAGGTTTCGTGAGGTGCCAAACCTGAAGAGAAGGTATACTTGTACTTGTTTTCAGGATTAATAAAGATGTGATGTCCTTCTTCTTCCCAAATCATTGTTCAATGTGTGATTGAATCTCTGTTTCTGATCATATGATGATGTTATTCAGATCATTAGTTCATGTTTATTTGATTATCATTGTCTTATATGTGGTCATAATGGTTTGAGGAAGGTATAACTTGTTTTGCAGGTCTCTTGGAGCGAGAAGAGCAAGAAGAGGATTGAAGAGAAAGCTTGGACCAGCCTTTAGTTAATCAGGTGTGGACCTTTCTCATCTCTAAAACTTGCTGTTATATGCTTGCTGAACATTGTGCATCTCTCTTTCAACCCCAGTACGTTGATGGCCTCTTAAACCCTAGCCATAGGACACTTTCCTTTACAACACCATCTGCATATTTGAGGGGTGTGAAGGAAACTGTGTTTTTGTATGTTCCATTAAATCAATAGCTGCATGGGAAGAATTTCTTACTAGTTACAATTTGAATCAAATAGATACAAACACAATCACTATGTGAGTGGTACATATAACAATTTACCCAAACTTTGATTAATTAATTTAACCTCTTAAGGATTTTTCGTTACTCTATTTTTTATATTTGCTTCGCAAGGTAGTGATCGGGGCATCTCCCTAGCAATTGGTTAGAGGAGTACAACTTCCTCGAGGAAACATGTATACATGTTTGTAATAGTACAAATATAATTTGAAAAAAGAGTTTTTTTTGCTTTGTTTTTTCATGAGTATATTTGTTTGGTTTCTATAATGTTATTTGTATATTTGTTGCAGAGTGTTGATTAGGGAAACCACCCAGATGTTGATCAGACTACAACATCCTTGGGGAAACATGTATACCTATTATAATTGTACAATTTCAATACGTCAATTTTTTTTCTTATTATGTTGTTTCCATGAGTATTTTGGTTTCGTTTGAATAATTTTTTCTATGTTTTTGAAGCAGGGTGTTGTAAGGGACACCTCCCTAGAAGTAGATGATACCAAACCTGCCTTGAGGCAGCAGGTATACATTGATGCAAGTGTACAAATTTAATATGAACACATTTCTTTCTCTACCTAAGCCTGCATTTGAAATTGTCCCTTCCCCAATCAACTTTTCCTCTCTCATAGCCTAACACTCTTCCTTTCTCTTGTGCAACAATCTTCCACAATTATGAAATCCATCTATATATCCACTTCTTAATTGTATTACAACCCAACGATTCTTGGCGCAAGGAACTTGATTCTCCTCCACTTCATGTGATTTGTCAAATTATTTATCCATGGTGAATCCTTCCTCATTAGTTGATTGTTAAAGTCAAGAAATAATGGTGAGGTTGGTTTGGTGTGAAGGCAACTTGCTTTCCCTTTTGATTCACCTTCTTTCACATGAATGGAGGAGTAATTTGATGTGCCCAAGTGTCTATCACATGTAAAGCTCTATATTTATAAATCACATTCACTCTACAAATCACATGGTAATATGAATTGTTTCTATAATCAAATAATGGTCCAAAATTTTGGAGCCAAGCAAAAGGTATAGGGAGATTGACCATTTGAATAAGTGAGGGATGATTATGCTTTCCATGCTTAGTCTGAATTTCTCTTGGAATGAAGGAAATGTTTGAAGTGGACAGGCAATTACTAAATGCCACTACCTACTACCACACTCCCCATGTGTCTTACCTATAAATTAAGGGTGGCTACCATGGAAAACATGGGAAGCCTTCCAATATCCAAGTCCTAGATTTCATTGTTTCCCCAATAGAGCATAACATGTTAATTATATGTGTAATGTCATTTAACCATGGTCAATTTGTTAAAGTTAAGATAGACTTCAACCTCATGTTATGTATTCACTATTTGCATTGATAATCAATTAATTATTTCAAAACAAATGGGACTCAAGAAAAATATATAAAAAAGAATCTTATAATGGGAGTAGGAAGGTAGATAGAAAGCATCTCAGATGTGGATAAAAATATTGTGTATACAATTGTGCAAAATGAGTCGAACCTGACTACCTCCCATCATAAAGAGGAGAAGGAAACCACAAAGTTATTCCATATCAATATTTAGACCAAGAAGAACATGGGAGATGCTTTGTTTGATTTTGGTTTATGAATGCATGATCACCCTTATCCATACCCAATGGGTTGGGTGAATAAGGATGTATATTTAAAAGCTACCAAGCAATGTATGCTGAGATTTTCTATTACTGCAAATTTTATTGATGAAATATAAGTTGATGTGGTACCTTCTAATTTTGTGGTTTAGTGTTTAGTAAACATTATGTATATGAGGGATTATATCTTCATGAGAAGGAATAAACAATACCACCTAATTAATGATGGTCAATAATGTATCATAAATGCACACAATGGAAATTATAATATCTCTTATGTGAGTACACACTAATCTAAGAGATTGATCAACTAAAAAAAAAGTATAAACTTCTTTTCTTGAGCCAAAATCAGAAGGATACCGATTTCACAAGTGTGAAGACATCTTTTGAAGGATGTACAAAAGAATAGAAGTACCAATAAGAAGATACTTTGATAGTATACTGAGAAGTGTTCCAATATCCAAAAGGAGTTCCACTCAAGAGGGAAGTGGTGCATGGGATACAATTACTGCTATACACCCCTTTACCAAATATAGACCATACATATAGTCCATATTAAATTGAAATGAAATGAAGGAGCTACTAGCATTGTTGGAGCAAGGAGTCATAAGACCAAACACCTAACCATATAGCAAGATCATTTTGGTGCCAAACAAGGATGGGACTTGTAGAATGTGCATTGAATATAGATCTATAACCAAGATCACTCTCAAGAATCAATAGTTTTTTCCCCTGCTCAATGGCTTGTTAGATCAATCGCGACATGTAAAGTACACCACTGACCTAGATTTGGAATCTGGATATCATCAAGTCTAGATAAAGGAAAATGACACTTGAAATACTGTATTCAAGAGGAAGCAAGGTATATGTGAGTGGTTAATAGAACCTTTTGGTTTGATTGGTGCACCCACTACTTTTATGCATCTAATGAATGATGTTCTACCTCCATTTCTAAATTTTTTTTTCATAGTTTATTTGGACACCGTCTTGATATTTAGTTATAATTGGAGGAGCATGTGTTACTTGTGAAACAAGTGTTAGATACATTAAGGAAACATCACCTACCAACAAACATAAAGACGTGCGATTTTGTTGAGGAATCTTTGGTGTACTTGGGAAGTGTGTATGGTTGAGGTTAGATGAATATTGATCCTACAAAGATAGAGTTTGATATACTCTTACTAATGTCATAGAAGCTAGGAGTTTTGTGCAAACTACCCAATATTGAAGAAAGTTCATATCATCATTTTCAATGTGGAAGAGCCACTTCGTGTTATAACAATTAGGTGTTGAGATTTTTTAAAGGGGTAAGAAATAACGAACATCCTTTAAATAATTGATATAAAAGATTAGTTGAGCCTTGACCCTAAAACTAGTTAACTTGAAGAAGGATTTTTAAATAGATTGATACTAATGGAAATGCTATGGGATAAATACTAATGCAAGGGGAAAACCAATATGTTGTCATTTTGAGGCATTTCATGATCAATGTAAGATTTCCCTACTTATGCCAAGGTGATATATTCCTTGGTTAACAAAATTAAGAAGTGGAAGCAATTTATATTGGGAAAGCATACCATCATTCATATTAATCATCGACCTCTACAATACTTGCAAGTTTAGATTCAGCGCCAGAAAGTAAGACACCACAAATAGATAGGATTTCTAAAACAATTTCATTTAGTGATTAAATATAAGAAGGGCACAACCAACAAGTTGGTTAATTTTCTAACTAAACCATCAACACCATTAAACAATTTTAAGATATTGTACACCTGTGACATATACAAAGGGGAGCATGCAGAAGATGACGACTTCAAGGGGGTTTATCAATTATTTTAGGGACAAAATGGACAACTAGATGTTGATTACCACCTTCAACATGGATTACTGTACAAAATGGGGAGGCGTTGTCTATCGAAGGGAATAATATTACAATTGATAAAGGAGGATTAGTCATCCAAAGTTTGTTGGCCATTTGTTGTTAATAAGTGTAAGGCTAACTTGTAGAGATATGTTTATTATTCCAAGATGCAATAATTAGATATGTGTAAGAGAGGTTTTGTTTATGTTGTATCGACAAGCCCAACAATAGGAAGTGATAACTATATAGTGAAATTCAAGTGCTTATAAGGCCATGTACATATCTATAGACATTATTGGTGCTTTTCCAAGGACAAGAAGAGGGCATGACTTCCTGTATGTGCTAGTATATAGGTTCAAAAAGGAGTTTGTTTTGATGGCTTATACAAATACTATAAAAGGACAAGAAGCTACAAGATTCTTCTTTGAAAGATTCTAGGTACACTTTGGGATTCCAATGAGCATCACTTTTTTATAGAGGTACTAGACAATGTATTTTAGACTTTGTTGTGGGAGAAGTTAAATTATAAACTAAAGCGATCCATTGTATTTCACTCATAGACTAATGGGAAGAGAAAGGGGCAGTAAACTGAAAATTGTGAATATTTTAAGAGATATAAGAAGAATCCAAGGACTTGGGATGAAATTTTGGTTTGTACACATCATTATTGTAATGAATTTGTTTGAAATTCCATACGTAAGTTTTATTTTGAAATTGGTTTGGATGTTTTCCACTATTACCATTGGATAATATACATGGACAAACTAAAGCAGGGGTAGTAGCCTCAACTAATAAATTTAAGTATAAAATTCCATAGTTAAGATAATACAAATATGCTGATAATGTTATTCATCAAATTTCCAAAATAACATAAAAATAGAAAGAACGAGTGACTCAACACCTTCATAATAAAATAAACATATGAATAAGAATCCTTTTCAAGGGGGAAACCTAATTTTACAATATATCAAATGCACTAGACGAGATGAGATGATTACCAAAATTAGATCTCCTTGGTATATATAGTACACATGTTACAATTATAGTTAGGTCCTAGCCGATCATGCAATTATAAAATTAAGGTCTTAACTGAGTAGTGAAGATAATACTAATATAATAATTGAAATGTAGTGTCATAATATATAGGGCTTAACATGCCCTCCCTATTAAACAAGTGTTGTCCTCAACACTTGATTAAATGCGGATGTTTCTGCATGAAGATATCATCTTCCCATGTCACCTCTTCTATTGGCATGTTCTTCCACTTGATGAGGTACTTAGTAATTGCTCAACTTTACATTTTCTTGATCCATGTGTTAATTAATTTTTTAGGTTCTAGTATCATTTTCTGTTCTTCATCAATATCTAGTAAAATAGTTTGGATTGGGATCTTGTCAACACCTTTTTAAGGAAAGAAACATAGAAGACTCGGTCTGTACACATGAAGCTGGATGCAACTCCACTTTGTAAGCCATACTTCCCATCCTTTGCAACACCTTATATGGACCATAGTACTTTGGTGCTAATTTATTGTCCTTTGTTTGTTTGTTTAGGGACACCTGTTTGTATGGTTGTAGACTAAAAAATACCCAATCCCTTACTTCAATTTTCTTTCACTATGATGTTTATCTTTATGTTGCTTCATCCTATTTTGTGCTATAACCAAGTTGTTTTTCAATATTTGAACCTATTGTTGATGTTATTGTTGCTTGAACCTTATCTTTCTCTTTAAACGATATTGTGATGGATGGATAATGAGAGCCACAAAGTGCCATAAATGGTGATGTTTTTGATGAAGTATGGAACTATGTGTTGTACCACCTTTCTTCCAAGGGAAGACACTTGACCTATTGTGTTTTTTTATTGGATGCAAAGAAAAAAATACCCTTCTAGGAATTCCTTCACAATATCAGTTTTCCCATCGGATTGTGGATGGTAAGAGGAGCTGTGAGCTAATTGAGTGCCCAAACAAGAAAACATTTTCTTCCAAAAATTACCAATGAAAATAGGATCTCTATCACCTATAATAATATTAGGGATTCCATTTAGCTTTTAAAATGCCTACATGAATGTTGTAGCTAATGTACTTGTTTTAAAAGGATGAAAAAGAGAGAAAAAATGAGCATACTTTGTGAGTCGTTCCACCACTACCATGATGAAATTATTTCCTTTAGACATTGTCATACCTATGATAAAATACATTGAGACTTATTCCCAATGTCGACTTAGTATCACTAATGGTTGTAGAATACCTAGTATATTGATTGACTCTTTCTTATTATGTTGGAACCCACACACTCCACCAAAAGCTTTTGGACATTATTTTTAGTACATTCCCATAAAAAATACTTCTTGGTCCTGTGATAAGTTTTCAAGAAACCTGATTTGCATTCATTTAAGAGAAATGTGAAATTCCAAAAGGACCTTCTATTTGAGTTGTGAATTCTTACATAAATATAGGTTATCCTTATACCATAGTGAATCATTCTTCCACACCAATTCATCTAACGTGTTAGGGTCCTCTAGTAGATTTTGAATTATTTTTCATTTCTTCTAATCTTGTTTCCATTCTATCCTTACGTCTTCCACTGAATCAGATTGTGGAATGGAAATAACACAAAGTAAGCCTTCTATGTCTTCTACTTTCCTTGAAAGTGCATCTACCATGACATTTTTCTTTATATTTTTGTAGATAATATCAAATTCATAACCTAATATATGTAACATATTTTTGTTTCTATTTTGAAGATAATCTTTTTTCCATGAAGTACTTAAGACTATCATGATATTTTATTACCTTGAAGTGTCTTCTAATTATGTTACACCCTATATATTGTAACATTACATCTGTATTATTATATTATTATTGTATTTACTGGTTGACTAAGACCTCAATTGTAATCGTATGATCAACCATACAATTACAATTAAGGTCCTAGCCGACCAATAGTTATAAAAAAGTAATGCCACAATACATAGGGCTTAATATAATAGGTAGGGGTGTCATTTATTAATTATATGTAGTATGGTCAACATTTCCTTTTCATAAATTGTTTTTTCCGTTTAATTTGGAAACTTTCAAGGAAAAGGGGCCTTCATTCTTGAATTAAAATTGTGCCAATGTTATTTCCCGAGGCATCACATTCCACAATAAAGTTTATTTTGAAGTCAGGCATGTATAACATAGGAGTTGTACAAAGCCTCTTTAATTTTTTCAAAAGCTTTGGTTTCTTTTTGAGTCCAAGAAAATAATTTTTTTTAATAACCTTTTTTTAGGTGCTACTATTTAATTATAATTCTTGAAAAACTTGTGGTAATAGCCCAATCGTCCTAAGAATCTTCTAATAGTATTCAAGGTTTTTGTGAATGGGCCATCCCATCATAGCATTAGTTTTGTTAGGGTTTGATTAGACCCAAATATTCCACTTCCCTAACCTCAAAGGGACACTTATAAGGCTTGACATATAGTTGGTTATACTCAATAGGTTTAAGACCATGTAAACATGTTGTACACGATCTTCCCAACATTTGATATAGATTAGTATATCATCAAAAAATACTAACACACATTTTCTAAGGAAGGGTTTAAAAATAGAGTTCAACAAGATTTGAAATGTGGAAGGTGCATTAGAAAGGCAAAATTCCATCACCAAAAATTCATAATGGCCTTCATGTGTTATAAAATATATTTTTATAGTGTCTTCTTGTCTCGATCTAATTTGATTATATCCCAAGGTAAAGAAATTTTCTCCATGTAGTTCATATAATAATTCATCAATGGTAGGGATATGAAACTTATGTTTAATGGTGATATTGTTGAGATTTCTATAATCTGGACACATAGGCCATGCAGATTCCTTTTTCCAAACCATTACCACGGGTGTAGAGAAAACACTTTGACTAGGTTGAATTATGCATGCATTTAACATTTCTTGAACCATGTTCTCAATCTCACTTTTTCATGCATATGGGTACATGTAGGGTCCGATGTTAGGTTGTATATTTCTTGGTTGCAAGTGAATAACATGGTCATGATTTCACGTAGGTGTAATACCTTTACGCATATCTCCAAATACCTTGGAATAATTGCCAATAACTCTTTGGAGATCCACTAGAATAGAGGGTATGCATGCTTGAACATATAGTAAGCACAATTGTGCAATTAAACCATGGTGTCCATTTTTTAGAAATTTTTTCATGCTTTTAGAGATTAAAACTTTAGAGGGTTTCCATAAAATACCTTTAAGTTCAATTTCCTTGCATTCTACAAAGAAAATGTGAAAAGTTCCTAAAATTAAGATCCATTGTTTCCAATGATTGTAACCATTGGATCCCTAATACAACATCAACACCACCCATATGGATTATAATGATTGTATTATCTAGTAAATACTCCCCAATAGTAAGCTTTATAATATGGCACTTCTTTGAATAATTTATTGTACCTATGTTTGCAATCATTACTTGAAACTTTGGTGCTAGATATATAAAGCAATTGAGAAGTTTAGCTAATTTTCAATGAATACATTTATGGATAATACCATAGTCAATCAACATTGCTACCTTTTTATTTTTTATATATTATTTTATCTTGAGAGTTTGGATTAATGCTAACAAGATATGGTTGGATTAATATCCTATAGTTTTAAATTTTGAGATTGTTGTATTTTTGGATCTTCTTCCTCTTCAAAATCTATGTAGGATAATTTATTATGATTACACTTATGCCCCTTACTGTACCTGTTGTCACAATTGAAACATAGTTCCTTCGCTCTTTTTTCCTTCACTTGTTGAGGTGTCAAAATGGTAGGTTGAGTGAGATTGGGGGGGAGGGACATTTCCCTCTATATAGGTGTTAGTAGAACCCTTCTAGTAGCCATATTTTGGATTTCAAAATTTCTTTTGAAACTAAAATTTTTCTCCAATAATTTAGGTCCAAAGAGACGTACATCATGTTGAATTCTCCATTAAAGTGCCCATATAGAGATCTAACAAATTATCCACTGGAATGTTCTTCACTTTAAGACTCAAATTTTGAAATTTCTTAGTGTGGTTTATAATTGGACCTCTTTATTTATTATTTATCTATTGACTAAAGAAGGCATTGGTCTTAATATATACATAATATGCCATCAATTCATTCATAAATATAGACCAAGAGATAATAGAGTCATTTTTACAGCCAAAAGCGATTGGTACCATAAAAATTGATCAACTTTTAAATACAAGGATGCGATAGTTAAATTTTGTAAAGTCGACACTCGGTGTAGATCAATGAATTGTTCCATATAAAATATCCGTGTTATTAGATCACTTACATCAAACTTTCGCATATCAATATTTGGAATGAAGTAGTTCATTGGTCCTAAGTTGAAACCACGATGATGTGGCTTATGGAATGATGAATGATCAAGTGTCGTGGACTCAAACCTCTTGTTATCCAATTGTTTTTCATTTTTTCTCAATACTTGAAAAAGACAACCTTTTTCTCATCATCCTCTTCTTGACCAAGTGAATTAGAGGTAAAGAATTGTCTTATCTCATTCATAATTACCCCCATCATATTCAATATCATCTTCATTGGCCATCTTTTCCATCTTTTGATCTCAATATTTTTTGTGTGTTTAACAATTGAACATGTGTCAATGACCTATCACTCAATTCCTTAACATTTTCCTCTAAATTGGATAGATAGTTCTTCATTTCTTCATGAGTCCTAGTTGAGCTCTTTGGAGGTTTCATTGGTGTAGAATTTTTTGCAAAACCCCTCTCCAGGTGAGCCCAAATAATATTTACCTATAATTATCCTCTATTTTCTCTTTATCGCACGTTTTGAATCATCCAAAACATATATTCAAATAAAAATTTATGCAAATTTCAAGTTAACATACCTTTAAAAACGTTGGTTTAGAGGTTAGAAGTATTTCTATCTAACCTTTATCCCAAATTATCTCTGAAATTTCAGCCACCCGAGTCAAAATTTTGTCTTGTAGTAACCTAGTATGTCTTATGTACAATGCCATGGGTTTGACCAAATTATTATATGCCAAGAGAGAGCTATGGTAACTTTCCCAAACCTTGTTTATGTCCCTTTCAAGAGAACGAACTTGTATGATCTGACACGTGTCGTTGAATTTTTTACCATAGACAATATGGCTAGTATTTCTTATGATGCAAAACGTGGCACTCAATTTGGAGGTCTCATGCTTTAGATATAACAAATTTACCCAAAACACGTGTTTGAGACTAGTTTTTGGATGAGTAAAAAATCCCAACTTCCACAGGCTATCACTTTGAACTTGTAATGAATCAAAACCCAAACATTTACCACATGTACTTCACTATTTCTTCCATTTTAATTCAAAGTTCCACTATTTGAAACATCCTCGATAACAAATTATAAATAAAACGGATCTAATACCAAATATTATATACCAAATTCACAAAATAACATAAAAATAAAAGGAAAGAGTAACCTAATGCCTTGAAAATGAAATAAAGAGATGAATAAGAAGTATTTTCAAGGGGCCTACCTCCTTTTATAATGAATCAAAATCACAAGATGAGATGATATGATTATTAAAACTAGGTCTATATAGGAGACAAATATTACAATTACAAATAAGGTTTTAACTTACAAATAAATACAATACTAATATAATTATAAATCTAAAGTTTTAATCTCTAAAAGCATGAAAATTTTGCTAAAAAATGGACACCATGGTTTAATTGTACAATTGTGCTTACTAGATGTTCAAGCATCTATACACTCTATTCTAGTGGGTCTCCAAAGAGTTATTGGAAATTATTTCAAGGTATTTGGAGAGATGCATAAACGTATCACACCTACTTGAAATCATGACCGCATTATTCACTTGCAACCAAGAAATGTACAACCTAACATTGAACCCTACAGTTACCCATATGCATGAAAAAGTGAGATTGAGAACATGGTTCAAGAAATGTTAAATGCATGCATCATTCAACATAGTCAAAGTGTTTTCTCTACACCTGTGGTAAAGGTTTTCAAAAAGGAAGCTTCATGGCGTATGTGTCCAAATTATAGAAAGCTCAACAAGATCACCATTAAAGATAAGTTTCATATCCATACCATTGATGAATTATTAGATGAATTACATGGAGCAAATTTCTTTACCTTGGGATATCATCAAATTAGATTGAGACAAGAAGACATTCTAAAAATATCTTTCAGAACACATGGAGGCCATTATGAATTTTTGGTGATATCATTTCTCCTTACTAATGCACCTTCCACATTTCAAAGCTTGTTGAATTCTATTTTTAAACCCTTCCTCAGAAACTTTGTGTTAGTATTTTTTGATGATATACTAATCTATATCAGATGTTGGGAAGATCATGTACAACATGTTTACATGGTCTTAAACCTATTGAGGAGCACCAACTATATTCCAAGCCTTATAAGTGTGCCTTTGAGGTTAGGTAAGTGGAATATTTGGGTCAAATCAAACCCTAACAAAACTAATGTTATGATGGGATGACCCATTCACAAAAACCTTGAATACTATTAGTAGATTCTTAGTATTGATAGGCTATTACCACAAGTTTTTCAAGAATTATGGTGAAATAGTAGCGCCTATAACATGTCTATTAATTTTTTTTTTCTTGGACTAAAAAAGAAACCAAAGCTTTTGAAAAAATTAAAGAGCCAATGTGTAGAACTCCTATGTTAGCCATCCATGATTTCAAAATAAACTTTGTTGTGGAATGTGATGCTTCATGGCATAACATTGGTGCAATTTTAATGCAAGAATGAAGGACCCTTTTCTTTAAAAGTTTCCAAATTAAAGGGAAAAACCAATTTATGAAAATGAAACATTGACTATACTACATATAATTAAGAAATGACACCCTTACCTATTATATTAAGCCCTATGTATTGTTGCATTACATTTTTATTACTATTGGTCAGCTAGGACCTTAATTGTAATTGTATGGTTGACCATAAGCTACAATTGAGGTCTTATCCAACCAGTAAACAGAATAATAATATAATAATACAAATTTAATGTTACAGTATATATGGCATAACATAATTGGAAGACACTTCAAGGTAAGAAAATATCATGATAGTCTTAAGTACTTCATGTAAAAAAGATTATCTTCAAAATATAAACAAGAATATGTTACATATATTAGGTTATGAATTTGATATTATCTACAAAAATAAAAATAAAAAATTTCATGGTAGATGCACTTTCAAGGAAAGTAGAAGACATAGAAGGTTTACATTGTGCTATTTCCAATCCACATTATGATTGGGTGGAAAACACAAGGATATAATGGAAACAAGATTAAAAGGCATGCAAAATAATTCAAAATCTACAAGAGGACCCTAACTCATTAGATAAATTTGATGTGGAAGAATGATTCACTATGGTATAAGGATCACCTATATTTATGTAAGAATTCCCAACTCAAATAGAAGGTCCTTTTGGAATTTCACATTTCTCTTAAATGAATACAAATCAGGGTTCTTGAAAACTTATCAAAGGACCAAGAAGGATTTTTTATGGGAATGTCTTAAAAATAATGTCCAAAATTTTTGGTGGAGTGTGTGGATTCCAACATGATAAGAGAGAGTCAATCAAGACACTAGGTATTCTTCAACCATTAACGATACTAAGTCGACGTTGGGAATAAGTCTAGATGTATTTTATCATAGGTCTGGAAAAGTCTAAAGGAAATAATTTCATCACGGTAATGATGGAATGACTCACAAATTATGCTCATTTGTTCTCTCTTTTTCATCATTTTAAAACAAGTACATTAGCTACAACATTCATGTAGACATTTGAAAAGCTACATGGAATCCCTAATATTATTGTAGGTTATAGAGATCTAATTTTCATTGGTAATGTTTGGAAGAAAATATTTTCTTGTTTGGGCACTCAATTAAATCATAGCTCCTCTTACCATCCACAATTCGATGGGAAAACTGATATTGTGAAGGAATTCCTAGAAGGGTATATTTTTTTTTAATTTTCATCCAATAAACAAACACAATGGGTCAAATGGATTCCCTTGGAAAAAAGGTGTTACAACACATAGTTCCATACTTCATAAAAAATGTCACCATTTATGGCACTTTATGGCTCTCATCACCCATCCATCACATAATCCTTGAAAGAGAAAGATAAGTTTCAAGCAATGGAGAGAAAGATAAGTTTCAAGCAATGGAGGATCACATATAACATCAATAATAGGTTCAAATACTGAAAAACAACTTGGTTATAGCAAAAAATAGGATAAAACAACATAAAGATCAACATCATAGTGAAAGAAAAATTGAAGGGATTGGGTATTTTTTAGTCTACAACCATAGCAACAGGTGTCCCTAAAGCAAAAAAATAAGGACAATAAACTAGCACCAAAGTAATATGGTCCATATAAGGTATTGCAAAGGATGGGAAGTATGGATTACAAATTGGAGTTGCATCCATCTTCACGTGTACAACCTGAGCCTTCTATGTTTATTTCCTAAAAAAGGCAATTGTTGACAAGATCCCAATCCAAACTCTTTTACTAGAGATTGATGAAGAATGGACAATTATACTAGAACATAAAATAATCATTAACACATGGATCCAGAAAATGTAAAATTGAGCAATTAATGAGTACCACCCTGAAACAAGGCACCGTGCAGCTGAAATACAACTACAATGGTAGCTACTGGAAATTAGGGTTTCATGCTTGAAAATCCTAGAAGACAAAATATAGTCATATTGGAAATTTCTCTACAACATGATATTGAGGAAGGTTCAGGAGCCTAAAATTTTATAGGACGAAGAGGAAATATTTTTGTACCTTGTGTAAAAGTTTCAGCCTCATATTCACTATACTTCAGGATATATGATTCTTCCAAATCAGGGTTCCAGTCTCCTCCAGAATATAGTCATAAACATGTGACCTAGGTATAATTTCAATATCTTGGGATAGGAAGGTGCAAATGAAATTTTGTAAAATTTTGCAAGTAGGGAACGAACTTTAGTTTCTGTGGTTTGATTTTTAGACCCAGAATGTGACATAGTGACACGTGGCAGTATGTACAGCTTCGCTATGCTGAAAAGTCCCCAAAAAACTCACCTTGGGAAACACATAATAAGTCCCACTTGGAGAATACATTTCTTCTCTAACCTATGGGGCTAGAAAGAAGACATATCTATCTATCTTTGTGTGATGTTTCAGACTGTAACAAGCCTAAACATTAGAGATATAACATAATCAATATTAGACATTTATGTAGAAGAAATTGGAAAACTAGGGCTTCCTGTTCCGGGAGCTTCCCACCATTGTTTAAAAAAAAAAGAGTACATTGGACCACTCACCTTGAAGAGCCCATATTTCTGTCCAATCAAAAGTTTGAAATTCGAAGTTAGGAAAATTAGGGTTTTTCTGACAAACCATAGATAAACCAGCTCTGAAACCAAGTCAGAGACCTCAAATCGGTAATATCTAAATCTTTGCTATTCACATTTGAGGTTCTCATGTATAGGAGCTCCCTGATCCTTGAAGAAAATGACTTGGATCAATATTTCAGTAAGGAAGTTCCAAGAGCATGAAGTAGATGAGGCTAAGGCTAGAGATAAGAGAATCATTGTAGATTCTATTAAGGATAATCTCATCCCTCATGTGTCATCGTTTAAGACACCAAAATGAAGTGTTCAATGCTACGACGAAGCAATCGAAGAAGAAGAAGAGTTATAACCACCTTGAATGGCCTCCCAAGATCATGGGATTCATTCATTCGAGGAATGTGTGTTAGAAGGAAGTTGATTACCTTCAAAAGACTCTGGGAAGAGTGTACATAAGAAGAATCTTGATTCATAATAAGAGAAGAGAAGATGGGAACAACTGAAGATCAAGCTCTCACGATTCAAAGAAGATTCCTCAAGTGATGAGGAATATGAAGGATTCAACTCATGAAGAACCTCTTATCCATCTCAGCATTTGGATAAGAAATGATGCAGTTGTAAATGAAGAAGATGATGAAGCAAAATAATCTAGAACATAAGGATCAAGAAGGAGTCTACCCACCAAACAAACAAAGATAAGTGTTCAATTGTCATTTTTGATATTGTTTGGTTGTGCATTTTCTTATATTCAGTTAATGTATTATGCATGTTTGTGTGTTTTAATTTATACTACTGAATTGCAAGATGGATAAGAAGTCAATGATGTTGTACAACATTCCATTACTACTTATCTATATTGAAACCTCTTTGCTGACATATTAGGAGTAGTACACGCTCTTAATAACATTGGGGTAGAAGGCATCTAGAAGTTATTGTATGTGTACGAGATATGGATGAATGTTGTAGCATTGGCTAAGATAGTTGCATGACTATGTGACATATTTGTCACTATTAATATGTATTATGAGATGTTTCTAGTCATGCAACTGAACTTGACTTGTAGATCATTCCAAAGAACAAGTAACACTAGTTTATCAGAATAAGAACCTGAATATCCCCGCGTCAGAGACACCATGATGAAAGAAAGAAATTCAAAAGAAGATAAAGAGAAAGGTATATCCACCTCGATAAATGAAGACCATATTGGGCACAAGAGATCATCCAAGATAAATAAAAGTATGACAAGAATTCTAAAGAAAGTAAGAGGTCCCGAACACACTCTAGTTGTGTGACATCATTGATGCATATCCTTCCAGCTATGAAGAAGTAGCCAAGAATAAAGGGAAGGAGACTATGATCAAGAGGAATGATGTCTAGGATGCAGTTATGAGACCTGAAGGGAAGTCTGTAATGTCTTCTATATGGATCTATGAGATATAGGATGCAACAGATGACAACATCAAGGGATACAAGGCAAGATTTGTAGCACAAGGCTTCTCATAGAATGAAGGCATAGACTACGTAGTGAAATTTTCACTAGTTGCGAGGTACACTGCCATTAGATCCATACGTGCAAGTATGAGATATGAGATACACCAGTTGGATATCATGACAACATTCTTGAATGGTGTAATCGAGGAGGAAGTGTACGAAGAGCAGTCATGAGGATTCAAGACACATGACAAGAAGAATCACGTGTGCAAATTAAAGAAGGACTTATACGAGCTCAGAAGGCACCCATGGGATAGCATACAGTTACATGAGGAGCTTGAAGATCACATGGAGTTATGAAGATATTAACCTTTGCTGCAAGGTTGAATATGAAATCCTATAGAGGACGGCAAGCTCATAGATGGGTACAAGATGAAAGTTTTCAACAAAGTTTAAGATTGAGGATCTTGGTATCCAATGAAACTAGATGGATACATAGAATATTAGTGGCAGAGGAAGCTACTTGTCTCTCCAATACATAATGTTTCAATACATAGAGTACGAAAGGTAGAGGGAGAATGATGCTCCGCTTTAGAGGGAGTGATTTTATAAGATCCTCAAGTTTGACATGGTATGGCAGGATGGAAAAATTACTTATAAACCTAGGCCTTACTAAGAGTAAAACGTATCCCACCCTTTTGCATTAATTTTGATGGCAGAATACCAGTGATGATCCTGCTATATTTAGATGACTTGTTTCTAACAGGAAATGAGAAAATCATTACAGATGCAAGGAGGAGACTTGCTATAGAGCTCAACATCAAAGACCTAGGTATGATGCACTAATTCTTAGGCATGGACGTGTGGCTGAGTGCAAAAGGAAAATTCCTTGGGAAAGGGAAGTATGTAGTGGAGATTCTGAAGATATTTGGAATGTTGTATTGTAAGGCTATGGCCACACCTATGGAATCTAACTTGAAGCTTCTGAGTGATGCTTCATTCAAGAAGGTTGATACCACGATGTATCATTAGATGATTGGATCATTGATGTATCTAATGAATATCAGACCAGACATATGCTTTGCGTTGAACACCCTGATCCAGTTCTTGGCATATCTGAGACATGTTCACCTAGTTGCATAAGCATGTAGTGAGGCACCTGAAGGGTACAATGGAGTATGGGATCAAGTATGATACAAATCAGAAGACTAACTTGTACAGTTATGTTGATTCATATTGGGAAAGCAGCGCGACTTCATTTTTGAGATCCAATATCGTCTACTGCTTTGGCAGGATGCAGTCCTGCATGGCGCTGAGTACAGTCGAGGAAAAATATGTTGCCACTTGCTCGGCTAGTTGTGAGGTAGTATGTTTTTGTTTAAAGATACTATTTGATTTGATTGATATGACTTCACAACAATATTTAAACCCAAAATCTGAAGACACCCAATGAAATCTAATGTTTTGTCAAATTTAACTTTCACAATACAAATTTTTGTCAAATTTAATCTAAGACTTCATCAGATTTTCGACCTCCCATCTTAGTCGGATTTTCAACCTTCCACGTTTTCAAATTTAATGTAAATTCGACCACAAATTTCATTTCATAGAATTCAAAAATCCGACGGCACTAGAAACTTTGCTAAACTCTGGCAACTTTTCCTATTTTGCAACTGCAACTTCGCTAAAATTGTGCCAACTTTTCTAACTTCGCAGCTGCAAATCCGCGAAAATTCTGCCATTTTTTCCTATTTCGCAGCTTCAACTCCACTAAAATTCTGCCAAATTTTCCTATTTCGCACTTGCAACTCCAGTAAAATTATACCAACTTTTCCTATTTTGCTGCTGCAACTACGCAAAAATTCTCCCAAATTTTCCTATTTCGCAGATGCAACTCTGCTAAGTTCTGTCGACTTTTCCTATTTTCGTAGCTGCAACTCAACTAAAATTCTGCCAACTTTTCCTATTTCGTGGCTGTGACTCCACTAGATCTTTCCAATTTGTGGCTGTGACTACGCTAATTCTTCAGCCAAAATATTGTTATATGTCTGCCCATTTTTATCAGCCTGCTCCAGTCTCCACAAGGAACATTAGATGCGTGAATGATCGTCATGTACTTTTGTGCCAGCATGGATGTACTTTATCTTCTTAGTTGACGATTTTTGATGCACAACTTCAGATCTCGTTGGACTTTCAACCTTCAACTTCATCAAATGTTCAACTAGGGTCATGATCAACATGAGTTCTATGATCATGTTCCAAAAGAAGATGTCGAAGAATTAGTTGAATCAGATGATGTAGCAAACAATGTCCATGAGGATGACATCAACGATGACATGATGATCGTAACTGACTTAGATAATGATGATGATATTACCAATACTTACAATGTTGAATTTGGATCTGATGATATGAATGATGACATGGATGGAGAAGATGATGAAGTCTATTGAAGTGTACGAGGTATGCAATAATTTCTTTACTCTCTATATTTTGATTGAATATTGTGATATAAATATTGAATTTTATTGGTATGTGTAAATTTGGCTTGGAGTGAAATTTGGCATGGTTAGACTTGACACATGCATTAATGGTGTGGGAGGCTTTCTATGCTCAAACATGACTGACTCTAACAATTCGAGCTTGTTATGAATTTTGGGATGGTCACGATCATGACTAACATCATCATAATCATGGTTGACATGGTTGGAGGGTGGTTTCAAGGTGTTACACTCAAAGAAAAACTTTACCAACCATTCAATTTAGATAATTTTGGTGTTTCTTATATATTTTGTGCTTTTTCCAAGGCACATGCTCATTTCCTTCCTTAAGGAAATGTGCGTATGCCCTCAAAACCATGTTTTTCCAATGGATTTTGGGATATATTGAGTTGGTAACTTGTATTCAGGAGGGACCGTCAATTATGAAGGACTATTATATATGATTTAAGGCCTATAGTAGCTATTAATGACTCTTCATATGACATTAAGGACTATTCAGACGGAATTAGGGACATTTGGAGGTCAATTAGGGAAATATGGATGCCATTAGGGGTTCTCCGAATCCATTAGATTCACCCAATTGCCATTAGGATCATTAGGGTTCCATTAGGGTCACTAAAGTGCCAATTAGTGTTATAACAACTAGTGGTTCTCTAAATCTTGATATTTTCTTCATGTTCCTTGCAATTATGTATTTGTAGCTCTCCTTTAGTATCTCCATGCCATTTCTTCAACTTAGAACAACATTTTCATATTCTCTGATCCTTTTTCTCACTTAGTTTTCTACTCAAGTTTCAATCATATTGTGATACCAAGTGGTATAGCGAGGGGAACAATGATCTTGATTCTCCAACAAATCTAGAAATTTAATATAGTAGCTTGTTACACATAAATATTAGGAGGCGACATAATGAGAAGGCCCTGAGGTAAGGCCCTTGGGGGAAATAAAGGTCACTGTCAGGTAAATGAGGGTAATTTTCCCAGTTTTTTACTGTTTTCCCTGGGGTTTTTCCTAACTGCCAGCATGGAGCGTGGATTCAGCAGTGAGGAGGTTGAGGGTGAGGAGCTTCTAGATTATTCAGAGAACCCATGATAGTGGTTCCAAATTTTCTCAGCTCTAGAACCCTCCGTGATCACATCTCCGACAATAGTCCAAGTTGGATTGGAACAACTGTCAGACGGAACCGAAGCTAGGTTTTCTAATATTCCTATGCAACCATTTCCCGAAGTCGAAGGTGGAGCTGCGGGGTTTCATGTGGTCAGGAAGTTAGCCACCTCACTTGGAGGATCACCATTTACCCTTTTTCCAGAGAACCCATCATCGCAGGTTGTGGATGCTTTAATCACACACATTGAATCCTTTATGTACGCGATCCTAGAATCAGGGGTTTTTCCAGCACAAGAACATCGTAGTGAGATTGATCTGCTAGAAGCAGGTTGGACGAGCACCCTGTCTGCTTTCAACAACCACTACCCATCCTTCCATCCGTATCTTACACCCAGCCCAGAAGGTTTCATCTCCTCTTTTTTGTAGCCGGGGAACTTCAGCGGTTCTTCACCAGATTCTGGCTCAGGATACAGCGGGGGGGAATTCATCAAAAGAGTTGGGTGGAGGTTTTACAGTAGTTGGGCGGAGCAGAAACAACAAAATGAAGAACCGGTGTCTAAACCCTTATGGAGAGCCTATTAATTTATTCTGTGGGGTTGATCTCTCCATTGCTGAAGCACAATACATGGAGGAATTTTCCCTTGTAGGAAAAATCAGAGGAAAAAACCCTACCCAGGAGGAAATGGGAACTTAGGTCAAAAGAAACTGGGAAGATTTGCTGAGCTATGAACCTGAAATCACCCCGCTGGCCAAAGGCTATTTTGGTTTCCAATTCAATTCAAAATACGATACTGAGAAAATTCTAGTGCAAGTCTAGAATTTTAGGGAAGCCCCATTTAAGCTCCAAAGATGGACCTTGCTATTTCATGCAGACACCGAGAGGCTGGAAATGATACCTATATGGGTTCGACTGCCAAGGATTTTGTGGGAGTTCAAAACCAAACCTCTTTAAGTGACACAGGAAGAGCCTCGAGAACCTTCATAGGGGTAGATCTCTCTTTCATGTAGACAAAGCGTAGAATGGTGGCAAGAATTCTGGTGTCCTTGAACATTCGAACCAGTCTTAGGGACCACATAAATTTGATCTGGGGTCCAAAAATAAGGAAACAACTTTTGGATTATGAGGGGCTTTCTTTCAGATGCCATAGGTGTCACAAGACATGACATATGGAAAAAAAATTCCCTCAACCAACGCCACCATCTCACAATAGGAAGAGATGGACCCATATGGAATCAAGGGATCCGCAGGAAGAAGAGGAAGCCGTGGAAATTGAAGGCACAAGATGGAAACCAGTAGTGGCTCCCCCATGCTAGCCTTCAAGACCCTCTAAAGAATAAGCTGCAGTGACCACACCACATGAATACACCGCCCCAACTCAGGAGGCTCCACAACTCTCCATTGGTATGGTCCCTCTTTTTTGTTTGAATGATCAATTTAATGATTTACATTTATTGGAAAAAATATTCCCGACCCCTTGTGACTTTGTTTTCCCACCCCTAGAGCCCCCTTGTCACCCCCATCCACACACACTCTCCTCTCCCTCACCTTCGGGTGTGCAAACCAGCTCCCCCCCATTTCTTTCCCCCACAAACTCTCCCACCACTTCCTCAATTCATTTCCATCTTCGCTCAAGGGACATCCCTGCATTGTCGGTTACATCAGCTCCCCTCCTTGGGTTGGGAACAAATCCCTATTTTCCTCTAAAAGAAAGAGGGTGAGGAAGGCCATCACATCTCTCAGTAGCCCAACAAAAATCTCTCAAAGATCAGGTGAAAGAAGACAAAAAAACCCTCTTTGGGGCACTTAGAGTAGTGCAATCCCCGGAAGGGGTTACAAAATAAAGATCATCTCCCTAAATTGCAGGGGTCTAGCAAGTACCCAGAAAAAAATTTCCCTCAAAATTATGCTTTCAGTCCACAAACCGGATGTAATCCTGCTACAAGAGATACTAGGATCAGAGATGGAAGTGACTAGGCTACTCACCACAATTTCTTCTTTTTACACCTTTATAGCACAGAGTGCTAGGGGACACTCTGGGGGACTAGCGATAGGATGGAATCCATCCACTTTGTGTTTCATCAACTCATGGTGACCTCTCCAAGGCCTCAGAGTTTAGTTAAATTGGGCGGAGGCTAACATAACACTGAATTTCTTGAAAATTTACGGACCTTATAACAATAGAGTGGATTTTTGGGGAACTTTGGAAATTTCCAGTTTCATTTGGAAGGAAAACCTGATTTTCGGAGGGGATCTGAATTTCACTTTGGGAGCACATGAAATTTGGGGCCCAAAAGAAAGAGCAGATACACTGGCCCCTTTCTTCAGAAACGTCCTTCATAATATGAAACTGGTGGATTTAGACCCCCAGAAGCTAAAACCCACTTGGACAAAGAGAAGGACGGGGGAGGATTGGATTGCAAAATGACTGGATAGGTTCCTGATGGCAAAAAACCTCCTAGAGAAAGATTTGATGTTCAAACAATGGGTAGATTCATGAGCAGACTCGGACCATTTACCCATTTTTTTGTAAATTCAAAAAAACCCAAGGAAACCAACCATCCCATTCAAATTCTGCTCTTCCTAGATGAAAAATGAAGAGGTGCTCTATATCATTCAAAATAATTGGCAACCTTTTCAAGCAGCTGAAGGCATGTGTGCTACTATACATTTTGCACAAAATCTGTTCCTCATAAAAAAATTGCTAAAAGATTGGGCCAGGGACAAAATAGAATTGGACGATTAGGAAATCACCCAGATTGAGGCATATCTGGAATCGCTCCAGAATTCTGATGGGGGAGGCTACCTTACCCAGGAAGATAAAGTAAGATTGCACACATTGGAAGCAAATAGAAATAAGATTCTGAAGGAGAGAGAGGACGTATTGAGGCTAAAGAGCAGAGATATCTGGATGGAGTGTGGAGACAACAACACTAAATTCTTCCAAGATTTTGCAATAGGAAGAAAACAACAAAACACCATCTCGGAACTAAGGAAAGAAAATAATGAAATGGCCTCCTCTTTTGAAGACCTAGTTGATTTAGGGAAGTCTCATTTTGAGAATATGTTCAAAGCAGATCAGTAAGCAACTATAGCTGAGATAATTCAAGTCTCAAAGTTCTTTCCGGAAAGCATCACAGAAGAAGACGACTCAGATCTGATGGAGGAAGTGACGGAAGAAGAACTTAAAGCGACCCTACACAGTTTTCAAAAGGACAAAATCCCAAGACCTGATGGATGGATGGAGTGGAATTATTCCTGGCTTCTTTTGATATCATTAGGCCTGACCTTCTCCAACTGGTGGAGGAATCAAGGATAAATGGACTACTAAATCCTCCCCTAAACTCAACTTTCTTGTCCCTAATTCAAAAAAACTATAAACTAGAAATATTAGAGGACTACAGTCCCATTTCCCTCTGCAACATTACTTACAAAGTAGTATGAAAGATAATTGCTCAGAGACTAAAAAAGGTCCTTTCAAATATTATCTCAAAGGAGCAATTCGGCTTTCTAGAGAACAGATAAATACATGAGGCTATAGGAGTAGCACAAGAAGGACTTCACAGTACAAAAATAAAAAAGACTAAGGGAGCAATATTAAAAATTGATCTATCAAAGGCCTTCGATAAAGTCCGATGGATTTACCTTAGACTCTTTCTAACACATCTAGGGTTCAATTATTCTTTCATAAAATGGGTTTTTTCTTGTATTACTATAGCCTCTTTTGTTGTCCTCATCAATGGTGCATCTTCTCCTTTCTTTCACTCAAAAAGAGGACTTTGTCAAAGCTTCCCACAATCCCCTCTCCTATTTTTGCTAGTTGCAAAAGGGTTGAGTAGAGCTCTGTTGGATGCAAAAATAAGAGGTCAATTTGAGGGACTAAGGGTGGCTACAAACCTAAATATCACACATCTCCCCTTTGTAGATGACATTCTCATTTTCTGCAATGGATCCCCCAAGGAGGCAGAAAATCTCTCGTAAATCCTGCTTCTTTTTTGTAAGGCAACTGGAATGTAGATAAACTCCAGAAACTCCACACTCACTACTTTTAACCTTGAAGATGATGTCATGAGAGTGATGTTAGAAATATTTCCCTTTTTGCACTACACTTTGGATGAAGGGCTAAAATATTTAGGGTTTAGACTTAAACCAAATTGCTACAGAAAGGAGGCCTAGAACTGGATTTTAGCAAAGCTTGAACATAGAGTTAATATATGGTGCAATAGGTGGTTATTAAGAGCAGGAAGGCTTATATTGATAAAATTGGTCCTTGAATCCATCCTAGTGTACTGGATGGCACTGGCTTGGATCCCAAAAGCGATACTGGATAAAGCCAGAAGAATTTGCTCAAAATTTCTCTGGACTGGGAAAAAGGAGCACAGAGTCCTCCCATGGGTAAAATGGAATCAGATTTCCAGGCCAAAAGAGATAGGAGTATGGGGGATTAAAAACTCCTTAATGTTGCAAAATCACTAACAGCAAAGGCAGGGTGGAGACTCATAACAACACAAAGCGTCTGGATTGAAGTTATTACCCAGAAATACATTGAACCTCTCCCACTGATAGACTGGATCAAAGACTTATTTTTATCAAAGGCCCCAAATGGTTCAATTATTTGGAAGGCTATATGCAATGCCTTCTACCTCATTCATAGTGGGTTGGCATGGATAATTGGAAATGGAACAAAAGTACGAATAGAGGCAGACCCTTGGCCAGGGAGTCAACAAAAACACCTTCTTCCAGAACAACTTGTCCTACATCTACAACAAAAAGGCCTCTTACACCTCAACCAAGTGGCAAATCCAGCCACAACAAACATCTGACATCAAGGCTGGCTGGGGAATCAGGCTCTTGAAACTCTAGAACGCTGGGTCAAGGATTGGAATAGATACATCTCAACTCTCCGTTATTCCCATATCCAGCTCACAAACAGTTCAGATGAATTTATTTGGGAGCATGCGAAACATGGATAGTATAGTCCAAAAACAGGATACCAATAGATCTGCTCAAACCAATTTCTAGAGGAGCTAAAGTGGTGGAAACCAGGAATTCAGAAACTAAAATGTCCCTTGAAGGATAGAATTTTCATGTGGTGTACGCTAGCAGAAAGGATCCCAACCTAGGACAGGCTTCAAAAAATATCATTTACAGGGCCAGGCCGGTGCCCTCTTTGTACGGATGGAAAAGAGAATCCAAAACACCTCTTCCTTTCCTACCCTTTCTCCATCTAGGTCTGGCAACACTCAAAAGCCATGACACCTCAAAATCATTGATGGGCAGGTCCCTCGATAGAATAAGTCTGGAGAACTTGGTCCACAAATCCAAAAATTTCCCAAGTAAATTTTCTTCCTCTCCTTCATATCTGGGGAATTTGGGTAGCAAGGAACAATGCGGTTTTCCAAGAAAATGCTTCCTCCCCTGAGCTGGTTGCAAAACAAGGCGTAGAAATCTTCTCCTATTTTCCTCAATCCAAATACCAGCCAGCTCCTAGGATCATCTTTGAAGAGTTGAATGATCAATATTTTCCTTGGGCCTACTTCGATGGAGCCTCAAAAGAAAATAAATGTGGGGGTGGGGCAACTCTCTTCATGAGTCATTCCCATTACTTTAAAATTCAAATGGGCCTGGGAACCAGAACAAATCACTTTTCAAAATTAATGGCCTTGAAGCTCCTTCTTTGTTTTTCTATTGAAAGAGGCTGTAAAAGAATTCAGATCTTTGGAGACTCCCTGGTAGTGATAAACTAGATAAACAAAGCGAAAAAATGTCGAAACGTAACACTTATAGCTCTTTATGAAGAATTTCATAGACTTACTACAACTTTCGATGTCATCACATGTCGCCATGTTTTCAGGGAAGGAAACAACGAAGCAGACATACTCTCAAAAGAAGGGCTTAATATAGAGACTGGTACATGGAAGTTTCTGGAATAGAGAGAAACATAGGTATATGATTTTTACCATAGACCATTCAATGAGCCTCAACCTAGGGTGGGAGGCACATAACATTCTATTTCCTTTCCAAAAACGATTTTGACTCCAGCTGGCATATGTTTTCTCTTGACTGCTTACAGAATTTCTGGATCTCCTTAGTATGATCCTCTTTCATCAGAAGATACTGACTTCCTATCTCAGTAAAAAGGAATCAGGCTGAAGCCACACTCAGAGGCTTATGGTACAAAATTTACAGTTTCAGGCTACAGTACTCGCACATTGCTCGCAGGACATCTTACAGTTTTTCCTGAAAGAGCTATTTTTGTTTCAACAGAACATAGCATACAGTTGTTTTTTTCTATTTTTTTCTTATATGGCTATAATGAAACATCGATCTGAACATACGTTTTATGTTTGTAAAATTTTCTTGCTTAATACAACAACTTTTTTTTCCAATGGATAAAAATAAATATTAGGACAAAGATACAACCTACATCTTGAATTCTCAATAACTTACCTTACACATAAAAAACAAAATAGATCACACAATCACAAGAGAATATATTTACTCATTCTCATTAATTAAAGTATGAATACACTGTAGAATCACAATCATAACTCAACACTTTATTATGGTTCAATAGAAGACTCTCTACAATGTTAAACTTTAGTCTCTATATATTTGAATAGTGTATGGACAAATAAATAATTAAATAAACATAAATATAAAATAAACAAATAAAACAATAAATTAAAAAAAACATATAAAAAAATAAAAAAATAAACAATAAAACAAAACATATAAAAATACACATTTAAACTAATTATAAACAAATAAAACAATACATAAAAAAAAAAAACTAAAAAACAAAACATATAAAAATGAAAATAAACATGTACACTGATTTTTCACTTACCTCGACCATTTAAGTCCCGTCCCGCACATTGCATTTTTCACTTCCTAAGTTCCCTTGTAGAGCCAGTTCCTTCACGGGTTGAGTTCCTTCACAGGGCCAATTCCTTCACTTATTTGCTTTGTTGATTTGTTCAGTGTTATTCCTTCACGAAGTTGACTGCACGGAGTTTACTGCGATCTTCTTTGCACGGGTTTGTGATTGACCCACGATGACTGGTTTCAAGACTTCATTGTGACTAGTGCTAAATTGACTGCAAATATGTCTACAATAAGTACACATTTCTATCCCTTTCTTCCACTTCATTTCAGAAATTACAACTATGAGTGTGAGAGTGATGTAGCTAACAATTTTGGGTAAATGGAACGTATCAATAGTATAGCTAATGTAGGTATCTTCAGTACCCATACTCTATCTATTTGATTATTTGAAGCTTATGTACTTGGTCTAGCGTTGGATGGGAAAATTGTTGTGCACCAGCACTTAGGTTGTGTTGGTCAAATATCTGCATTTCCCACACAATTGTATTCTCAATACACCAACATGTTATTATGCCAACCTGGAATTAGTTGAGTCAAGAAGATTGTTCTCGAGCTGCCTCATTGAAATAGCACAACTTGCTTTGAACGCCCATTTAGTCATCCATCCTAAAATGACCACCCTTTATAACCCCCTGTTCAATTTTATTTCCTCCATAATGACCTCCACTCTAGCCATAATGGTCCTTCCATAGTACGTCATATTCGGTCTTGTTCGAGAACCATGGAGAATCCATGAGTTGGAAGAACCTATCTATTAGCACTAACAGGTTACTATGCCAACCCTAGTTTCCCACCAGCCTCATCTCCTTCCAATGACGTATTCAATTCCCATCATCTTCAATCCAAAATATAGACTATGGGTGCATATGCAAACCCCAGTCAAACCTGCCAACACTCCTTCAAACATCCTATCACCATCCAATTATTGACTTCACCATTACATTCTCATTCTCGTCGACTCTGTCTATAAATATGAGTCTTTCCACAATCCTTCAAGAAATCCCATGATTATAATTAAACTAAAACTTTTATTAAAGAATAATCCCTACCAGAGTCCAAATGCATAGCTTGCAGGTGGTTATGTTGTTCCTTATGTCAAATAGAGAAGCATATAATTTCTATGATTGCTTTACACGTAGACTTGGATACTGGTCACATAGAGTAAGTATCCAATAACTACTTAGAGCAAGTATTATTTCCAAATACACAGTATTGATAGGGACAACACAAATTCACCAATCTCCCTTTATTAAAGCTTCACATATCTCCCAAATCACAAATCGAGTTCACCACCTAAATTACACAGTTCATAATTTCTCTATCTTTCATTCAAATTAGATATGCATGTATTCATGGTCTTTCACCTTAATAGACTGTCTTCTCATCAGGTTTTATGCACAACTAAATTCTTCTACAAAAACTAATATTCATCAAAGCTCAAATATGTTCACACAGACTAAATAAGAGCACATAACAATTGACGAATCTTTCTTTTCATTCATTAATTAAAACTATACAAACTTCAAAGACCCCGATTTAACTTCTAAAATTCCTACTCGTCTACTATGACCTCATACCCTCAGTTTGGTCATCTTCCTCCCTCCTATCCTCTCATGCCCGTAGTATTACATTGTATCTTCTAACAAATCTAGCCTCTAGCTCGTACACTAACTAAATTCCTAAAATTACTGACTATTTCCTACTAACTAGCAAACTGCTCCTAAAAATAGACATTTCGAACTTATCCCATTGTATATGAATTGAAAGTGATACGGCTATGTTATGCAATTCTGATTTTCTCTATCCCATATAAATTCATGGATCTCTCAAGTATATCCATTAGAGGATTAGTTCTACATGAGCATGATCAGATGAATACATGTTCTTAGAAATCCATATTGTGTTGTATGAGTCTCATGTTAGTTGAAATAACCATATATGCCTTGATCTTCAAATAATTGTGTATTTTTATATTTTCAAATGAGGTTGATAAATAGTTATATTCAAAAGGGTACATGAAACATTGTCTATGAGGGTGACAAATGGTTATACTTAGAAAGATACACAAGATTATGTGATGTGATGCATGCTTGATAGTTGAAATTCCTTGAAAGATGGACTTGAACTTACAAAGTTATTACAGGATTGGAAATTATGGTGTACATCATATTATTTGTTCTATTCATACATTTCAGGAGCCTAAGTGGATGGAGAGGCCCTCAAATAGACATTTTTGTTGTAGTCTTGATAACCTATCTTTTAGAAGAAGTCCAAGAAGAACTGCAAAACTAAGAATAAACATAATTAATGGTTTTATATGGGATATGTGCATATCGAGTAGCAGTGATAACTTCTTATTCTGTAATATGCACATAATGTAGATTTCAAGGTTTTAGGAAGAGGCTCGATACCAAAGAAATATGTACAAAGACAGTGGGTCTTGACCAATAGATCGTTGAAGTTCGACTGTAATATTGTTAATAGTGTTGGTGCATATTAATATTGATGGTGTGGCCTTTGTGGAAGCAAGAATTCTTTCCACTAGAAGGATAAAATTTCTATATAATACTTATTAGTTCTCTAGACTATTGATGAATTTTGGATGATCCTTATTGTTCTACTTTCATGGTCTCACCTGGCTTATAATACCCTACAAAGAAGCTCCCCTTTCCCTCAATTCCTCTTTGATCTTCAATACCTCTTCTACTTAGTTCTTGGTAGTTTCTTTTTTTAGTGTTTCATATGCCTATAACTTTATAGGTTGGCTAGAACTTTTGAGGTGATCTCATTAGGAATACCAACCACACCTTCCTTCATTTCCTTGGCCAAAGAAATTTTTTTTTTATAGGGCCTCATGACACCGAGGCTAAGTTGTGTAAAACATGGAAATGTGTATGGAATTGAAAGGTTATCTCCAAAAATTTTGGGAAATAAGGAAACGACTTAAACTATTAAAGGGCTTATGATTTTTTGAAAAATACTCTTCCCATGATAAAACTCATGGCTATCTTAAAAGTGAGTTGAATATTGAATAGGCTAGAGGGATCTGTTGTTTACACACGAATCTCCCATCATACAGGCATAGGTCGAATCCCATTGACATTTTAGTACAACCCCTGAGGGTTTTATGCATTTATGATCCCATTTTTTCTGATCTACTTAATATATTGTGTAAATATTATGGAAATATGGAAATATTTAGGCTGTAGGTGTGGTTTACAGATTCCAATCAGATTGGCATACAAAAATATGGAAATGGAAACTACCTTTAAAATATAATTTTTTTGGGGATATCATTAACAAATAATATTCTGATGTGGGACAATATGGTCAAGAGGGGATTCAACCTTTTAATATCAAGAAATGTTATTTTCTATTTGATGAGGATGGACTTCAAAATATGCAATCTTTGATTTGGCCACTTTGACATTAGACTGCAAGCTTATCTTACCCATAATATTAGAATTCTTTATAGGTTTCTGTTTTGAAAATGATTGTTACTCGGAACCATGTATTATATTTGTAATTTTAGAGTTTGATTTACTACTTTTTTTTACCTTCAACCTTGCAAGCAGTTGCTTTGTCTGGTGCTTGGAATGGCCATGCATTTATTATGGATATTGATGTTATGTGAGAAGCAAGATATCTATTGATTAGAAGTAGCTGGTAGAAATATTGGTTTCTTCTTTTCATAATCAAACGTAGAAAAATTCTCATAGCTTATTGCTCGAATAGAAGGCACGTTGTCTAGATTATCATAGGGTTCAATTATACCCACATAAAATAAATACACAATTATGATGCAAATTGCTTTCTTGTGGCTTTTCCATCTTTGATATAGCTCTTTACAATACTTTAGTTTAAGGCATGTTCTCCTTTCTCTCCATGATGCAAACAAATTAACAATTTAGAATACTTTAGTTTAAGGAATGTTCTCCTTTCTCTCCATGAAGCAAACAAAAGCTTCACACATATACATCATGCATGTTTTTGCATTAGAAAAATAAATTTAGAAACCTAATAATGAATAAATTATTAAATTTATAACATCATATGTGCATTTATGTTTTTTACCAATTTATTTTCTGATCTACTCAATATATTGCGTAAATATTATGTCAATGGTTGCATATAAATTAGGTAGTGATCCTTTTGTTAATTTAGTTAATGATTGATTTTTTGTGAGATAACTATACACAAACAGTTAAATACATTATATTTGCATTATTTTGGAATAAATTATTATGTTCCTTCCTTTGAAGAGACAACTCCTTAACCAATGTTTCCTCTAGCATTTCAGCCACCCCCTCTCAATGGATCCTATACAGAATCCCTTTGGTGAACCTCTCAAATACCTGTGCTCATCAGTTTTACAATAGGCCTTTGAAGTTGTTACACTATATATGGGAAAAGTCAGAAAGATTATAGTTTTTAGGGTTCTCAAGGCTTTAATTCTAGGAAGCTATGTCAATTCAAAATTATCATTGCATACAAGGTAACAGGAAAATGGTGAGCAAGTTGGGTTCTCCTTTGGTTTATCCTTTGAGCATCATTAGGTTCATTTTCATACATAACCTTTCCTGTGATAGGATTTTTTTCTCACAACCACCAATACCATTACTCTCTTCATCCAACAAATGTGCCCTCACTCTACTGCAAAAGATTTTTTAGGACACTTGTTACAAAGAATGCACTCCCATACACAAATTTCCCCTTGCTTTGTTTGTTGTCACCATCAATAGTTTCTCCAAGTTTGTGTATTCTTAATTTTGAATTTCATTCAATCATCTTCATATGATTTTTTCACACATATAACCATATCCGTTGAGAAATCAACTTGGATTAAATTAGGCATATACAACAAATATTTCGGAATGACATATGCAAGATCAATCAACTTGGATTAGGCATATACAACAAATATTTCAGAATGACATATGCAAATAATAATATCATAGATGGATGATGAATGAATGAGAAAAATGAGTACAACAAATTTATAAATACACATTTAATTATTACATCGTCTAATTTCCCTTTTTAAGAATTTTATTAAAATGGTCAATTTTTCACTTTTTTCCCTATTTCGACCTTCGACTAGTTTTGATGTCTAGGTCTCCAAATTAACCCAAATACTTCCATATATTCTGAGAATGTGTATGAATGATATAAATAATTGAATATTATGTTCATGGATGCTTTATCACCCTCCAATTACTTTTGAAAACTTGTTTAATATTCTTTCCAAAGTAGGAGTCTTTACTAGCAATTTGGGGTTCCAATTCCCCTTGGGTAAATGTTGGAAATGGCTTCCCAAATGCTCCCAAAACCATTCAAATTTATGAGCATAGGTAGAGGATGTTTAAGGAAAATTATTAAGGTCTTATTTTCATCATTATTCATTTTATAAAATTTGTTATAACCCTCTCCCAAACAGATACAAAATCACTAATTCGACCCTTGGGGAAATGACACTAAATCTTCTCCAAATGCAATTAAACTGAGTAAGATGGCTTCAAATTCTTAAGTGATGAACATGAAATTTGTAATACACATAAATTGAATTAAATTAAATTCCTCTTAATTATATCATAGAGACATTCTTCCATTATAAATAATCAGCATTACCATGGCATAAATCAATATAGTGGGGAAAATGTCATTGTTTGCTCATTAACAGTCACTTTTACATAAAATCATTTGGTATTTCGACTTGAAAATTTTTGAGAATGAATAAAAGAGAATATTTAAATTATTACAATAATAAATATACCAGGATAATCTCTCCCAAAGAGTACAATATCTCACCCAAAGTGCAATCCCTCGATGAGCAAGAATATGCAATAAAAACTGGAAATGGTTGAGAGAAAGTGCTGCAATAGAATGAACCAAGAGATGCCATGTAGCTTAAAATTTTAAATACAAATCCATTTAATATCCATTAAATACCTGAGTGGCCTCTCCAAATACCAACTTGGATGGGAATCTTTTACCCTCGAAATTGGCTAAGGCAAGAAACTAGTCATCCACTAGCTCTCTCAATTCACAAATGCAAATTTCTCAAATGATAAAAATATCTTCTATTGATTGATTCTTGTATTTTATAAACATACTTATCCTTATAATGTTACCAATCCATCCACAAACTCAATCCAATTCGAATTAGGGTGTGTGCTCATGATTTTCCATGTGTCCTCCCTTTCCTAGCCTTCCACCTTCCCCAAATTTGAGTTGGAGCCCATTGAGCTTCCTCAACTAACATGAAAGCTCTATTGGATGATATATTTCGACTTGACATGTCAGATATGTAATATTTTAGCCTTTATATCTTATTTTTGTCATAGGTGTCATATCATCTTCATCATTGTTGTCATAGAGCTAGGGAATCTAGTCCAAGTGTCTCACTAGCTCCAAAATGACTCTTCCTCTCCCATGTAAGTTACATTTCCTTCCAAATTTGACATATGATGCATATTTACAAGTGTATTATCCTTTTAACTCATCCAAGAACATTTAGGCTTCCCATGGATTCAAAATTGCAAGAAAAGGATGCCATGTGGCACATAAATTCTAGCTTGTGTGGGCCCCTTAGTCTCCATGTGTCTTCATGCTCCATTGCCACTTCAATTTTATCTTGTATTTATTTAATAATCTCCATTATTAAATATGTATTCCATTCTAATTTATTAACATAATTTATTATCTCCCTTATTAAAATTCCGAATGTATCCATCCAACCTAGGGAACTCGTAGGATTGATGGAATTCTCCTGCTATGTACTTATTTGAATGAGGCCATTACAGTCCTCCCCACACAAGATTGCTTGTCCTCGAGCAATTTCATATTTGGATGTTGAAACATCAAAAATACTAAATCATTAATATGAAAGGTTCTTTCTTCTCTATGTCTATCTGCATATTGTTTTTGCTGATTTTGGGCGACCTGTAAATTGTCTTCAAAAGCTTTAAAATTTCTTGACTATCTTCCACCCAATATTTAGATTTTGGAGCTCTACTATCACCAAATATCATATCAAAAAATGTAAGTGCATCATAACCATATAATTCTTTAAAAGGAGACATAAATATTGACATATGAAAAGTGGTATGTAGCAAAACTCACCTAAGTGTAGCCATTTTGCTGATGCTTTTTGCTACTCTCCCACATAGTTTCTTTTTTCATAGGTACCCTTCCAACCATTGATTCAACCTCTCTATTTGTCCATAAGTTTTTTGATGATATATTGTACTTGGAGTCAACTAAGTTCGCACCAATCTAAATTTTTTTTTCCAAAAAGCACCCATGAATCTACTATCTCTATCACTTATAATGCTCTTGGGAAGCCCACGCAATCTGAAGATTTCTTTGAAAAAAATATCAGCCACTTGTGCAGCACGGAAATATGATGTAAAAACATATACATGAGAAAAAAATTTCAATCTATCCACTACCACATATATGCAATCCTTACCTAAATATTTGGGCAAACCAATGATGAAATCGATTGAGATATTGTCCCATTTTTTATCTGGAATGGCAATGGTTGCAATAAACCAGCTGGGCATGTAAGTTCTATTTTTTTGCTGACATACCTTAAATTAATTCACATATTTATGAACATCTTCCTTCAGCCCCTTCCAAAACAATCTTTGCCTCAATTTCCTATAAGTTTTGAAGATCCCTGGATGGACAGCCAGTGGGAAATCATGTGCTTCTTGCAAAAATTTTGTACTAGAGCTTGGTCTAATGAGTCCCAACTCTAAGATTTGTTGGATGGCCTTATAAATATCATCTATGAATTTATTTGGATGTCTATAATGTGGTATTTGAATGGGTTAAATCCCCCCCCCCCCCCCACCAAAACAATGTTGTACTCAACCCCCCTATCAGGTGGTCTACCATGTGGAATACCTCTAAAAACCTTTTCATTGAAATAGTTTCTCTATCTCCTTTGTGTGTTCAAAAACCTTTATTTTTGGCTTGGGAGATGCGATATTACATTTAGCATCCCATTATATGTCCCCATGCCTCAATATATATCTCATAATATTGCAAGTCACTACTTGATTTGGGTAAGTGTGATGCCCTCTTACAACCCTTAGTACACCTTTCGAATCTTGAAATTTCATCTCAGGAATTTAATAATTTATTGTATGTTCCCCTATAGAATACATCCATTGAACTCCCAAAAACACATTAGTATCAGCAACTTCAACCACGTAAAAACTATCAACAGAAGTATAGTTAAAAACGGTGACTTACAGCTTTGGAACCCATGTTTTTCACTACATTGTGTTGTGAGTGGGAATGACAACTTTGAATCCATCGAATGGTTCAATTCGTATATTCCTTTTCTCCACCATATTTTCATAAATGAAGTTGTGTGTGGCTCATCCATTTACCAAAACTAAAGCTCTTTTTCCTAGTACCACACCCTTGCATCGAATAGTGTCATAGCGAGGCACTGCTGAAAGTACTGCCATTCTTGCTTTGTCCGGTGAAGGCTGATTTTCTTCTTGTCTTTCTTCTTCAACTGCTGTATCGTATGCCTCCTATTTATATGAAATGTTTCCTCCTTCCTCTATACCCCCTTCATACCCATCATTATAAGAAAATACTTCTATGTATTGAGCCTTTTCCTTAGTACATTTATGCCCTGGTGTCCATGGTTGAAAGCATGTGAAGCACAAATTTTTTCTTCAAATTTCATCCCTATTTAGTCCTTATTTCTTATTATTTTTAGATGAATCTCTTTTCCAAGGCTTCTTATCAGGTGCATCTTTCTTCCAAGGTTTCTTATCAGGTGCATCTTTCTTCCAAGGTTTCTTTTCAAATTCGTAGTTAGGCTTGGGAGGAAATCTTGTTCTAGGAAGCACATTTTGGAGATCTCTAGTCAAGCTCATTGCTTCTTTTAATGTAGTGGACTTGTGGGCTTTGACCAAAAATTTTAAGAGTTCAGAAAAACCTTTAGTGAACAGCAATACTAACCTTCCCATATACACATCAGCCACCTTGACTGATAATTTTTTAAATTCTATCATATAATCAGTAGGGGTCCCGACTTGCTTCAATTGGGCTAGTTCTTTGAAAGACAAATATGGATCTTGTTGCTCAAATCTCTCTAGTACCTTGTCAATAAATTCTCCATATGTTTTAACCTGATCATGACCTAATGTTTTCAGGCCATGGAACCACCATTCATTGGCATCTCCTTCCAAGTGCAAGATGGCCATTTTTAAGGCATCTTCTTCCACCATTGGATTCAGGTGAAAATACATATCTAATTTTTGCACCCAAGTGTTAGCAGAACTTGAGGAACCATCAAAAGCAGGGAGTGGAACTTTTCCAATGGCACAATTTAATTCTTTGTTTTGATGTAGAGACTTGTTATTTTCCTTCTTTTTGAGTTTGTTTGCAACAAGAAAGTACTGATCAAATGGTACACTTTTCGTACTATCTCCATCCAATTTATCTCATTCTTTCTCCATTGTAGAAAGTTCAAGTTGAATGTTAGGATATTCTTTGGGCATAAGAAATTTAGGTGCAGTAGGCCTTGGTTTGATATGAAATTCATGGGATCTATTATGGGGTCCTGTTCTTGAGAAAATATGCTCATCCATTGTCTTCTTTTCTCCTAATTGTGAACTACGTATTGTTATCTCCTATTACTCCTTTGCTTCCAAATTGGCTAATAAACAATTCTAATCATTTCATAAGATCTCAGTTCATGTTCTTGGTTATGTCATTAAATACAGGTTTCATGATTTTAACCTATTCCTACTTATTCTTATCATCCTGGGGTCCATACCCCTCGTTAGTCATAGTTTCAGCAGAATGTACATCTTCTTCTTCTTCAACAAAAACACCTTCAACTTCAGGTTCTAAGGGTGGTGGATTATTTATTTGAATCCTCGTTAATACCATCGGGTTACAATACCATGCTCTCATACCACTTGTAATGTCCATTTTTAATAATTTTATAAAAATGACCAGTTTTTCACTTTTTTCCCTATTTCGACCTTTGACTAGTTTTGATGTCTATGTCTCCAAACTGACCCAAATGCTCCAAAATATTCTGAGAAGGTGTATGAATGATATTAATAATTGAATATGGTTTTCAGGGACGATTTATGACCCTCCAATTGCTTCTGTAATTTTTTTTAATATTCTAGCCAAACTAGGAGTCTTTACTAGCAATTTGGGGTTCCAATTCCCCTTGGGTAAATGCCGGAAATGGATTCTAAAATGCTTCGAAACCCCTCAAATTTATGAAAAAAGGAAGAGGATGTTTAATGGAAATTATTAAGGTCTCATAGGAATAATTATTCAGTTTATGAATGCTATTATAATCTTCTCTCAAACAACTACAAAATCACTAATTCGACCCTTGGGGAAATGGCACTAAATCTTTTCCAAATGCAATTAAACTGAGTAAGATGACTTAAAATTATTAAGTGCTGAACATTAAAATTGTAATACACATAAATGAAATTCCATTCATCATAAATATATCAGAGAGACATTATGCCATTCAAAATAATCAACATTACCATGGAATACATCAATACAGTGGGGAAATGGTCATTGTTTGCTCATTAACAACCACTTTTACATAAAACCCTTTGGTATTTCGACTTGAAAATTTATGAGAATTAAGAACATAAAATATTGAACTTATTACAATCAGAAATATACCAGGATAATCTCTCCCAAATAGTACAATAGCTCACCCAAAGCGCAATCCCTCAATGAGCAAGAATATGCAATAAAAACTGGAAATGGTTGAGAGAAAGTGATGCAATAGAAGGAACCAAAATATTCCATTTAGCTTACACCTACAAATAAAAATCCATTAAATATCCTGAAATACCTGAGTGGCCTCTCCAAACACCAACTTGGATGGGAATCATTCACCCTTGAAATTGGCTAAGGCAAGAAACTAGTCATCCACCAGATCTCTCAATTCACAAATGCAAATTTCTCAAATGATAAAAAGATATTCTCTTGGTTGTTTCCTGTATTTTATAAACATACTTAGCCTTATAAGGCTACCAATCCATCCACAAACTCAATCCAATTCGAATTAGGGTTCGTGCTCATGATTTGCCATGTGTCCTCCTTTTTCTAGCCTTCCATCTTCCCCCAATTCGAGTAGGAGCCCATTGAGCTTTCCCAACTCACATGAGTGCCCTCGTGAATGCTCTATTTTGACCTGACATGTCATATATGTTAGATGTCAGCCTTCAGATCTTATTTGTGTCATAGGTGTCTAGCATCTTCATCATTGTTGTCATAAAGCTAGGGAATCTAGTCCAAGTGTCTCACTAGCTCCAAAATGACTCTTCCTCTCCCATGTAAGTTACATTTCCTTCCTCGTTCAAAACATTGTTGTGCAGGACATATTCTATTGTTGCCTGTCTAGGGTTGGGATAACATTTCACTTGAATGTAAAATGTCCATTTTTGTACCAACTTGTTCTTTTGGATGAACTACAAAAACAAGAACACAAAAAGAAACATTAATCAAGCTAGATCATGAATCAAGAATTAAAAAGAAACATTATAATTAAATATTGATATCAGCGTGAGAGTGCCAAATACAATGAAAACGATAGCTAGAGTATAACATTTCAACTTAACATTGTCCAAACATATTCCAGCAGTATATGGTCATTTGATTAATAGAAAATTAACTAGGATTAATTTTTTCTTATCAAGACGCTCAAAATGTGGTAATTTTAGGATTTTTCCAGCATAAATACAAGAATGGTTTAAGAATAGAACCCAGGATAAATATGGTGAACTCTCACCAATAGAATAAACCCAACCCAACCAAACCTATTAGTCATTGGATTATTATTATCCTCAACCTAACCACAACCCAACAAATTGGCCAATGGATTAGAGAAATTTGAATGTACAACACAACAGTAAAGTTGGGTGTTCAGAAGGAATTTTACAACACAACTTATCGAATTCTGAGCTGCGTTTAGTCATATGGCCACCCAGGGAAAAATGTAGCACTTCTCAACTCTTGAGTACTCCCAGTTCTTTATAGATGGTATATATAAGAACAAAATATAATTTGTCCCCCTCCTCCTTCTCTGCATGCTTTTGCTCGAGTTTGTGAAAAATAGGTTTTTTGCAAATGGGTTATTCAAAAGTTGTATCTTTTGCAATATTGGTATCCCTTTAGAATTTTTTATGCCATCATCATATGTAAATATCAAGAACACACCAATCAATGCAGATGAATATAACGTCAAGTGTGTGTAGGAAGGTTCTGATGCATGGATGGAAATGAGGCATGGAGCGAAAGAAATAACTATGCTATGTTAGAAGGATCGAATGATAGTACTTGTAATGATTTTTCCATCTTCCTTGGGCTCTGTTAATGATATGATCCAGATCAATGGTGCAGGAGGGAAGGAATTGGGAGCATTCAAACTCACGCTAGGATCTAGCACTAGGAAGAACAAACTTTTGGGCTCGATCCTCCTCAATCCTCCTCATTGTAGAAGAGTTTTGTAGCAGAGGAAGCAAAGTTTCAGATGTGATTTTGGGCAAAGGATCACGGGAGTGAGCAATGGAGTTCCTACCAACCTTCGGATACTGCATTAACTATGCCACCCCCAATGTGGAGCCTACCAAATTGATTTAGGATGTTGGGAGCTGGGACAAGATTGTCGAATCTGGATATGGAACCGTACCAAAGGGCCCATCTGTGATTGGGGGATTTCTCTTGGAATCTCACCGTCCGGGCGAAACCGTCGTTGTTGTAGACAAATCCTAAATATTATTATTGTTGTGTCAAATCATGCCTAATTATGGTTATGATTAGAACTCGTACCTTTCAATATAATGTTGAGTCGTCATCCTTCCATGGTGGCGTTATTTCATGGTCGCATTATTCATGAGGATATAAATACGCACATGCTTCTATGAGTTGGTCGTCGTCAACTAGGTGGATAAAGTACATCCATGTTGGAACAAAAGTACATAACGATCAGACAAGCATCTAATGTTCCTCATGGAGACTGGAGCAGGCTGATAGAAACTGGTGGGCATATAAAAATATTGTAGTTGAAGAATTAGCAGAGTCGCAACCACGAATTGGAAAGATTTAGCGGAGTCGTAGCCATGAATTAGGAAAAGTTGGAGTAATATTAGCGGAGTTGCGCTGCGAAAATAGGAAAAGTCAGAAGAATTTAGCGCAGTTGCAACTACAAAATAGGAAAAGTTGGCAGAATTTTAGCTGAGTTGCAGTTGCGAAATAAGAAAAGTTGGTATAATTTTAGCGGAGTTGCAGCTGCAAAATAGGAAAAGTTGGTAGAATTTTAGCGGAGTTGCAGCTGCAAAATAGGAAAAGTTGGTAGAATTTTAGAGGAGTTGTAGCCGCGAAATAGGAAAAGTTGGCAGAGTTTAGCGGATTTTCTAGTGCCTTCGGATTTTCGACTTCTATGAAGTGAAATTTGTGGTCAAACTTACATTAAATCCGACAACGTTGCTATACTACAGACGAAGGGGAGGCATTGGATATCCGACTGCTATAAAAGAAACGTAGTTGAATTTCTAACACCTCTGCATTGAAATTTGCTGTCGAATTTCTGACAGCTCCGAAGCAAACTTAGTCAAATTTTTGACAAGTGTTTTCATTGTCGAAAAACCGTAGAAATTTAACTGACGTTTAAAAAGAAAGAGGTTTGTCAAATTGCCGACCACAATATGTTGAAAATCAGACATATAAGCCATTGGATTTTGTGTTAAAAAATTCTAGTGCTTGCATTTTTGTATGATACAGAGAGGAGCAGTGAAGCTCTAGTATGTGATCCATATCGAGGCCCCTCAAAAGAGGGAGTGATAAATTCTAGCATAGATGGAGACATAGGTTATCCGAGAGTAAGAGTCCTAGAGAAGTTCGTAGGTTACTTGGATGTAATCAGTCATGTCAAAGCTCGAAGGTTATCCTTGTATGTAATCAATCTTGATGTGATTCTATGCTAGAGATATCCAAAGTGAAGCTCAAGTAATTAAGAGAAATACATGGTGTGATCCAGAATGAGACTTCTAGCATAGCTAGAGAAGAAAGTTTGTTTGAGCGTGTTGAGGCCTGGAAATTCGCAGGTGACAATAGAAAGGGATTCTCCCCAATTAGCGTTCCCAACTAGCCCGCTGACTGTTTGGTATAGGGAATCCGTCCGGTTTGCGGTCCAGCTACCGTGAGTCAAGTAACAAAAACAAAGCTTTACCGGTTGCGGCCCGGTCCACCGAGTTTTTTGTATTTTAACTTAAGAGATGAAATGCACGTGCCTAACTAAGTGCAAGGTGATTAGACTGCGAGGGGCGGTCACGATGTGATGCGCAAGTTCTTACCTCTCGTCTTAGACCCGCAGGCAACCAAATCATATACAATGAGAAAGAAACTAATTGTCTAATCTAACACTAGGGAGCGAGCCATCAATTTTAAGTGAGTGATTCAATTTTTTGCGCATGCAGTAAGAAGGGTTACAGTTAGCTGATACTCCTTTCAGACACATGAACAATCACAAATATTTAACAACCAGGTAGCCAATTGCTGTATGAATACCATTATTACTCACATGGAAAGATCATGAAAATACCAAAGAACATTCAATAAGAACATAGGTTCAGGAAATTAAACATTCTCATAGTAAATGAAATGCGGCTGAAAACGAAATAGTTCCTTTCCAACATCATTCATCGAAACGCATTGATACATTCCATTTCACTTCCTCCAACCAGGTAGAATTGCAGTTCCTTTTGTAAAACGAAGTAGTTCCTCTTACAAGCAAACATTTACAATTTTTTCCAGGGGAAAAAGCCCCTTTTCAGTCAGGCTTCCCGTTATTTAAACCACAACTGCTGCCTTCTGGGATACCCTAAGCGTGTGACCTTTCAGCGTCCTTGACGACTCAGTTTCTTCTCTGGTCGTTGCGTTTTCCCAATCATTTTCCATAGGCGTTTACCTTCTGACTGTAACTGCTGAAACTGCCTCCTCGGTGTCTCTGTCATTTGTTTGTTTTGTCCTTTTCTCCGCTCTGAATTGCTTCAGTGATCTATGGGATTCTCCCTGCAGACAACATTGGTGCATTATCCACTAAATTGAGATATTAGGCATTGCAAATTTCTAACCATAATGATAAATTCACAAGGGGCTAGCCTGGTTCATCCGGGCGAGAACTCGCGGCAAAAATACGTCGACGGTCGGGCGGTACTTGGATCGGACGGGAAAAGACTCCTACATCGGATGGGGAAAGGATTTAGGAGCCGCAACGGCGGAGGAGCATAAGAACCAGGTAAGTGACAACACAGGCGATAAAGGCAACCGGACGCCGGAAAGGAGGGTATCGCAGGCTAGATTGCCCTACCACCCGCAACAGCGGATGATGCAAAGGCTGAGCTACGCGGGTAGGAGAAAAGAGCAATGAGTCGGACGTCGGGTGAAACTCTAATAGGGAGCTGACTTTATCCTCCCGGCCGCAACGACGAGCCACTAGAAACTTAGGAGCAAGCGATCGAGACAACGAATCGGGCGTCGGACGAAACTCCAATTGGGCGTAAAGTTCGATCAAGGAGCCGCAACGGCGGGTGAGTTGAGGCTCAGCATCTTCTGAAAGAGGTCCGATCCAAAGCGCAAACCAACAGCGTTAAGGATCAATTGCAGCCAAAAAACATTTTCTCTTTGAAGGCAACATTTTCCTGTTCTATGGGTATTTAACAGACCACACGACCCAAACTAAACTGAGCGAGGCAAACAAAATAGCGGGCATTCAACTTCAAGATGAACAGATATGCTCGAGGGGACGAGCCTTTAACAATCAATCCCAGCAAAATAATGAGGAGGGGTCCCAGAGTTTAAGTAAAAAATAAAATCGGGGAGAAAAAGTTGCGGCAGCAACAGAGCGTAACATCGTGGAGAAGCTCGTAGGTTTCTCAAACGTAATTAATCTTATAGGTTATCCTTGGATAAGTCCTGGCAAAGCTTGTAGGTTATCCTTGGATGTAATCAGTACTGATGTGTTCTATGCTAGAAATAGTTGATGCATGATATATCACATGGGAAATGAGATAGGTTGTCCAAGCAGGAAAAATCCTGTTGTAGCAGGTTGCTCGAATGTAATCAGTCCTGTGACGAGTTATCTGAATGTAAAGAATGAATCCTAGCGTGGTATGTAGGTTATTTAGATGTAATATGCCTCTTGGGTTGTCTGAGTGTAAAGAATGATCCCTGGCGTGGTGCGTAGGTAACTCAAATGTAATATGCCCCGAAGGTTATCTGAACGGAAAAGATCATGGATGCAGGTTGTTCAAATGTAATCCCTTGAGGTTGACCAGAAGAACATAAAAGGTCCTAGTGTAGCAAGTTGTTGGGTTGTAATTCGTCCTTACATATATATGAGATATATGTGGTCCCATGTTGAGATGATAAGGTCTTGAAGCATGAGGAGGTGCACCTAGGCAGTTCTACTGATAGAACGTAGGTTGACCGTGGAGAGACATAATGCACTAAGTGTGCTCCTTGAAGGTTCTCACATAGTGGTAGATGTAGGATTGTCTTGGTGATATCCTGACATATTCCTATGTTGATAGAACGAAGGTGGTATGCATTTGAGTTGTGATCTATATGCTTTGTTTTGTTTTGTGTAGGACAAAATAGATGATCTGGATATGAAAAGATAAAGGTAGGAAACGCATGTTATTGTCGTGGAAATGTAAAGAAGGTCCTGGAATGTACCTACGTGATGACAACGAGATGATGGTAGGAAACAAAGGTTATTGCAGTAGCAATGTAAAGAAGGTCTGGTTGTACCGACACGATGATCTGATATGACAAGAAGACGATAGGAGACATAGGTTATTGCAAGGGAAATGTAGAGAATGGTCTTGGTATATACCTACGTGATGGATTGCTCGTGGATATGATGAATAACTAGATGAGGTCCAAGCCTACATACAACATGAAAAAGGGTTGGATCTATAGAAAATTCCTATGAAGGATAGATGTGACATATTGGACAATATGAGGACAATGGCAGCAGCAACAATGATGACTCAGTGACAATGACCAGATGTGTTGATGACTTTGGTGAGAGAATACCTTCCTAGTTAAGAGGGAGTGTTGTTGTAATTGTAACTTCATAATATATTTTGATGTATATTACTATTGTATATTGTTGTACCCCCATCGGTGATGTGTGTTCCCCCTTAGGGGATGTCATCATTGTGTATGGTCACTGAGGTAAACCCTTCATTGTAAGTCGGGGAAATAGTCCCCAGTTTAAATAAAGTAAAATGTATTTATGTGTATTCTTAGGTAGGTTGGCCCCACAAGTAATCTGGCTGACCTAGTGGTTGAGTTAACAACTCAACGAAAGAATATAAATAGAGAGGTGCCTCCTCATTTTTCATACACTTCACTTGCTCTCTCATGTGCGATTTAGGAGAGAGAGGAAGAGGAGGGACAAGGAGCTGCTACAGAGATATTGTTCTTGGGTTATTCTATATTATCATCTTATCTTTGTGACAGAACTATTTTGAGGAGGTTTTATCCTTTATGGTTTCCCTGATGAAAATATATGTGTCTTGTGTCCCTTGTGTATCTTTGATGTATTGATGTGATTGTTATTCTTTCATATAAAGATCCTAAGTAAAATAACTTAGAAAAACTAACAATTGGTATCTAAAGGAGAAATCACACTCCTTTCATTATGTGAGAACAAGAGGAGTGCTTTTATCTCTATTGATGTCTTCCTTGGAATTATGCACAAGGATCAATTTCTAATGCTCACAGTGAATATAGTTGATTTGTCTCTCTTTAAATTCACTACCTACTTGAATGCTATAGTAAAAGAAAAACTTGATTGATGTCTAATGATCAAATTCCTTTGTAGAGTTGTCTCGCTTCTATTCCCTGAGTGATTTGATTGTGATTGACACCATCCATTGGAATCTGTAACAAATTTTCTTTGTAATTTACCTACATCAAATTGGTAAAAATTCGAGAGGGTTCTATATTAATTGATCTTGCATCAATTGATATGAAAATATGAAGAACCTATGCGTGCACAACTAGACCGAAGGGGATCGTTAGGTATACATGTCAAGGGGAAAGAGGTATCTTTATAATTGGGATTGGATAGGTGCTATATAGATCCACAATTTAAAGGAAAGAGAGCAAGCATTAAATGTAGATGAGTGAACATGAATCAAAGAAGGAGAGATCGAAGCACTACCATTGTAAAGGAGTTGAGAGAAATTACCACAACATTGGATGTCATAGAAACAATCCAACAAAGAAGAATCATAGTGGAAATAAACAATGAGAGTGAGGATGAAGGAGAATAAGAACCATGAGAGAAGAAATATGAGTACCTAAATAATGGATCATTTGGGTTATCTCGGGTCTAGGATGAAAACCTATGATTGATACTCATATGTATTCTAGGATTTTAAATCCGAAATAACTAGTTCATTGGATTAGAGAGACAGGGAAAATCTTTGAATTTGCATAGATTGAAGATCCCCTAAAAGTAAGTTTGCATGCAATAAGTTGAATAGCCATGAATCTTTATGGTGGGATAAGTTGTCATTGAATTTTCATATGAAGGAAAAGAGAAGATTCAGAATTGGGACCAGATGGTGGTGAAATTGAAAGGTAAAGTCATACCTGTGGATTATTTGTTGAATTTACTAAGTTGCAAAATTTGATGTAGATAGATATGTTGATAAATACAACAAAATGAGAGCCCTTAATATATAGCCCAATATGCGAATAGATTGCATATTTCCATTCAAATTCATTTACTATGTTAAATTTCTTATCAATCATGTTGAGGCTTATCGATTGGCCTTGAGGGTTCAATAGGTGTTGGAAAAGATATAGTGGAGTTTGACCGAAAGAAGTCAAGTCAATGGAAGAGGACAACCACGAGAGAAGAGAGATGAAGAAACTTGTAATGTACCCCAGGATATCAAAATGTATAAGGTACATATCATTATCTCTCAAAGGCTAATTATATGATTTTAGCATAGCGTATTAGTGAAACAAATATTTAATTTCATTTTTTCGTGATTTAATTTCAACAAAATTCATTTAATTACCAATAAACTAAAATAAAATCAATAGATTTTCCAACAAACGATCCAAGGGATGGGAAAGTTTCTTAACATCATCAAGCCTCAAATACAATCCATATCATAAAGGATAACCACTTATAAATGTTAATTATTCTTATTCACCATTAACTAGTAATTAAGGTGTTAATTACGACACATAACAACACTTAGTGCGCAAATGAAAACACTTATCACAAATCCAATTGTTTAAAAAATAATCATCGATTATAAATATAAATGGATTAATAACATATAATCACATGTAAATAATTTCTAATTACCAAAATTACAATAATTAATCATGGTGATTACGAAACAAAGTCCACAAGACTAATTAACTAGTTTTCCAATATAAGCAGCTAGTCTTGCACAAAATCAACTTTAACCATGCCATTAAAACAAAATAAATACTACAGTCATTAACAACATATTTAAGTGTGAACCTACATCCATTTAAAGGTTTATTTTCATATCATTCCAATTGCACATAAGGTGATATTTTCCATCAATTCCAATGAAACTAGTTAACATTCACTGCAAGGAATTGAGTCTAAATAACTGAACCAAAATGAAATGCATCCATAATTAAAGGATCACACTTGATAAGTATCCAACTACAACACAATAACATTGTAGAAACATAGCACATGGTTTTAACATTCCATTTTTACGAAACATAGATTTCAATCCACAACTAGTGATCAATTTTCAATGCAATATAGTACCCGAGTTTCCAATTTAACTTTCTAAATGCCAAATAAAGAGAAATATATGAATATTGTAGTTCATGGAATGTGTATCAGGGGTCACCTACATTCATATGACCGTATCTTTCCTCCCATATACACTCCATTAAATAACACACAAAACTAACTAATTCTACTTATCTGAATTGACTAGTAATTCTAGGAATCACTAGAATAATTAAATCCGCAGTTGATAGAATCATTAAAATTCAATTACAACTTTAAATTTCATTTTTTATCAGTCATAACATAGGTATATCTCATTCGAATATTTCATCAAACACTACATATGAAAAGTCACAAATATACTCAAAACAATTCCATTAAAGAAGATAGAAATTGAAAATTGATCTAGAATTTCGGTAGACATTTCCCAAACACTATAAAGAAGATTTACCCTCACATTCTCACACACATTTCAATTGTATTTATCATACATAAGTATAAAAATAACACTAAGGATTTTTTACAAACACTTCATGTGCCAAGACTCCAAACTATGCAAAACAATTCAATCAAATGACTAAAGTTTTGAGCACGTTTCGAATAAAAGGTAGAAGCATCAACAAAAGTGTCTTAAACCATTCTGAGGCTATTGTACCATCAAATTACACATTATATAATGAATAGGGGAATAGATATCATTTTTTTACCATAGGTACCAAATAATCATTTCCTCGAACAATTTGTACACAGATTCCCAAAAACTAGTTTTCAATTCCTTCATAAAATCCCCAAAACTAGTTTTTAATTCCTTCACAAAATTTACTTGCAAAAAAATATTGAATTTTGGCTGGAATTTCTTCCACAAATATCTCATATGTTTCATCAAACATTTCATGTGAATGCATAAGTAAATTAGATCATATCCAAATAAATTAAATAAACATGAGATAAAGCACTTATATTTGTTAAATACGCAACTGGAATCGATCGTGCCATGCTCCACCTAGCTGTAAACACAATGTAAGAAAAAACTCACTTTACAATGCTCACCCCTGATCCGAAACCATGATTCCACAAGAAATGGTGCACTCAACCAAAAATTATCTTAAGAAATCAGTCCAACCACAACCCAATGGAAAGTATGACCTCTACTTCCAATCCAAGGAAATTCCAGTGGCTCCAAAACATCAGTTCAACCACAACTTAATGGAAATTAGAACTTCCAATCCAGGTAAATTCCAGTGGCTCTAGGAAAAAATATTAGTGGCTCCAGAGTAACTCATCTTAGGCACAGGGTCAACAATGATCCCATACCAAGGGTAGCAAAATCAAATAACAAGTGTCAAACACAAGCACAAGAGCAAAAGCATGAACCAACACACAAAAGTGACTTTTAACACAAGCAAATCGAATTCCTTCGTGATCAATTTGAATTTGGAGAGAGAGGGACAAAAGCATGAGAGTTACATTCCAAAAATAGCCAATAGGAGTTACAAACCAAGTGGATACACAAAGAGGCACACTAATACAACTCATGAGGGCACACTAGGTGACAAAGAGACTCCAATCTTCAAATAAAAAATAATCTCAAGGTAAATAAAACCAAGAAGTAACATAACACATGAGGGTACATAACCAAGAGGGTCCATCAAGTAGATAATAAGGTTGTACAGCATCAACATAGGCTCAACACACATACATAAACACTTTTCCACAACCCCTTGCTCGTAACATCATGGTTCCTCATACCCTTTTTCATGGAATTGGCAGTCTAGTTAAGTTTTATTTTATTAATTATTTTATAAGCTCAACATAATAAAAATATGCAATAATGTTCAAACCATAGTTCAGGAACCTTATTCCATTATGTCCAACATAACAACAATAATATGTCCAAGGGATAAACAAGAGGGTATTACATCCCTCCCCCCTTAAACCATGTATCATCATCAATGCATACAGATATATGCCACAAAATATTATAACATATAATGGTTTGCCTCTCTCATCACATCTTCAAATTCCCAAGTCGCATCCTCGGGAGTATAGTGGCTCCACTAAACCTTAACTTGACGAATTTCTATGTTCTTAAGCAACTTGGTTTTATTTTTTATAATGCAACAAGATCTACTAAAAATTCTCCTTTCAGCTCCGTTTTCGCCTAAAACACACTTAACACATATAAGTCTCCCAAATTCTATGTGCATTATTGAGGGAAACTATGCTTTTAGAACCCATTGTTACCTCGATTCCCAACTCCTTCATTTAGACCCAATTCCCTAAAGGTCAGGGGGGGTAGTCCCTACTTACTAAGTTTCTTAAAGATTTTAATTAGGAGTTAAAATTTATTAAGGTTTACTTAAGTTCATTGACAAGCAATCATGCAAAGATGCAACATTTTTCAATGATAGGACATCCCTTTGAAAATGATCAATACAAAGTTAAAGAATGTAACAAACTAATATCACAACTCCAGAGCCTTAACTATTGGGTTTTGGAGTCAAGGGGCAGCAGGAGGGGGAGGGGTGCTCTTTGACCCCGGCGGACACTTGAATCTCAGTTACGCCTGGAATTTGGGAAGCGACACTAATAATATGGCTGAAGCCCTTGCCCTTTGGCAAGGTTTAAGTCAGGCTATTCGTCTTGGTGTCCAAGAATTAACGGTGGTTGGGGACTCGAGGATGATCATCCAGCATCTCTTCAATCGGGAATTGCCCTCCTCTTTTCGCTTAAAACAAGTGATCCGAAGAATTTTAATCCTAATTCCTCTCTTCCGATATATAGACTTCTTTCACGTCCTAAGAGAATTCAATAATCAAGCCGATAATGCTGCAAATGAGGCTATCTCCTTAGATTATGGGGTTCTCAGCATTAATGGAATCACAAGGGTGGATCCAATCCCCTAAGTCAAGGGTGTCGTTGATAAATTTGATGAAGGGGGGTTCGTGGCATAGGGGCCCCAGCTGCGTGTCATCAGAATTGGATGATCCGTGGCTCCCTCTCCACTCGAATTATGGTGACACGCGCCAAGCGGATCTTCCATCCCTCATGCATTTTCCTCCCGTTAAAGTTCTCGGCTGTACAAATCCTTCGCAGCATTTTCGCCCGCTGCTTCTTATGATGGCGCTTAATTATTCTTGCAGGCGGAACTTTGCTCGTACCTTTGGCCGTACTTCGCAGCAGGTTGGATTTAGTTGTGTAAATCATGCCAGTTCGTCGATTGAGGGGAATGAGTTATGGAGCATTCATTGTTATTCATGGAGAATTTTGGCCCATCTCCCTCCGGATCATGTTAGAATGACGCTCTTGCCTGATAAGACCGCGAGATTAGATGGAATTTTGTATGGTAATGATAATCAGAACTGCTTCAGTCCTCAGAAGTGTGATAAATTTGATTACTCGTTATGCTGTCATCGCTCAGGTTGGAATTATTTCTCAATCCTCCGGGGGGCTTTAAAAACCCTGGACGAGCATACAGTGGGCAGAAAGCATGATATCTGTTTTCAATTGCGGTTCGTTGTTTATCCTAGTCCAGAGGTTGGCTTATCTGTGAAGACCTCCTTGGTTGGGTGGCGAGGTTTTCCCCTTTTGGTGGCTGTGCTCTCGGTGGTTTTCCTGTCAGCGTTGGTTGTCATGGCAGAGTCAACAGGTTCCTTCGCCTCCTCTCCGGACCCTGTGGAGGAGTTGGCGGCTGATGTTAAGGTCCTCAAACACAGAGTTCGCAAGCAAGGAGACTGTCTGCGCCAGATGGATGTTATGGGTGGGCGACGCTTGAGTCAATTAGAAGAGGATATTGGGCGTCTGCGCACGGAATCTCATGAAGCCATGAAGAACCTGGAAGCAGGGGTTCAGCAAGCATTGGCGGAAATGGATCTAAGGCTTCAAAATCTGGAACAGAAATGGGCCAAACGAAAGAATGTCGGCTCTGCAGGGTCCATCAACCCAGGTGCAGAAGTTACCCGGCGTTAGTTAGTCTGTGTTAGTTTTTTCAGTTCGTCTCTATCTATAAGTCCTGATTTTGCAGTTTTACAGGCATATGTAATTACTTTATGTAGTTTTGCAGTCCTGGTAGCCGAGTTCTCAGGCTTACTGGCTTTGACGTTGTACTCTCTGTTTGGCTTTGCCACCCTTTAATATATATCTTTATCCGTTTCTGTCAAAAAAAAAAACTATTGGGTTTTGGAGTCAATAAACAATGCTTGTCAAAATAAAACAATAGATAGATTAAGAACTTGTAATGAAATGAATCACTAATATTTAGAACATTCAATGAAATAAATAACCCATTAACATAAGTCAACTTGCATTAAATAAAATGTAACCATGAAATGTAACTTTTTCTGAAAATGTAAATAACTTGAACTAAAATGTTTTGAAAACAAATTTGAGATGAAACAAGAAAGCAATGTTTTGCAAGTGGTTCTGTAAAATTTAGTTTATTTTAAGTCTCACTTTAGCTAAGGGGAATTAATGTGTGAAACTAGACTTGCAAATCATAGTTAGTGTGACTACTCCGGACACTTATCTCTTTTGATTTGAGAGAGATTGTTGGGTGCTCAACAAGAGAACACAAGGTTCCCTTCTAGCTCCGCAAGTCAATCTCAAAGATTTTTGGGCACTCAACAAGAGGAAAGTAAGTGAAACAAGGCTCCCAACAGCCTCTACCCTTGTAGCTCCAAATGTCAACCTTTATTTTCTCAATTTATTATCAATATAAAAGCTAGATGCCTATTAATCTACCCAACTCAAATATTCTCCCTTTCTTGTCACCCAGGGTTGGACCAACCGGTAAGGTGAGTGAATACAAGGCAAATATTAGGGCAAAAGTTATTTTCTTTGAAATGAATAATAAAAGAAGTTTAAATAGATTTAACTATGCTAGCCCGCACGTTATTGCAAGGATGTAAAAGCCAACTCACTTTCAAGGTGTGGGCACAAAAGAATAACTTGAAGAAAAATTACAAACTAACACTAGCCTCACAACCCACTTTCTGAATAGAAAGGATGAGGAAAAAAATAAACTTGCAGAAAGAACGAAAATTATTCTATCCCTTCTTAAATTGTTATGCAAGGGTGGCCAATCCCAACTTCTTTTGCATGCAATGGATGACAAATGTCAAAGAATAACAAGTGCTATATAGCCACACAACTCTCTTCCTAAAGAAGATATGGGGAAAACAATCAAAACTAAATAATGGAAAATAACAATCACTATCCCCTCTTCACTTGCAATGCAGGGGTGGTGAAGCCCTACCTCCTTTGCATGCATGGAAGGGCTGAAAATAAACCTCAAATATAACTTTGAAAATCAAACAAAGAATCAAGTCCAAGAAACTCTCTTAGACTTGTTACAATGATAGAAATTTCAACCCCTTATTTTTAAAGAATATGAGAGAATGAGAGGGAAAAAGAACCCTCAAAGCAATGGACCTCAAAGTAGTTTTGGTTGAAATCTTTCTGCACTCTTTTTGAACCAAATTTTGGCATAACCTCCCCTTGCAAAACGAAAAACCTGCAAAAAATATAGCAAGGAAAAAGTAATGAAAGATGTCCAAAATCACTTTGGGACACCTTGCATAAAAGCACAAAAAATTGCACAATATATGTAATAAAAAGCATGGAAACAATAGCTTCAAATAACTTGTGAAATAAATATTTGTGACTAGACTTGAAAATGCAAATAGATATAAAGAAAAATGCAAAATTATATCAAAGAAAAAAAGAACGAGGAAATAGTGCTCTTTGTTCTTCAATTTGAAGAAGTGGGGCATCTAACCCTAGAATCCCACTCTCCAACCTTAGAAACCTGCAACTTTAAAACAAAATACACAAACTAGAAAGAAGTGATTTCCAAAAGATGTATCAAGAAGTCATAGGATTGAAACCAAAAATTATGAACTTCTTAATAACAAATTTGAAAACTCGTGAAATCTAACAAAACTGGGTAGATCTCACCAAGGCAAATAATTTTTCCTCTTTTACCTCCAACCACTTGTGAAACTACGAATCATAGAAGCAAACCACCATGATATCCAAGACACACTAGCTTTCCTCCAAATATTTTTATTAAAATGCCCAAATGGATGAAAATTACAAAGCTCACAAAAATGGGAGCACAATGGGAGCAAGAGAGAGAAATAGAATGAGAGTATGAGATATTGTGTAACCCAAATGAGGAGGTTAATCCTCCTTAAATAAGAAATGAGTGAGGAGATATCCCAAGTACATGCAAGCCACTTGTCAAAATGAGAGAGTGGGAGCTCAAAGAGAGGGCAAACTTCTGTTAGGGGTGCCTCCTAGGGTGCAAAATCAAATAGAAATGGGTGGAAACATACCTATAATGTTTTTAATCTTCACTCTAGGCCCAAAGGGGGGGAATACCAAAGTGGGACCCCTTACTTTGGATTATTTTTAATTATCTCAATTTCCATGAAGAGGGAGGCCACCCCCCTAGGGGGACAACTTCAAACTTGAGATACACTTGCATGGCGGGGTATTTTTCCTCTAATGCCACCTTAGAAACATAACTTGACTTTAGGAAACAATTTTTTCACTCTCTGGGTGACTTTAGGAACTTTCTAAAAAAAATCATTCTAATTAATGGTTAATTTTCTTGGTTTCTTAGATTGACCTAGGTAAACATGCTCATAACCTTAGAAAAACTTGTCCAAATGGCTTCAAAATTGGTCCAAGGGTGTAGTGGTTCTCATGCCATTGATTTTGATTTACCATACCCCTATTTATGGGCATTAGATTCCACTTAACTCTTCTTATAATACAACTTCTTTATGTCAAGGGACATTATTTTATCATCAAAAATTAAAAAATCCTAGGAAAACTTAATGAAATTTCACAAGACTCTGGATAATGTCTAGCATGGTAATATAAAAAATTCATATACCTTAATCACCCTGTGGAATCGAACATTAGAATTGCTTTCATCACTCTGGAGAAATATTTTGAGTGAAAAACTCATAAAATTAAAATCACTAAAACTGAATTTTAATTATCCAAGGGAAAAAACAATTGATGAAATGACTTCCCTAATGATAAAGTACTAGGAAACTAAATTTTACAAAAAATGACCCCCATGCTAACATATCATTACAAAATCCCTCGCAAGGGTGAAAAAATTTCATGAAGAAAAGACAAGAGGAGAAAGAAGAAAAATGTCTCGCCTGAAATTTTTTGTCAAGTGCATCTTTCTTCTCTTCAAGGTACATGGTACATGGTTTCCCACCTATTTGGTTAGGTGGTCAACATGATCCATCTAGTATTATCAAATATATATACAAAACATAATCAACATCATGTATAGTTCTCGATATGAAATCATATGTATACCAACATGCTAACAATGATCATATGTCAATATCAAAATAATCTAAGCAACAATATATCATAGCATATGCATCATCATCTAATGTAAAACAAGAAGATCTACTCTATACTTTATATGTATCATATTCTAGTCAATTATATGCCTCTAGGATCATGCACATATTTTTTCAACAAAGAGACATGAAACACATTATGCACTTTTATGCTAGGAGGTAAAGCTAGTTCATAATAAATTGGTCCTATATTTTCCAAAATCTCAAAGAGACTGCAATATCTAGCCGCAAGTTTAGAAAAATTCCCCAAGTTTAAAGTACTCTCTCTGTTTCACTTTCAAAAACACATGATTCCCAACCTGAAATTCTTTTATAATCATATTTTTATTTGCATAACATTTTGTATATCCTTTTTACTTTCAAATTATGTTTAATACTGACCATTTGATCTTCCATTTCCTTTAATAATGTTGGCTCAATGATAACTATGTCTGTAGGATTGTCCCAACTAATAGGTGTGTTTCATTTTCTTCCAAACATTGCTTCAAAAGGACTTACTTTCAAAGAAGATTGATAACCATTGTTATAAGCAAATTGCACAAGATGCAAATAATTTTCTCATTTAGTAGATTGATCCATTACATGCATTCTTAACATGTCTTCAATACCCTGATTATCCCCTTTTGTCTATGCACTTGCCTGAGGATGAAGTGAAGTACTCATTCAAATCTATTCCAAAACCTTTAAACAAACCTCTCCAAAAATGACCTGTGAAATTTTGAATCCCTGTCTGACATAATTGCTTTCGGAATACCATGCAATCTAGCTACCTTTTCCATATAAATATGTGTTTTTAGTTGCTTTATGTGTAGTCTAAACTGGTATAAAATTGAGTTGCTTCAGTTAATTTGTCTACCACTTCCATAATAGCATCATGTTGTAACCTTGTCTTAGGTAATTTCATGATAAAATCCATACTGACTACATCTCATTTCCATTCTGGTATCTATAAAGGTTGTAACAAACTTGTAGGATGTCTATATTCAAATTTTACTTTCTAATATTCTAAGCATCTAGCTATGTAATCTACAATTCCTTTTTCATTATTGGCCAGTAATAATCCTTCTTAGTTGCTGCTATTGTATTTTGATAACCATAGTGACCTTCATACGATACTTCATGCATTTATTTTAAAACCAATTTATTTACATTTTTTGAGTTAGGAATGAAAACCATGTTCTTATTGTTAAGTATTCCATCTTCCAGTTTATAGTGTTCAAACTTTGTGGTGTTCCCTATTTCTTTAAACCTACTTTTACCTGTTAAAATAGCTCATTTGTATTGTTTGCCTCTTTTATTTTATCCTTTAAATCTGAAGTGTTGGTACTAATAGCTGCGTGTATCACATCCATTTTCCTACCGAGTACATCCATCACTTTTCCTTTTCCTTTTATATGTTTAATGCCAAAATCATATTCACATAGTAGTTCCATCCATCTTCTTTGTATTGCATTTATATTAGGTTTTTCAAACAAGTATTTTAGTCCATGGTGATCAATTCTTAATTCAAATTTATTTCTCATTAAGTAGTGTCTCCATATCTTTAAAGCATGTACTATTGCTACTAGTTCCAAGTCATGTGTAGCATAATTTTGTTCATGTTTCCTTAACTCCATAGACTCATAAAAAATAACCTATCCATTCTAAGTTAACACACCACGTATACCCAGTTGACACGCATCTCTACATAGCACGAATTTTTTATCGGGATTCGCAATTTTCAAAATAGATGGACTAGTAAGCATCTCTTTAAGCTTTTGAAATTTTGTTTCACATTTAGATGTCCAATCAAACTTTATACCTTTCTTTTGTAAATAAGTTATCATATGTGCAATCTTTGAAAATCCTTCTATAAACCTGCGGTAGTAACTTGCTAATCCCATAAAAGATCTAACTTCTGACACATTCTTAGGTGTTGGCCAATTCATAATTGCTTCTATCTTTTCGGTGTCAACTGAAATTCTTTCTTTTAATGCAACGTGTCCTAAGTAGCGAATCTTGTTCTGATAAAAAGAGCACTTACTTAACTTAGCACAAACTTGATTCTCTCTAAGTACCTGCATTATTAGTCTCAAGTGTTCTTCGTGTTCTTTCTTTGTCTTAGAGTAAACTAGTATGTCATCCAAGAAAACAATCACAAACTTGTCAAAATATTTTCCAAAATTCTTATTCATCAAGCACATAAAGATAGTTGGTGCATTCGTCAAACCAAATGGAACAACTATAAACTCATAGTGACAATATCTTGTTCTAAAGGTTGTCTTACTGATGTCCTTTTCGTTAATTCTGACTTGATCGTACCCTGACTTGAGATCTATGTTTGAAAACACTATGGCACCCATTAAATGATCAAATAAGTCATCAATTATCGGTAAATGATAATTTTTATTCATAGTTGCTTTATTTAATATCCTGTATAATATGCAAAGTCTCAAGCTACCATCTTTATTTCTTACAAACAAAATCGATGCTCCCCAAGGTGAAACATTAGGCCTGATATAACCTTTATTTAATAACTCCTCTAACTGCATCTGTAACTCTTTCAATTCAAGTGTACTCATCCTATAAGGGAATTTGGACAAAGGAACTGTACCGATCACTAGATCAATAGTAAATTCTATACCTCTTCTAGGAGGCATTTCGGGTATCTATTGAAATACATCTACAAGTTCCTATAATATCGGGTAGTATTGTAACTAAGGTTCATTTTCCTTATATTCTTCTAGGTGAATTGCATTAATCTGACACCCTTTTCAAAAATACTTCTTTAACTATAAGGCTATAACCTGTCTTAAAAATATCGGTCTTTGTATTCCTTTAATTGTTATTATGTTTCCTTCATCATCTAAACATGTGTAAGTCTTATTGTAATAATCCAAGATAGCTAGGTGTGTAGTCAACCAATTCATACCAATCAAAACATTGTAAGAGCCTAAGGGGATAACATTTAAATCTACTAAAGTCTTTAAACCATTCATTTCCAAAGGACATTGTCTTACTATTTCTATGAATTTGCTTTTAGTTTCAGTTGCTAACTGTATAAAGAGTGCTACCTCAAGGTTATTTGTCTTAAAATAACAATTCAAAACTTCACTAGGTGCAACATAACTATTACGAACTCCTGAATCAATCAAAATAGACACGGTTCTATTACCAATCTTACTTGCCACTTATATCATGTGAGACTGACGATCTTCCTGCCTACCTTCCAAAGCTACATAAATCCTCTGAGTCTTGGCAATATCACCTACTATTTCTTCTTGAATGTTGTGAATGTTTTCTTCTTTCTTATGCGGACTATCCCTTGCATAGTGATTCTCATTACAATTCCAACATCTAATAGGAGGTCTCTTATCTGAATTTGGTCGCTTATGAAAATCAACACTTCTATTGACAGGAGGCTTGGTTCCCTTCTTTCTCTGGTCTCATGTAACACTCTCCTTATCTTTCAAGTTCTTATGTTCCTTATTCTCATCTAACTTATACAAATGTTTTTCCTTCCCAGTTACTTCTTTAAGGGTCTTGGGCATATCATACTGAATCTTATCCCTGTAAAAATTTGGCACTCCACTTAGAAATATTTGAATATTAACTTTCTCATATTTTATATAGTCTGCATAAGTTAACGGTTCAAGAAATCTCTTCTCGTATGCATCCATAGTTAAATTGCCCAGTTTAAGTTCAAACAATTCTTTATCTTATTATCATAGTATTTCTCTGAAATATATTCTTGTTGAAAATACTTTTTAAACTTTTTCCAAGTGATATTTTCTTCATCAATATATTTTAGTTTAACCAAATGTTCCCACCAAAGAGAGGTTTTTCCTAGATATATATTATTGCTTCCATGTTTGATGAATAATTATGTAATTGGAAAAACTTTTGAAGCACTACTAACCATGTTTCTGCTTCTTCACCTTGTTTAAATTCGTCATCAAAGTTTGGAGGCTTAATATTTCTTAATTATCCCATCAACTTATCATGTTCATACCTTCTCCTTCTACTATTACGGCCATCTAAAAATCTGGATGGACTAGTCTCGGGATTTGTAGCTCTTTTTCTCAATGGAGGTGTACGGTAATTGTCTGGTGGAAAGTTCATCCTAGAGTACATTTTCCTACTTTTCAATTCATTCTTTTATTGGGTAGTCTTTAAGGATATTAGTTCTTTCATGATAAGTTATTAAAGGTGAGTGATCATTTCATTATATTTCTTAATCGAGTCTTCCAAGTCAAGGGATGAACTACTCCTCCTCCTTCCTACATACTCCTCTTCAAGGCCATAAGGGGTTTCCTATTTAACTTCCATCCTCTATTATTTTTCTCTGTGTGGTCTTCTTGGGTTAAATTATTTATTGCAACGTGTTCATTCTAAGTTTTGTTAACATTCCATAATCAGATTTATTTATTTTCGCAAATAATAATTAATTTTCTAGTTAAGAAGAAACAAAGCATACTATACTAGTCTTCAATTTTTGAAATAAATAACTAAAAAAAATACATAAAATAATAATTATTTTCAAACACCTTCTAAATCTTCAAAATATCAAATAATTTTTCATATTTCACAAAGATGGCATCACTTTCATTATTTACTTTCATATAAGAAACATTTAACTTTTATTAAAGCAAACAAATTTAAATCTGATACCACCTGTAATGTCCCTCAAGGATATTAAAGGGTCTAAAGGACATATCGTTAGATCTATAAGGCTAATTAAATAATTGTTTCATAGCGGATTAGTCAAACAAATATTTAATTTCATTTTTCGTGATTTAATTTCGACAAAATCCCTTTAATTCCAATAAATTAAAATAAAATCAATAGTTGTTCCAACAAACGATCCAAGAGATGGGAAAGTTACAATCCAATCCATATCAAAGATGATAACCACTTCTAAAGGCTAATTGTTCTTATTCACAGTTAACTAGTAATTAAGGTGTTAATTACGACACTGAATGACACTTAGTGTGCAAATGACAACAATTATCACAAATACAATTGTTTAACAAAATAACCATCGATTATCAATGCCAATGGCTTAATAACATCTAATTACATGTAAATAAGACCTAATTACCAAAACTACAATATTTAATCATGGTAATTACCAAAGAGTCCACAAGACTAGTTAACTAGTTTTCCAATATAAGCAACTAGTCTTGAACAAAATCAACTTGTAACCATGCCAATAAACCCAAAATAAATCCTACATGAATTAATAACATATTTAAGCACGCACCTACAACTAATTAAATATTTATTTGCATATCATTCTAATTGCACATAAGGTGATATTTTCCATCAACTCTAGTGAAAATAGCTAACATTCATTGCAAGGAATTGAGTCTAAATAATTGAACCAAATTGAAATGGATCCATAAGTAAATTATCACACCTGAAAAGTATCCACCTACAACACACACACAAAAAAAGGGAGCACATGGCTGTAAAATTTTGTTTTTACGAAAATAGAGATTTCAATCCACAACTAGTAATCAATTTTAACCGCAATGTACATAGTTTCCAATTTAAATTTTCAAATGCCAAATAAAGAGATATGTATATATGACTACTATAGCTCATGGAAAGCGTAGAATGGGTCACCTACATTCATATGGCTATAGTTTTCCTCCCATATACGGTCCATTAAATAACACACAAAACTAGCTAATTCTACTCATCTGAATTGACTAGTAATTATAGGAATCACTAGAATAATTAAATCCATAGCCCATAGAATCATTCAAATGTCATTCCAACTCCAAATAATATTTTTTATTAGTCATAACAGAGGTATATCTCATTCGAACATTTCTCCAAACACTTTATATGCAAATTCACAAACCTACTCGGAAAAATTCCATTGAAGAAGCTAGAAATTGGAAATTGATCTAGAATTTCGGTAGTCAGTTATCAAACACTATAATGAATATTTACCCTCACATGTTCACACACATTTAAAGTGTATTTATTATACATAAACATAAAAAGAACACTCAGGCATTTTTACAAACACTTCATGTTCTAAGTCTCGAAACTATGCAAAACAATCCAATCAAAGAACTAGTTTTCGAATAAAAGGTAGATGCATCAAGAGAAGTGTCTTAAACCATTCCGAGGCTATTGTACCATCAAAATACACATTATATAATGAAAAGGAAAATAAATATCAGTTTTTTTATCATAGGTGCCAAATAATCATTTCCTCAAACAACTTGTGCACACAAATAGCTCATACATTTCATCAAATATTTCTTGTGAATCCATAAATAAATCAAATCATAACCAAATAAATTAAATAAACATGAGATAAAGCACTTATATTTATCAAATATGCAATTGAAATCGATCGTGCCATGCTCCACCTAGTCGTAGACACACTGCAAGACAAAACTCACTTTCCAATGCTCACCCCCGATCTAGAACCATGATGCCACAAGAAAGGGCGCACTCAACCACAAATTCTTTCAAGAAATCAATCCAACCACAACCCATTGGAAAGTATGTCCTCTACTTCTACTCCAAGGAAATTCCAATGGCTCCAAGACAACAGTCCAACCACAACCCAATGGCAAGTAGCACTTCCAATCCAAGGAAATTCCAGTGGCTCCACAGTAAATCAGCTTGGGCACAGGATTTGCAAGGATCTCATACCAAGAGCAACAAAATCAAATCACAAATGCCAAACACAAGCACAAGAGCAAAAGCATGAACCAACACACAAAAGTGACATTTAACACAAGCAAATCAAATTCTTTCATGAGCAGTTCAAAATGGGGGAGAGAGGGACACAAACACGAGAGTTACATTCCAAAAATAGCCAATAGGAGTTACACACAAAGTGGCTACACCGAGAGGCACACTAATCCAAATCATTAGGGCACACTAGGTAAGAGATGGACTCCAATCCTCAAATAAAAATTAATCTCAAGGTAACTAAAATTGAGTAACATAGCAAGTGAGGGTACATAACCAAGAGGATCCATAAAATACATAAGAAGGGTGTACAACATAAACATGGGCTCAACACATAGGTAAACACTTTTCCACAACCCCTTGTTCGTAACATCATGGTTTAGCATACTCTCTTTCGTGGCATCAGTCATACAATGGTTTTCATTTTATTAATTATTTTATAAATTCAACATAATAAAAATAGTTATCATGTACAAATCATAGTCAAGGCACCTTGTGCCACTATATCCAACATAACAACAATAATAATATGTCTAGGGGCTAAACCAGAGGGTATTACAAAACTATTACTAGCACCATAAACTACTTCATTGAAAGAGGATTTGGCATGGATATAGGAAGGAGTTCAACAAAAGGAAGAGGTATAGGGAATAGATTTAGTGGAAAACAAGGACATCATGCATATGAATGAGGAGAAAAGGAAAGATGCAATTTATGCACATAATGCAACAGAGTCAGTGGTTGAGGAAGAATTTTTTCCAATGGATGCCAACAATGGAGAGAAATTGATGTTGCAAAGAGTGTTGGTGTAGCACAAGAAGCAAATTGGAAGGGAACGGGAGTATAGGAAGAGTATCTTCAAGATCAAGTGCAAAGTGGGAGGTAAGGTAGTACTAAGAATCTAGTTTCCATTAAGGTTATCTATAAACTAAATTTGAATTGTAAACATCACCACAATGCATACCAAGTGTCTTGGTTGTAGAAAAGGTATAAGGTCATTATGTCAAAGTAGTGTATGGTTGACTTCCATATATGAAATTACAGTCATTGGGGGTTGCACAATGTGCTTCCTATGGATCCATGTCACATATTGTTGGGAAGACCATGGAAGAACAACAAAAACGTTGTCCATTATGGTCAAAAGAACACTTTCTAGATTGAGAAAGATGGGAATAAGTTTACGTTGCACCCCATGGAAGAGGAAAAACAAGGGAATGGTAAGAGTGCTTTTGTGTCCAATCTTAGGATTGGTAATAGCAGCAAAGGGACTAGAGAGTGAGAGTGTTGTTGTGAAACATGGAAACAAAAAAGGCAATGGATAATAATGTAGTGGCACACAAAAGACAAAGTTGTGAAACAAGTTGAATCAAAAGTGGCAGTGAGATAAGTTGGAGAAGAAGAGGATGACTAATCAAAAGAGAGGGAGAAGGAAGAAATATCCTAGGACATCAAGTAGCTTTGTAGTGACACAAATGACAAAAATGGAAGAAAGGCTTGTCGAGGAACATGCAAGCCATCGGTGAGATCAAGGTTTGAAAGAAATGGTGTGGATTATTGAAATGGGAACTGGGTAGGGAGAAGTACCATAGTTCAAACAATTGTCACCAATATTGTGAGAAAGATGTTCACCTTTTCATTCAAGAAAGAAGTCTGACACAAGAACATCCTTACTTCACTGGCCATCCTACACAACTAAAACAAAATTAATCTTCCAATCTTATTTGAATAATTAAGTTTCTTTTTAAATCTAGAGTCTTGTTTTAATCAAGGTTGTGCCATGTCACATCATTTGTACTTGTTCATTGTGGGCAAGGGAGAAATAGAGGATTGCAATTCATCTTCACACCTAACCAACCTCACCCTATTTTTTGACTTCAACCATCAACCAATGATGGACTCGCCATAGACAAGTAATGTGGGTCTCTATTTTTAATTGGACAAATCACATGCATTGGATGAGAAGCACATTCCCTACATGAAGAACCACGAAGTTGTGATTCAATTGAGAAAGTCATTAGACAATTGGGATAAATTTATTAAAAATTGGGATGCAAAATTGTGGAATATCCTTGAGCGGGAGAAAGGGAAGCTCGCTAGTTTATAAGAGAGGAAATTTTGCTTAGAAAAGGGGGCGATTTGAAGACAATTTCAAGAAGAGAGAGCACTAGGAAAGAGACAGGCCAAGGCAATGGATTGCTAAGAGAGAGGACATTGTTTCAAGTAGTAGATCACTAAGAGAGAAGAAAGGTGAATTCTTGGGCATTAATTTCTTTATTCGAGCAAAGAGAAAAAAAATCAGTGTGAGAGAGGAAAAAACACAAGGAAATCTCATTCCATTTGGACGAAGGAAGAGAGGTGTGGCCCAAAGTTTTTAAAGGAGAAATAACACCCCTTTTGTTGTGTGAGAAAAAAGGGGGAGTGTTATTATTTATATTGTTGTTTTCCGTAATACTGAGCATGAGGATTAATTTCAAGTGTGAAGAGTGAATGCAATTGAGTTGCAACTCTATAAATTGACTCCCTACTAGAATTTTATAATACAAATAAAGCTTGATTGATGTATGATAATCAAATTCCTAGGTGGACTTGATTGGGTTCCTTTTTAACTAATTATTTTGATTGTGTACTGAAATTGTAGCAATTTTTCTTTGTTATCTACCTACCTCATATTGGTGAGCATTCAAGCAGGTTGTGCATTAATTGAGCTTACATCAAGCTTAGTATAAAATTTTATGTTGTAAAATTAAGATTCCAAACTAGCCCCAAGGGTTAGCTCAATTGATTGATACATATGTCGAAGGCACGCCATTCATGGGGAGAGGCCGTAGGTCACATATTTAAACCAAATCCAGTCCCTTAAGGTTCCTAGTTCCTATTGTGGTTGTTGCTTGAACAACCCTCCATCCGGATATTCCAAGAAATATGGGGGATCCCGCGAGGCTTTCATTACGAGGAAGAGGGGGATCCTGCGAGGTTTTCATTCTATGGAAGAGGGGGGATTCCAAGAAGTTTTCCTTAGAAAAATAAGATTCCAAGAAATAAGATCTTTCTAAATAGGAATTAAAATCAACGGTGATTTCATAATCACTTACCATGATACAATTTACAAGAAAAAGATGACCAACTCATTTACAGACCTTTGTCCATCAAACTCAATTCAGCATTCCATTTGAGGATTTTTCTTAAATTAAGAGTCAACTACAAACAATGGATAACTTGCACTGCTCTCTGGTCCATGTCCACAAGTCACCCTAAGTCACCCTAGGATTATCTAAGGAAGAGAACCATACCCACACTCTATTACAATACTATTTCAAATCAAGTCACATAATGGCAGTAAAATCTCAAAACATGCGGATTATCGCAATGTCAAAAAGCAATTGGCCTCCCACCAAGGTTGGGATTCTCTCTAATTAAGGATACAACTGCTACTAGCTCATGCCATCTCACAATGACTTCTTAAAGTCTCACAAAGGAAAGAAGTCTCCAACGAATCACTGGAATACATTTTATCTCATTTAATTACTTTATGGACCCTTGGAGTCTCACCAAGGTTGGAAATCTCTGCAATGAATCTTAATCTCTTAAACGCCTTTAGTTCAAAGAGTCATACCATATGAAAAAAGATCAAAACTTCCAAAGACATCTCAGCCAATATTTTATTTATGAATCTAAATGCCCAAATACCTTTTTAATCAAACATGTGCACAACAAAACCAATCTCTCATGAAAGCTCTCCAAGAATCGTAAAGTGGTGGAAGATGAGAAATGCCTATTCAAAATTAAACATCACATATCATTGGATATATCTATACTGCATATAAAATTACACACTGCAGTGTGAATGTTTGTACATATGTACTGATATTAACAATGGGGGATTATTTTTTCTCGTTATGTCTATGTTGACGACAGTAACTCCTGTGGAAATTGATCCAGATATCTACATAGACATAATCCAGAAAGACAGAGAGAGGGCACTGGATAGATTCATTTCTCTCATAGACAATTGTAGATTCCATACTCTGCAAAAAAACTGCCTAATCTCATCAGGAAAAGCTCAAGGGCATTCTTGAACTGTGCTCAACTTGTTTTTAAAATGCATATTTAAACTCTGGCATGTACTCGCCCATCGTTGCTTGATAGCTTATGATAAAGGTTTCCCCAGGCTTATCATAAAGACAGCCACTCGGAAGTGACTTGACAAATTATTTTTTGGTGCTCATTTAGAATATTGATAAATTCGTTGATATTATTTCACGGGAACACATTTTCCAGTGTTCAAAAAGAAATTTACAACAATGACACTACCAAAGTTAAATTTATCTTAGATTTTTAATAGATGATGTTATACAATATTTCACTATGCAATGCTTACTAATTTCCATTCCAGACGACATTGTTCATAAAAAAATGGACACAACAGAGATTTTCATCAGATGAACGGAGTATTGGAATTACTACTATATATCCATACTAATTCAAAGTACATATTCATTGATTAGCCATCAAGGACCACCACTCATCTACTTACAAAGTACATAAACTGACCAAAACTTGGTACCTTTTCAAAACATCCCCGTATATGTCTTCAATTGATACATAAAAATTGTTAAATGGCTGATGTTGAGTGAGCCTTCCAAAGCATTCCTTCCAGTGCAAAAGCATCCTCTAACTTAACAAAGACACATGCCTTTCTTTGGTCTACTGAGGCATGCCAAGCTTTTGAGAGCTTAAGGAAGTTGTTGCTTCAACACTCGCCCCCAATATTGCTAATTTCACTTGGCCCTTCATCATTGAATGCAATTCCTCTACATTTGAACTTGTTCTAGTACTCTTACATGATGATAGACCCATTGCCTTTGAAAGATGACAGTTGAATGACAGAGAAAGGTGAATGTCCACATACAAGAAAGAAATTTTGGTGTACTTCATGCAGTGGCCAAGTGGCGTCAATTTCTCCAAAGTAATAAGTTCATTATCAAAACCAATCACCTCAACCTGAAGCACTTATTGATGCAAGGTACTCTAACAAAGGAGCAATAGAAGTTAATTGACTGCCTCGAAGACTCTACTTTGAGATCATCTATTAAAAGGACAAGGAGAATCTTGTTGCAATGCTTTAACTTGACAAGATAAACCATCCGCCTTCAACTTCATCTCACTCAACTAGATTGTTTGGGTACACAAGAGCTCCTCAAAAAATACATATTGGATCCTCCTATAATTTAGCTTCAGTAAGACATTATTGATGGAAGGAAGAAGTAACCTTGGACCTATGTTGCGTGGGAATGCCCCCCACCCTACCCCCGCTTCGAAAGAAGCGTCCCGGAAGCATCGAGAAAGCACACTTCCTAAACACTCCCATACAGAAGTGTTTTCAAAAAGTTCGATTCCTTGCAAAAAAAAAATGCTCCCTGCTTTTTTTTCTCAAATTTTCTTAAAGAAAAACTAAAAATTTAAGTGATGGGTGGGGGGGACTAACCCTAGCCCCGTACTGTTGTTTTTTCCTAAAGCAACATCGAGAGCCATTCTCTTGGAGAATGGGGACATTTGGTCAAGGACCAAAATGTGGAACCAATCCAGCACTAGGGGAACTCATCCTTGAGTTGAGTAGCCATTTTGTTGAATGGAGACATCTAGTCTAGGACCAAGATGTGGAACCAGTCCAACACTTGGGGAACTCGGCCTTGAGCTGAGTAGCCATTCTGTTGAATGGGGACATCTAGTCAAGGACTAGGATGTGGAACCAGTCCAGCACTGGAGGAACTCAGCCTTGAGCTAAGTAGCCATTCTGTTGAATGGAGACATCTGGTCAAGGACCAAGACATGGAACCAGTTCAGCGCTGAGGAACTCAGCCTAGACTTGAGTGGTCATTCTTTAAATGGAGGCACCTGGTCAGTTACCAGAAAGAGAACCAGTCTAGAACTGGGGGACTCAACCTAAGGCTGGGGCCATTCTCCGAGAGAATGGAGGCGCTTGGTCAATTTCCAAGTATTTGACCTTGGGTCAAATTATGCAGCCTAGGGCTGAGGCACCTGGTCAGTTACCAAGACATCATTATAAGTCCTAAACCGGGTCTGGGCATGTGAGGCACTCCTACCCTCGATATGTGGGCTTTGTGACCTTCTCCAAGGATTAGCTACCCTTGGTTAAGACACCTAGTACTCGATCTTGGTGGCATAAGGAGTTTGAGATAAAAGCATTAGTAATTCTCCCTATTTATGATTTACTTTGAGTGGGTGTGAAAGACCCCTATGACCACTTGCATTGACCACATGGCACTTGAAGAAGGCTAAAAGGTAAAAGTCAAAAATACATAAGGACTCTTGGACCACTAAAGAGTCAAAGTGAAAATGCAAAAAGACCTTTAGTACCACTAAAGGTAAAAGTCAAAAGGTAAAAGAGTAAAATCATAGTATTTTATTCTTTTGTGTTTTTGTCCACATCCAGGTGACTAAAAGGCTATAAAATAAGATCAACTCAAATTCATTTCTACACACACTTGTCATCATTGTTTAGTGGCTCCTTATATGATTTTCGCTAGAAGAGAGAAGTTTTTTGTTTTTAGTTTATGCCCTAGCATGGAGGCTTTTCTAGCTAGGGCATCTCCATCCTTCGTCAACAACTAATAGCAGCAAATCCTAATATGCTAGGGTATCCCTCTTCTCCTTCACGGCCAGCCAAGGATAGAGCTAGGGCATCCTCAAAGCTCACTAGGGCATCACCCTAAACCCTCACGGCGGCAACAACACGTCATCTTCCAGTCACGGGCAAGCAATTGTAACCTCGGGCAACCTCCAGTTATCCTTGGGAGCTTGTCTATGACTTCGGGCAACAACACAAGTTCATGGGAAGCCATCTGTACCCTCAGGAAGCTTGCTTACTGCTCCAGCAGTCCATTCTCAGCTCAAGCAAGCTGACCCTAACAACCGGTTGCCTTCATCTTGATCTCGGGCAGCTAGTATTCTTCACCAGTGGCCCTAACAGGGACTCGAGCTACCCAAATCTCCCTCGGGCAGCCCTAACAAACCTCAGTCTGAGATGCTACAAGTTGCAGGCAACCTTAACTGTCCTCAGGCAGCAGACAAAAGATCAAGGCAAACTTCAGACTGACCCCAGGCACCTGCTGATCATTCAGGCAACCCATCTCCACTCTCAGGCAGCCTCAGCATTACTGTGGGCAACCCTAAATCAGCATACGGGCATCATAGAGTTGGTCTATGCATTACACAGAGGATTTGAGCAGTCACTTCGGGCAGACCCTAACACTCACGAGCAGTCTGCTTCTATCTCGGGCAACAGGGAAGAGTATCCAGGCAGCTCCGGGCAATTGTAGTAAATCCAGCCAATGGATCCGGGCAGCAGCACAGTTGGATCCGGGCAACAGTAGAAGGATCCAAGCAGCAGGCGCATTAACAGACCTCCAGGTAGCGCCTAATTACTTTTGGGCAGTTGCATTTTTGGCAGAAGCCCTAATCTGCTATTTTGTGGAATTTGCCCTTGCAACATTTTTTTGGACAAAGTGTGCTAGGGTTTGTAAACCCTATCCAAGCCTGCTAGGGTTTAAAGATTATTGAAGAACATTCATCTCGAAATTTTGAGATTGAAGAACTCAGTCATCTCATTCAAGGGATGAATTACTAATGATTTTGGGGTTTTGTCCTTTGAAGGTTTCCCTGTGAAAAACATCTTGTGTTCATGTGTGTGATGTTTTGATTTATCTACTACACTTGTTATTGTTATCTATGTTACAGTCTACAAAATTAAAGAATACATGTTAATGCTAAAATTCAACACATACTAATGTTATATAAAGGAAGAAAAGCTTACTCTCAAAGCAAAAAACTAAGCCTACTCTAAAAGTAAAAGTTGGCATTCTCCTTATCTTTCATTTTCTATCCTTTTACTTAAATTTTTAACATTACCATTATTTGTTTCAGGTTGTTTGAGAGTGGTTCCAACCTCATCGGACTTCAAATGCAAAAAGTAAAATTTTTTATCCCATTCAAAATTCAGCAGGCTTAACAGTTTTTAAGATTTCAGGATTGTAATGTTTCCACTGTATTCTATCATGGATGAGGGTATGGGATTGGCATTTAATCAAACACATCAACCCCTTTATGCACATTGGTGTTTGTGGTGTTGATTGTTCAAATTCATGTTGGTGGCCTCAAACTAGTTTTTGAAGAATCCCTAGTTTATAGCATATTTATTGATGTACTTTGGTTCAGATATGAATTGCACTCGATGTTATTTTGATTGTGTACTGAAATTGTAGCAATTTTTCTTTGTTATCTACCTACTTCATATTGGTGAGCATTTAAGCAGGTTGTGCATTAATTGAGCTTGCATCAAGCTTAGTATAAAATTTTATGTTGTAAAATTAAGATTCCAAAATATCCCCAAGGGTTAGCTCAATTGATTGATACATATGTCGAAGGCACGTTGTTGACAGGGAGAGGCCATAGGTCACAGTTTCAAACCAAATCCAGTCCCTTAAGGTTCCCAATTGCTATTGTGGCTTCTGCTTGAACCACCCTCCATCCGGATATTCCAAGGATTATGGGGGATCCCGTGGGGCTTTCATTACGAGGAAGAGGGGGAATCCTGCGAGGTTTTCATTCTAGGGAAGACAGGGGATTCCACGGAGTTTTCATTGGAAAAATAAGATTCCAAAAAATCAGATCTTTCTAAATAGGAATTAAACACAACCGTGATTTCATAATCACTTACCATGATACTATTTACAAGAAAACGATTACCAGCTCATTAACAGACCTTTGTCCATCAAACTCAATTCAGCATTCCATTCGAGGATTTTTCCCTTAAATCAAGAATCACATACAAACAATGGATAACTTGCACTGCTCTCTGTTCCATGTCCCCAAGTCACCCTAAGTCACCCTAGGATTATCTAAGGAAGAGAACCATACCCACACTCTATTACTATACTATTTCAACTCGAATCACACAATGGCAGTAAAATCTCAAAACATGTAGATTCTCACAATGTCAAAAAGCAATTGACATCCCACCAAGGTTGGGATTTTCTCCAATTAAGGATACAACTGCTACTAGCTCATGCCATCTCACAATGACTTCTTAAAGTCTCAAAAAGGAAAGGAGTCTCCAACGAATCACTGAAATACATTTTAGCTCATTTAATTACTTTATGGACCCTTGGAGTCTCACCAAGGCTAGAAATCTTTGCGATGAATCTTAATCTCTTAAACACCTTTAGTTCAAAGAGTCGTACCATAGCAAAAAGATCAAAACTTCCAAACACATCTCAGCCAAGCTTTATTTATGAATCTAAATGCCCAGATACCTTTTTAATCAAACATGTGCACAACAAAACCAATCTCTCATAAAAGCTCTCCAAGAACAGTAAAGTGGTGGAAGATGAGAAATGGCTATTTAAAAATAGCTATGACATATCAATGGATATATCTATACTGCATATAAAAATACACACTGCAATGTGAATGTTTGTACATATGTACTGATATTAACAATGGGGGATTATTTTTTCTCATTATGCCGATGTTGACAGCAGTAACTCCTGTGGAAATTGATCCAGATAGCTACATAAAAAGAATCCAGAAAAACAAAGAGAGGGCACTGCATAGATTCATTTCTATCATAGACAATTGTAGATTCCATACTCTGCAAAAAACTGCCTAATCTCATCAGGCAAAGCTCAAGGGCATTCTTGAACTGTGCTTAACTTGTTTTTAAAATGCATATTTAGACTCTGGCATGTACCCACCCACCGTTGCTTGATAGCTTATGATAAAGGTTTCCCCAGGTTTATCATAAAGACAGCCACTTGGAAGTGACTTGACAACTTATTTTTTGGTGCTCATTTAGAATATTGATAAATTTGTTGATGTTATTTCACGGAAACACATTTTTCAGTGCTTAAAAAGAAATTTACAACGACACTACCAAAGTTAAATTTATCTTAGATTTTTAATAGATGATGTTATACAATATTTCACTATGCAATGCTTACTAATTTCCATTCTAGACGACATTGTTCATAAAAAAAAGGACACAGCAGAGATTTGCATCAGATGAACGGAGTATTGGAATTACTACTATATATTCATACTAATTCAAAGTACACATTCATTGATTAGCCATCAAGGACCACCACTGATCTACTTACAAAGTACATAAACTGACCAAAACTTGGTGCCCTTTCCAAACATCTATGTATCTGTCTTCAATTGATACATAAAAATTGTTAAATGGTTGATGTTGAGTTAGCCTTCCAAATCATTCCTTCCAGTCCAAAAGTAGTCATTATGCTACTAGGATTGTGTTCATTGTTGAAACGTGTCAAGGACTTACCAACTACTTCTAAAAGTACCTAGTAAAGGAAAGATTCTAGAACTATGACTCTTAAAAAATGGTTGAAAATAACTTTTATTTTGTATTTCCTATGCTGCCCGCTGCTGGCATTGTCCAGTCCCTGAACATATTTCGCACTCAGCCGAATCCCCAGCAACGTGACTTAAACAATATTTGATTCTGTCTTCAAGCACATTCTGCTCACATAAATTGAGAAGAAAACAATGAATTGGATAAGTATGCAAGACAATTGAGAACAAGTCATCATACACATTTTCTTTTGACAGTAAAGAATTTTGAATCAGATTATTTTCTAATGCACTAAATTTCACAAAGATAAGAAACTTTTTCATCCTTGGAGGGTAAAGAACTCTCACTTTCATAAAATGACAAACAATCAAGTCTCATGTGGGAGATATAATTTAGAGGAGCAGGGTGTGTGAGTTGACAGTCGTTGGTGATTAAGTTGGGGAAGGGGGTCGGGGAGGAGAAAACGATAATTAAATAAATAAGAGGTTAATTTTAAGTATCAACAATGAAAACTTCATTTGATTTTATGTCTCCCCTGCCCTCACTAAAAGGAGTACATGAAGCAGAACTGGTTTTAAGTTTTAACTATAAAAGTCAAATAAACTTAAAGGAATTAGCCAAGTACACATGTTAGATCTAGGAAACAATGTCCAAGATTTTCTTGTGTTGAAAAAAACATACTCATGGAAAATGTTTTTTGTGTCTTTATTAATGGCCTTGCATTCCATTTTGTAGAAAATTAAATGTTTCCTGCAATTTTGCCCTTTCAAGAATTATGCTGACTAGAACTAGACTTACTCTAATTTAGTTCAAGGAACAAAATATGAGGTAGGTGAAGAATGATGGATGTGTACTTCTGTATAATCCATGCAAATATCAAGATTGATATTACTCTAAAATTTCAATTTTGTCAAGGTTACGTTTAAGTGAACTACCATCATAATGAAATTTTAAGAAGTCTACCACTAAGTTTTGGATGCAAGTATAGGAGCAAAAGTCTTGGATTACAATTTATTTATAGTGTTCAAATAGAAAGTAGATTTCTTACCAGATGAAGATAATTATCCTATCCTAGATGGGACATAGCAGGTTTCTACCCCAGATTTGTCCACAATTTCTCTAATATTGCTCATCCTCTAACTGGCTTAACAAAGACAGATGCCTTTCTTTGGTCTACTGAGGCACACCAAGCTTTTGAGAGCTTAAGGAAGTTGTTGCTTCAACACTCGCCCCCAATATTGCTAATTTCACTTGGCCCTTCATCACTGAATGCAATTCCTCTACATTTGGACTTGTTCTAGTACTCTTACATGATGATATACCCATTGCCTTTGAAAGCTGACAGTTGAATGACAGAGAAAGGTGAATGTCCACATACAACAACAAAAAATTGGTGTACTTCATGCAGTTTTCAAGTGGTGTCAATTTCTCCAAAGTAATAAGTTCATTATCAAAACCAATCACCTAAACCTGAAGCACTTATTGATGCAAGGTACTCTAACAAAGGAGTAATAGAAGTGGATTGACTGCCTCAAAGACTCTACTTTGAGATCATCTATAAGGACAAGGAGAATCTTGTTGCAATGCTTTAACTTTACAGGATGAACCACCCGCCTTCAACTTCATCTCACTCAACTAGACTATTTGGGTACAAGAGCTCCTCAAAAAATACATAGTGGATCCTCCTATAATTCAGCCTCAGTAAGACATTAGTGATGGAAAGAAGAAGTAAACTTGGACCTATGTTGCATGGGAGCGCCACTTACCACCCCCCTCCCCCCCGCCCTCCGCCCTCACTCCAAAGGAAGCATCCAGAGAGCATTGGGAAAGCACGCTTCCTAAACACTGCCATATGGGAGTGATTCAGGAAGCTCGCTTCCTTGCAAAAAAAATGCTCCCTCCTTTTTTTTCAAATTTTCTTAAAGAAAAAACAAAAAGTTAAGTGATGGGTGGGGGGGAACTAACCCTAGCCCCATATTAATGCTATATAAAGGAGGAAAAGCATACTCTAAAAGCAAAACAACTAAGCCTACTCTAAAAGTAAAAGTTACCATTCTCCTTATCTTTCATTTTCTATCATTTTACTTAAATTTTTAAAATTACCATTAATTGTTTCAAGATGTTTGAGAGTGGTTCTAACCTCATTGGACTTCAAATGCAAAAGGTAGAATTTTTTATCCCATTCAAAATTCAATAGGCTTAACAGTTTTTAGGATTTCGGGATTGTAACGTTTCCACTGGATTCTATCATGTATGAGGGTATGGGAGTGGCATTTAATCAAACACATCAACCCCTTTATGGACCTTGGTGTTTGTAGTGTTGACTGTTCAAATTCATGTTGGTGGTTGCTATCACCAACCTTGTAGTTGCCTATGTGAGATGGGTGTAGGATGGACGGTAGAGGGACAAGCAACTAAGGAGGTGGAACCAAGATTGCCTCGACTCCCAAATGGATGGTTGTCACGCCAATCGAGTTAGTCTTCGCTTTATGTTATCTTAGCCCAAGACAACAATGGGGGAGACCCAAACCTACTTCCGACAGGAGAGATCAGACCTAGACACCAGATCAGATCAAATGGACTTGAGGTACGTAAGGTGTAAGGTGATGGAAACCCTAGATCTATGGATGACGTCACTAGNGAAGGTATGAGATTTGATCCAAGTTGGGACACAGGTGATCTATGAGGCAAATACTAGATCTAGGGTAAAGTACTAGCAAAAAGGTGAAGATATCCACTGCCTTGGGAAACGTAACCAATGCAGGGAGGGAAAGAACAGGAATGGGGCTATCTAGTACCGATGGATAGACTCATAGGAAGATATGACAATGTCAAAGCACCTGAGCCACCAAGAAAAGGTCAAAACACAAGAAAAAGAGGAAAAAGAGGGGGTAGCGCTAGGGTTGGAGATCAGTGCCTTTCAGATCTAGGGCAGTGGAGTTAATTTCTGCCCAGCGTTGAAGGAGACCCACCTGGGTATAGACCCGATCTACAAACCCAAAAAGTGGTTTTGCCGGAAAAGTCAAATCACAGGGGAAAATGGCAGCATGGAGGATAGCGCTAGGGTTCGAGGGTCAATTTTTTCGGATCTAGGGCAACAGAGTGACTTCTAGCTCAGCGTTTGGGGAGGCCCACGAGGGGCATGGCTTGATCTACAAAACCCAGAAATGGTTTGCCGAGAACTCAAGTGGATTGAGCCATAATATTTTTTGGTTTTTTTATTATTTAGGGTTTTAAGATAAAAAAATGGAGATGTAAATTCCAATGGATTGAGATTTGGAAGAGAAGTACTAATTTGTAGATCTTATCTGGAAAACCTTGTAGATGCCTTGATGATGATGATCCCTGCTATCCCGATCAATTTGAGAAAATTTGAGTTAGTTCTATGCCCAACGTTTTTCCCCAAGAAGCCAATGCGCCCTCTCTCCTGCACAACAAACGTCAACCATATCAGATTTGTTGCATCTTGAGAAGAAAAAAAAATCCTACAGAAAAATAGCAAGATGAAATCATAGATCGCATTGATGCTAATGAAAACCCCTTGATACAAAATGCATCCAAGCCAAGCAAGTTGAGGAAGCCCTACAAAAACGCCCAAGTTGAAGCCGCCCTCCTGTAGACAAGACAATGTTTCCCGAAAAAATATAGATCTCACAACAAATACCCAAATGCTAGGAAGCAAAAGATTTTCCAATCACCATCGAAGAACACCAGATGCAAAGGTGATCCAAAAATATCCACAAGAAAAGTTTTTCTATTATCCAGATCCAAGAGCCAAAGACCTCTTACAAATGAGCATCTCTCTCCTTTAAATAGGAATGAGAGAACCAAAATCCTAACCACTTTTCAAATGGGTGGCTAAGATTAAAAGATACAAATGTTCTAATCAACGGTTAAGATGAGCTCAACATACAATACATGGATCAATACCATAATATAATATAAAAGTGGACTAAATCACCCTAGGAGAGGATATCCCACTCAACAAAAATTAAATGAAGCACATAGTGGGTCCAGGGAGTGTTAACTAACTCCCTCTGGGTGTCCCCATGGCACAATAAAAATAATATAATTTTTAACTATGAAATTGTGCCTCATTGAGGAAATCGTGAGCCTCCAAAAGCTTCATAAAATAATATAATATGCCCAAAAAATAGATCTGGGCCCATCCAAGTGCCACAACTGCTGGAGAAGAAGTGGAAGACATCACCCTCATCATCAGAACTCGTCCCATGCCATTTCCTTGTCTCAGTAGCTCAAATCGAATTCTTCAGTAGCCATTTTAATTATTTTTTAACTGCCTCGCGAAATGTGACATGCTAAAAACTGCCTCCTAGGGTGCCTGCGTTATCCAACTAAGCCCACCAGGCTCTCTGGGAGGGGGGTAATATGGTACAAACAAGTAGCTGGACCCCCCATGCCTCATATAGCGCCCTAGGAGATCCAAGAAAAATATCTCCCTGCTCAGACAGGCCATCCAGTATAGTAAAACTGCACCAAAAGGGTAAACTGAGCCTAATCATCTCTACAAGTGCCCGGAACTAAAAACAAGTTGTCTCACTGGACTTGGAGAGTCCAAATCCATCTAAGGTGTATACTCATACCCCCTCTAGGTCTCTGCATGATCATCTACAATATCCAGATAGACAAAATAATAGTCTGCAAATGACCATATAACTAGCAATATAACTCAGGCTAGCATCCATCTGCTGCAAGTGTTCATAGGTCAAGACATGCTCTACAAATCATTCAAAATAACACTTATAACAAGTAGTAATCATTTCACTGGTGATCTCTCAACCAAATATAACGATTTCATTTATTAACTATAACTCAGACCAGACTTTCAAGACCATACTCACTTCATAGTTGTAATCAATTTGCTAGTGATGGGTGAGGGCTAAAATTCACAAGGCTAGGCCAAAGGGTGACTACCAACTTGACATTGTGACACTTTGGATATGGAAAGGGGATACTCACTCTAGCATATGACAAACAAGCAACAACAAAGGGGATGGCAGTGTCTCACAAATGGGTGAGTTACTTTAGAGGTGCTTATTCACCTTGACAAATGCTCACAATCCAACTCGATACAATTAAGGCCAGCAATCCCTAGATATAACTTTAGGAACCATTGATTTTTTGGCCCTTTGATTTTCATAGCCTTGGTCCATGTTTCTATTTCATGGATTTTTATTATTTAGGCTTTATGCATTCATGTATGTTGAAAAACACTACTTTTCATGAATGTATTGAGATATTCTTTTCATTGTACTTCAAAGCCAATTTCATTAGGCTAGCCTTGCATTCACGTATGTTTAAAAACACTACTTTTCATGAATGGGCTTTTTTCATAAGATATTCATTTCATTTCCAAATACATTGTATTGATGGCAATGTTACCAACTATTTTGTACAATAGTTGAACTTCCTATTGAGCCACCAATTATCGAGCATGATGAATGCTCGTCTCCAGAGTTTAGAAGTTCAGTTTGTTCCAGAGTTAGCCAGTTTTTTGCTAAACTGTTTATTTTTTGTAAAATACATGTTCATACCCCCTTGGGGAGATTGTAAAAAATGTCTTAGCATTTAATTTTGTATAAAAGGCTCGACTTCCCAGACTTGGGCATCAAGCCGACTAGCCCAGAGTGTTTTTTCCCTTGGTTATTATTGGTTGTTGAACAAATGACCAATAATTTCTGAGTTTTTCACTCACTCATCCAAAGTTGGGGTAGTTGTCTTAATGTTTCGGCCTTGGGAGGTTATTAGAGCCTTCGTGTCAGTGTTTTTTGTCATGCTAGGCATTCCAATTGAGTAGTATGAACATATACTAGGTCCCCCTAGAGTTTCGTTTAGTTCCGAGAAAAAATAATTTTCTCCGTTTTTTAAACCATTTTTTAAAGGTTTAAATGGGAAATTTCAAAATGTTAAAAAAGAGTGATCCAACGTCTGTTTTCGGCATGGTTGGTCTCATTTTCAAGCCTAGAGCAGCATCATTACCCCAGGGGCCACTTTCACTAGGTTTCAGCCGGTCGAAGCATCCCGAAAGGCAGTATTTGGTTAAAAGAGCTTCAAAGTAGCATTTAAATGCTAAGTTTGGACAAATTGCACTAAGTCCAAATATAAAAAAAAAGTCAATTTCAAAGTCAAATAAATATATTTTAATGATGGGGTGACATCGAGGTGGGTCTCGCATGCCATGTAACCCACTTAAAAAATATTATATGACTTAGACTTTGGATTAAAAATGAGGCTGCGATTTGTTAAAAGAGGAAGGGTGACGTGAGGGAGAAGTGGGCTCACGCTAACTATGGAAAGGATGGTGGGGAGTGGGGTGGACCCCTCTCCACATTAAATTAATATTTTAAAACCATGAATTAGTGTCACCAAGCCATGCGATTTGTTTGAAGCATGAATTATTGCATAAAGAGTATGACACGAGGATGAAGCTCAAGCTAGGCTGATGTGTAGTGGGCCCCCTCCACGACTCATTCTAAACTTTGCATTGTATTAAAACCATGGTATATAATCCCATGCGTATGATTAAGTTGGTTGGTGGCGATTGGTTGGAAGCGAGTATCCCATCCAAATTAAAATATAATGATAAACCTTGATATAATATCATTCCAATACGTGAAGCACGGAACTCGCGCGTGGATGGTTGAATGGATAGTGGTGACGTCAACCAATTCTGAGGTGCCGTACAACCACATGAGGGGTGTGATGACCTTACCCACCACCTCACCCACCTTGGAGCTCACGCATGAGGGAATGAAGCCGATAGATTTTGGTGGGGGTTTGATTGGGTGTGTTGGCAATCTCTTTTCAGTTCAAGCCTAGTTCCTCTTCACTTCAGCTCTGGTTCAGCTCAGTTTAAGCTCACTTAACTAAGCATGATCTCTGGTTCATAAATGCCCCCCCTGGGGCTTGGTATTTTGTATAAATAGAGGTGCTTTGCACTCTTTTCTTCATGGATTTTTTGGGCAAACTTACTCTGCAATTTTGTAATCGTATGGCCATTGGCTTATTGAAATAAAGTGACTTTGGAGGTCTATGTGGTGTTGATGCTTGTTATGGAAGTGCTTCATTTATTCTAAGGTGATATTGTAATTTGTTTATTGCTCATATTTCATTACTTTGATCAATTATTTAGCTTAGAAGGCTTTCTTAAGCCCATAGGGTGAGCATTTGGGTTCAACTTGTCCATTCATGTTGGGGTTCTATGTGATTTGGAAGGAGTAGACTGTTGTTGGAAATACTTATACTCTTCTAGTCCCATTTTGTTTTACATGCAATATTTGATCAAGGTGTGTTTGTGAGTAATTTCTTGTGCAGATCTAATAGGTTGAAGAGAGGCTTGAGCTCGGTTGCATCTCTCACCTCTTCAAAAGACCTACTTTCTAACATTCGTGTGCATTTCAGGATCTCCCAAAGTTGATCTCAAGCATTAGAGAGTTGGCAAAGAAGTGCTAAGCTCGAAGATCTGTCTCTTTTTCAAAACTTAAAACTTGGTTACTTGGTTCTATTGTTGAGTAGTGGATCTACAAGCCTATCTTTCCCACACTCTTCTTCTTCTTCTATACTAAAGTTTTGTCTTGAGTTTAGCCCTCTTCTCTAGCTTCGTTTTTTACCCTTTCTTTTTTCCTTTGTTTTCATCCCTTTTCCTCACTGTTTGCAGCCCCATTTGTTGACTGTTTGCAGCCCCATTTGTTGATTGTTCGCTGCCCCATTCATCCCTGTTTAGGGCACCCCTTTTTACCCCACAATTTGGGGCTTGTTACCGACTGTGTGGGCTTCTTTCCAGCCTGTTGTTGGGTCTTTCTCTATCCACTGTTTGGCTGCCCCTTCTATGTTCGTTTTCAGCTTTCCTTTGCCCCTTCTTCCAATCCCATTTTTTCTTTCTTTTGCTTATTTTTCTTTCCTTGCTTCAAAAGTCCACAAAACAAAAAAGAGTCTCGGTTAAGTTAATTTTTATTTTTTTTAGTTAGCTTCTTGATTGCATCTCTTAGATCTTAGTTTGCATTTTCACACTAGTATTAGATCTCATATCAAAAAATTAAATTTGGCATTAAAAAAGTGATCAAGCATATAGTTTCACTGTTAAGTTTGCATTAGATTTCTTTACAAAGTTAGTTTTGTTATTTGCATGTTAGCTAGTTTCCATTGTTAAGTTTAATTCTTAGATCTCATCTTTGAGACTAGACTTGCATTGCTTGTCAAGTTTCTAGTTTATACTTAGTTTAGATCTCATATTTTATTTTGACCAATGCTAATGTGTGCCTTGAGTTGGATCGTTTGTGTAAGCATTTTGAAGGAGAAAAGAGCTTGAGAAGCTTTGAAGCAAAAAGATCTAAACCAAGAAGAAAGTGAAGAAACCATAAGGATGATCCAAACCAAAAGTCATTGATTAGCCATTATCTTTTGTAATAGCTCTTAAGAGCTTGTTTGAAGTTTTTTTCAAGCTATTTCTCTCAAAATCCTTCCAAGGGTTTCAAATCCCAAAGGCATCTGTACTTAATAATAAAGTTTGATTAGTGGGGTTTTTAATCCCCCACACCCAACTTCCCCCATTTGGGGAAGCTTTGCATTGTCCTTTGAGTGGTTTGCTTCTTCTTAGCTTAGTTTATTTCTGCTAGTAGCTTAGTTTCATTTTGTTGTAGAATAGTAATTGCTAGATTAGTTCATTTTGCGAGTAGTCTATTAATTGCGAGTCATTGTTTATCAATTCTGTTGAGCTATCATTTGGTTTCTTTTTTACAAATCTGATTGTCTCTTAAAATAAACCCAAGTCTCTTGAACTTGCCATAACCCAAATCAAGAGCACTCTTTGTCAAAGCATTTCCACTGCATTTCCTTGCATCAAGCATATAGTTTAGTTAAAGTCTCATGAACTTCCGTCATAAGACGAAGTCAAGAGCGCTCTCTGCCGGAGAGTTGAACTGTGTGCTCCTAATTTAAAATCATTTCAACTCACTTTCCCATTAAAATTTACTTCGTTGCTATCCCTCACCTAGTATGCTCTACCGACCCTAAAAAGTCAGACTCATACTCAGAACGGTGATCGGAGTTGTTAATCTTGCAAGTGATAACATAATAAAACTTCCACCCTCTTGTCCGCCGTTTGGACACCAGCAGCAAAAATCTTTCGAAAGTTGTCTCCTCACTTAGGAAAGTGGAAGAGGTGTGACCTTGGGGGCAAGCACAAAGCCAGGTACTGTCACCTACTCCTAGCTCCTCCGTTTAGGCTAACTCCTAACGAAGCCAAGGTGTGTAGTCCCTAACAAAGAGTTTTCTATGGCTCAATGTGTTTAAGTTAAGTTTTAATGTTCGAATGATGCGGATGGGTGTTGTTTAGGAGTTATTATGATGAAAGATGATTATAATTATAAGAATTTGAACACAAGACAAAGCAATCCACGTTGCTGTACTGGTATTAAAAGATGAACAGTATATCAAGAACTTGTAAATAAAGATGCATTCACAGATAAAGATTTTTTATAAGCCAAGGACAAATGATCCATATTAATAATCATGCATAAAATAATAGACCAGTGCCTTATGGAGTCGAAGTTCTGCAATGCTTAAAGAAATAACAACAAGTCTTGAAATAAAGCTAGTGAATGTTATGCGAGTGCTCTTGGTACTTTTTAAATATTTTAGTGGTCTTGTTTATTATGGCTTTGAAACGAAGAAGGTATTAGCGACCAACCGGGAAAGTGTTCAAAGTCATTCCATTCTAGACATGTCGGCCCGTCCAATATCTTGGGCTAGTGTCCTGGAGGATTGACCAGCTAGCCGTGACTCTTAAGACAATGGGGAGTTTCAGTGCCCTTACTGAGAATAGACTTGAAACTTTCTACAACATCGGTGCGTTGGTTAAGGGGGTAAAATTTTTATTAAGTTGTTATTGCGATATTAGCAAGTCCGTTCAGCGTTCTGAGTACAAGCCCAACTATGACAGTCAGCAGAGCATACTAGGTGAAGGATATCAACGAAGCAAATTAATTAGAGGGAAATGTGAGTTGAAAGATTTTATTAAAAGAATTAATTAAAACCCTCCGACAGAGAACGCTCTTGACTTTGTCTTATGACAAAAATTCAAGAGTCTTATCTATCTATATGCCTAAGTGCAAGGATTATGCAAAAACTAATATGCTCTCCGATAGAGAGTGCTCTTAACTTGGATTCCGGAAAGTTCAAGAGACTTGGAAATTAATTAAAGTTAAAAAAGCAAAGTACATAAAAAGAAACTAAAAAATTAGACAAACTCTCCGATAGAGAGCACTCTTGATCCACCTTACGATGAGATTCAAGAGATTTTGGTTCTTTTTAAGTTTTTGCAATAGTATATCAAATGACAGTAAACAAAAATTAAACTAAGTAATGAAATAGGAAACTTTTTCTTTTTTCAACTTCATGAAAGCAAATTTCTAAGAAATGAAACTACTCTTTCCTATTCTACTTTAGCAAATTATTAAGCAAAGCATGAAAATAAAAGAGATGATACAAGCTTCCCCCAAATGGGGGAAGAAGGGTGTGAGAGCCTTTATCCCACTTGCTCTTTATTGTTATTTTTTTACAAAGCTCTTAAAGTTGGGACTCCTTTTGTGATTGAGAAGGTCTTCAATGCAACCTGGAGAAAGGGGATGAAGAAGGGGGAAAGAGGAATGTTTTTTGGAGCTTGAAACTTCAATTTTTTGCCAGCATTTCCACTTAACCTGCCATGAAAAGTGAAAAACCAGCGAGCTATTTTCCTGTAAAACCGTGGATTAGACAAAAAAATACACTAAAATTTTACAATTAGTACTTGTGCAAAGACTAAGCAAAGCTAGATCTAAACTTTCGTGAGATAAACTTTTAGACAAAGGAAGCTCTTAGATCTATATAACAAGAGATAGAAAAGATGATATTTAACACTTAGATCTACTTGTTATGAAACAAAACCCAAGTAACCGAAAAGTAAAAATTTCCTTTTTTAAATTTGAGGATGGATAAGAAAAACCTCAAGCCCAAGCTTGAGTAAATTTGAGTGTGGAGGGAACCTGTGGGACAAGAAAATTAGAAAAATATATTTGAAGGGAGATGAGATGCAATTGAGCTCTGATCTCTACTTCACGCCAAGTGATCTGCAAAACTAAAATACCATTCAAGAAAGTGATTATGTCTAGTATATATAAACCAAACAAGAACCGGAAAGCATGAGTACAATTGAATATAATATGCAATTCCTAGATCATGTATAGCCACACTAAGCAAGCAAGTTGAAACTTCAAATGCCTACTCTATGGATTAGATTATAACTTCTAAGCTAGATAACACAGCATGCATGAATAAGAAAATAACTACACAGATATCACCTTGATTATAAGCCAAATATTCACCATGAAAGTTCTTGCACCATCAAATTGTCCTCTAAAGACTCAACTTTATTCATAACACAGATAAGAAATTACAATCATACGGGTAGAGGTTCTCTGCATATACATCCACCCTGATAGAGCTGAAAGAGCCTTTATTTATACAAAGAGAGAAGGCTAAAACCCTAAAACCAAACCCACATAATCTAGCTGACTTGGCACATAACTGAGAGCCTAGACCTAAGATATAGTTGGTGTGAGTGAGGGGTGGCCTCCACCTAGGCAAGGCGCCCCCACTCCCAACCCTAAAAATCCAAATCCAACCACTGAATGGCCCACATGTGTGAGGGCGCAACCATCAAGGAGAGAGGGGCGTGAGCACTATGAGGGATGCGTGAGCCTGAAGGATGAGTTAACTGGTGATGATGGGTGCCAATGCACCAAACACTCATTTCATTCATTACCTTGCTCCGTAATGATCACTAGACCAATCATAGCCCTCCAAATCATCCAATTCGTGAGTTTAGCTGGAGATGACAAGTCTGCTAACCGAATGTATCTTTAATGCTCTCCGATTGTTGACTGAAGAGGATTTGTGCCGAGTTGAATCATCATAAATGCCCAATGCTGTATCATTTAGCCTTTTATTTTATTCAATTTGATTAATTTTGGAGAGTTTTTTATTTTCTCCAAAATATTCATTTTTAATATTTTAACTAATAATTTCTCCATAAATGACTTTTTTGAGAAATTATTAATTATGAGGCTGAATGAACTTCTGAAACTTGGAGATAGCTGGTCGGCTGATCACGAATGATTTTTTGGCTTAAGGTTTGAGCCTTCAATCACTGAATTCAGGTTCCGAATGGCTGACATATTACAAATTGAAATTTTTCCATTTAAACTATGGAAAAATTTAATTAAAAAATTAGGAAAAATAAGAAAATAATAAAATAAAAAATCCAAAATTTGACGCGTCTGGTAAAAAAATTTCAGAATTTTTTCTAAGAGTCCTAGTGACTTAGGACATGACCATAGTCTATTCTAATAATGTCTAGTAGGTTTATACATACTCAGTTGGGCTCTAATAACCCCCTAAGGTCCAAAATTCAAAATCGAGCATTCCAGCTTTGGAGGAAGCGAAAGAAAACCTCGTCGATTATCCTCGACTATAGGCAAAGCATAATTGTCAAGAGCAAAAAACTCCCTAGAATACCTTAGTTGAAATTCTACGTCTTAGGAGACCGAACCACTCAAAACACCCTACTAGCACATTTTATTACAAACCTCGCGGGGCCATGGTCATAATTACTTAAAACAAAAACTGACTAGCCAAAACTGGCCAGGCACAAAGGCGGATCATCTGATACACTGGAAACAAACATTTATCATGTTTGTCAAATGGCGGCTCGTCAGCTAATCCAACTATGGTACAAATAAGTTGGCAACACACCCCACAACGAACGCACCGGCGTTTTCGATAAATACTCAGGTAGTGGGCAAATTCCAAGTGTGGGCGCCAGGCAACCCAATCTGGACACTCACTAGTTAAATTCTCCGAACACCTAGCTTGTGATTCCAGACAGGTCCGTCGTGTCTTCGAACAGAGCCATTGAAAGTATTTTCGGTTAGGTTTCCTAGACACCTTAAGTAAGATCATCTTTAAAATTTACAATAAAATAAACCAAGAACAATTTGCAAAACGTTCTCACAAACAGTTATTTTCAAGACTTGTATCTCCAGCATCCCCAAGCATTATACAATTTTTGACTCCATTTGGCATAGGTCTATTTACACTTACATGTTTTAATTAATCTGAGCCATTTGTCCTTTTAAAGTTTTCTACTTGAATTTATTATCTATCTGTGGATGCTTTTATTTTTCAAGTCTTTATTATACTGTTAATCTTATATCTTGTATTGCAATGTGGATTGCCCTTTATCTTGTGTTTATTTCATCTAAAACTGCGATCTCATCATAATAACTCCTAAACAACACCCATCCGCATCACTCAAACATCAAAAACACTTAAACACATTGAGCCACATAAAACTCTTTGTTAGGGACTACTCCCCTTGGCTTCGTTAGGAGTTAGCCTAAACGGAGGAGCTAGGAGTAGGTGACAGTACCTGGCTATGTGCTTGCCCCCATGGCCACACCTCTCCCACTTTCTCAAGTGAGGAGACAGCTTTCATTAGATTTTTGCTGCTAGTGTGCATTCGGCGGACAACAGGTAGCGCTACTTGTTTCAGGTTAGCCAAGACAACCTAGGCAACTCAGAGCCGAGACACAAATAACAGGGAGGCTTATCCAACAAATGCTCTAGTAGGGAAAGGTCCTCCATGCCATAAGTCAAGTAGTAGGTCGGGTTGAGAACATAACTGGAAGGTAATGGATGGGTGGATATAGTGAATGATGAAACCAACACTAGCAAGCCAAAGCATGGTGGGAATGACTACCTGTATTCTCCTTAAGGAGGGTAAAACCAATGAGTATAGATCAAGAACTTGCAAGTCTGAGTAAGGACATCAATACATAATATAAATACATCCAAGTCCATATATCTATATGACCACCAGATCATGACACTAAATGCTAATACATGTCACAAGAATGAGTATAAGAGCAATGATAACCATAACACAAGATAATATAAGCCGAGTCATAACATGTAAATAATCCATCTGAAACAACATCTGTCCAAAGAGAAAACACTAATGCAAATCTGGGCACCACTAACTGCTCTCCAAATGGATAAATGACTACATCAGTCCTCAAATATGAGTGTCCTGAGACTCAGTCATGGCATGGGAGAGTACTATAGTCCATCAATCAAATAATGATCCATCATAAATGCTCATCTCAGCATCTCATATGTAGGAGAGTTGGCTGAAAAATGTACTAGAATCTAAAAAATAGAATATGGTAGCCCGACTACTATATATGTGATAACAGTGGCCTCAAAACTAGTTTTTGAGGAATCCCTAGTTTATAGTCTATTTATTGATGTACTTTGGTTCAGATATGGATTGCACTCGATGTTATTTTGGTTGTATGCACTCTTACTTGCTATATACATAAGAAACTTTGCATATTTCTGTATAATGGTTTGAACTCTGATGGATGCACATGGTTTTGTTGACATATGCATTAAAATATCCAAAATATATATATTATATAAAAAACACTACCAAACCGGAATCTTTTGAAAAAAATTCTTTTCACTCTGGCTTCCCTCTTTCGCTCTCGCTCCCAAGTAACATTGCCTTAGACTATTAGAAATGGTGTCCATCCTCTTTAGAAATCATATATATTTAAAACATGGCTCTCCTCTTACTAAACAAGCTCTTCAACGAGCATGCATCTCCCTTTGTTGGTCACAACAGTTTCCACAAAATTTACAAGAACTTCTCCAACTTTTATTGACCAAAAGTGAAGTATGATATTGACTAACCTATGGTAGAATGTGACACTTTCCATTGCAATAAGGTGGAAATTGTTCCTTATCTTTGTCTCCTCCAGCATAGATTCATCCCCAACCAAAACTAGGAAGAGGTAACTATGGACATCATCACCAATCTGCCATTATCTGAAGGTAAGGATGCTATCATTAAAGTAGACCATGTTTTAACTAAGTAAGCTCATTTCATTCCCTTGACTACCATGTTTACAGCTTGTAGAGTTATTGATCTATTTTTTCCACCTCTATAAGCTCCATGGACTCCCTCACCACATCATTAGTGATTGGGACCCAAGTTTGTAGGCCTCTTCTGGCAATAGCTTTTCAAATTAGCATGTTTGACTTTTAATATGAACACTATCAATGAGAACTTGGAAGGATATCTTCAGATGTACACAAGGGATAAGCAAAGTAAATGGATGGGGTGGTTGCATTTGGCCGAACATTAGTATAATGCTACATGTAACTTTCCCATTAAAATGACCGCCTTCAAAGCATTGTATGGTTATAAACCCTTGCTGCCCAAGGACAAGGTCATTCACAATGTTAAAGTCCCTGTGTTGTATCTAGCACTCTATAGGAAAGAAGAATATCATTAATATCCTTAAGGACAACTTGTCCTTAGCAATGAATATAATGAAACAAGTTGACCAATGTGCTAAAAAAGACAGTATGATCTTTGTTTAACTACAACCATCCAAGTAAACAACTCTTCGACAACAAGGTAAGAACAAACTTAAGTCCAAATTCTATGGTGCAAGCAAAAGTTAGGGAGGTTGTGTTGCCGCCTAATACACACTTTATGACACGGGGAAGTCTCCAACCCGCTTGTGTGTCCTTGGGGGCAAGTCAGAGCTGGGGACCACTGTCACCACAGTCCACAACTCCTTCGTTTAGGCAAGATCCCAACAGAGCCAAGGGGGGTAGTCCCTACAGGAAAACTAAGTTCCAGATTTATTAATTAATTACAAATTAATTAAAGGGATCTTTTATTAAGATTGTGAGGCTAAGGTTTTGAGAGATGACAGTCAAACCAATGCAAGATGCAATATTTAAATGACAGTCAATCCTTTTATTTATAACCAGTGCCTAAAGAATGGAGTCAGAGAATGCAACTTTCAATGGATACAAATCTAAGTTAATTATCCACAGATTAAGTTGTCTAACAATGAGATGAATAAACAAATAAATGGTACAATTATAAACAATAATGAACCAAGATATTTAAGCAATATACAGATGATCTAAATTTATCAGTATAAACAAATGAAGTAAAATAGTTACAGTTTAAACAAAGTTAAGCATTCACCACATAAACAATTACAGAACTGAAAGTAAATGAAACTGAAAAGTAAAGTGACTGAAAGTAAATTGTTGGAGTGGAATGCTGGAGTGCAAATGTGCTAAAATGAAAAATGTTATAGAACCGGTTTTGCAATGTCTCTTGGTTAATTTTAGGTAAATTTTATTTATGTTTTTCTTCTTGAAGTTTAGTTTTCGAACCGGTGGTGTGACTACCCCAATCCAGTATTTCTCAAGTCAAAGAGGGAATGCTGTTGCGCTCAACAAAGTGGGAGCAAAGCCCACCCATAGCTCACAGGTCAAACCCCAATGCCCTGGTGCTCAACAAGGGGGACGTAGAACGCCTAGAGACCCCCCACGGTCTTCTACCCCAAGTCGCCTCCGAGGGCACTGTTTTTAATCAACAGGAAAAAGGCTAGATGGATGCCTATTAAACTAAGACTTCTCTATCCCCTGTCGTATCTCGCGAGTACCCCGAAGGGTGATAACCGAGTAGAGGAACAGGAAATATTGAAGTTTTTGTTGGTTAATTTTAGAGGGTAAATTTTAATATTTGGTGATTAGCATACAAAGTTTATTTTAAACTATCAACAAGATCAACCAAGCAGTATCCCTTATGGGAGGTGCTGGTACTTGATCTTGGACTTGAAAAATAAAATGTGTAGATTGTAGCAGAAAAAGAAAGTTGTCTTAACTAAGCTAAGCCCCCACTTCTCCTGCTTTTCATACCCAACTTGAAGTCCCTAAAGGGAGATGACAAGTGGACAGAGGATACACTGGATAGGTGGGTTGTATGGTTACTCCTTTAATAGAAAATTAAAAAATTACTGAAACTTGAAAGAAACTGTAGCTAGCTAAAGCAATGCCTAACCGCACAGCAATCTCTGTGACAGAGATGGTGGTCTGTCACAGAAATAGTGGGTAAACTGAAAATAACACTAGACAGGAAAATACAACTAGCTAAAGCAGTAAACTAACCTCACAACAATCTTTGTAACAGAGATGGTGGTCTATCACAAAGATAGGTGGGTGAACAGAAAAATAAAACTGATTAAACTAACCTCACTTCAATCTCTGTGACAGAGATGGTGGTCTGTCACAAAGATAGGTGGGTAAACAGAAAAATAACTTGTAAATAAAACTAACTCTAAGCAACTACTTATACAAATTTACAGCAGAGAAATACCCCAAAGAGAACTTCTCATTTGGGGTTTACAATGTAATAGAGAGAGAGAAGAAGTGTAGTTTGGGGCCTCTTTTGGACCAAATTTTGCTGGGTTTTTCTGGGCAATTTAGGGCAGCATCACCCCCTCTTTCTGTGCATAAAACCTGCAAAAAAATCAGCAACTTACTTGCTGGAAGTTACTGCAGAAAACTGAAACAGAAAGTTAGAACAATTTAGTGTACAACCCATAAATTTTACGGAAAAATCTGAACTTTAAAAAAAATGGAAAAACAGAAATTTTAGTGGCTGAAAATGAATGTTTCTAGGCTGGAAATGACATATAAACAGTGGAATTAAAAGCTTATACTAATATATAATGGATGGGGGCCCTAAAACAAGGGTTATATTCACTATACAGTGAATAAAACCCAGTTTCAGGAAGGAAAAAAGAAAATGGCCGAATTGAAATTTGAAAAGACGAAACCCTTGGAGAGATATCCTTGCTTGGAAAACCTGCAAACAAATCTAGATCTGCAAAAATATGTAATCCTAGTGATGAATGTCCAACAATCCCTGCAAAATACTTTGAAGAAAAATTGCTAAACCATTCACAAAAGAGGGTAAAAATACTTTTACTCTCTAATCTCTCCACAAAATACTTTGTGGAGAGCTAACTAGACTAATACAAATATGCAAAACTAAAAAAAGATACAAGTTACCTCACAAAAAATGGATCATGAAGAATGTAGAATGTAACACAATGTCCCTCCAAAGAATTCTTCTATTACAGCCCAACTAGGGCAAGATTCAATACAAAAAATGGCAAGAGGCTTGGGCCAAATGCTCGAGAGAATAAGAAAAGAGAGTAGGGAAAGATTCCGGCAGCATAACAATAGCATGAATGAAGTTGTAAAATGAGGGAGTGAGACCCTCATTATATAGTTGAGGAAGACCCCAACCCCTTGAAGATCAACAGCCAAGATTAGATCTCCACCACTAGATCTAGGTATTTGACTTCAATCCATAGCTTGAGTGCTTGATCCATGCCAACAATGCATCTACACCCTTAGATCTAGGGTTTTGACCAAATGTTCACCTTAGATCTGCTTTTAGGGTTTAGAGTGGGCCCAAGCTAGGCGCCCCCTCTAGATCTAGCGACCTCCTCCAAGTGTGGCGTTTTCCACTAAATGTGGCGCCCTTCTAGCATGGTAGCGCCCTCCTTATATGTTAGCGCCCCCTCTTAATATTGTAGCGCCCTCTACATACGGGGGCGTCCTCCTCTAAATTGGTGGCGTCTTCCTTTATGTAGCGCCCCCTCTTAATATTGTGACGCCTCCCCTTTAAATGATAGCGCCCCTCTATATGTAGTGACGCCTCCAATGTAGTAGCGCCCTCCTTATAATGAGGGTTTAAACCACTAAACTTGGCCGCCCCTCTATATTTAGCCTTTTTTCAAGTGATGCCCTCCTTTATGGTGGTTTCAACTTGGCTTTGACTTTATCCATTGCTCCAAAAAGATACACTTAACCTTTAGACTTAGGTTAAATACAAACTTCACCTTAGATTTAATTTTCCAATTTAATATTTTTTAAATTTTTCCAATTTTGACTTAGGAAAAATTAAAAATAACTTGAAAAATTATATCTTGGCCATGGGGGGGTGGAAAAATTTGAAATAAATTTTTCCTAGGCTTAGCAACCCCCAAACAAAATTACGATGGCATTATTTGATTTTTTACTTCAAAATCAAATAATATGAATTTTTTGACTTAGGGAAATTAATTAATTCCCTAGGGGAGATAGACCCCTCCTGACCAAAATTGGTCTATCTCTTCAACCACCTGTCTGAATGACATGGGACTCGAAGCAGTGGCTTAGGGGGTTTCATAGCAATTTACTTTGCATTCATAGCCCCTATTACAAAATTCCAGTGCTCGAACAATTACATTATTACATCAAAACTGAATTAATTAACCACCAAGGGGTGAAATTAATTAACTAGAAAAAATAAATAAATAAAAATACAACAACATAACGAAACTCCGCAAGACTCTACACAAATGTCTAGCATGGTCATGAAAAACATTTTGAAACCTTAGCCACCCCATGGACTTGACTGTTAGAACGTCCGTCACCACTTTGGAGGATTTTGAGTGAAAAACCAAGCCAATTAAAATCGTTTACACAACAAGATTAATTGGAAAGGGAAAAAACACTCGATGAGGGGACTTCCCTAACAACCAGTTCCATGGTATGGCATCCATATCATATGACCCATACTAGCACATAAAATTACATTAATTTTCCCACGCAGGGGAGCGGACATTTCGTTTTACAAAGGGGCAATTACCCTGCAGAAGTGAAAAAATCCTCAGATCTTTCCAAGGTACAAACTGCACAACTATGTACATCTTCATGTACATGGAGTTGCCACCTAGTCGAAATAGGTGGGCAACAGGTTGCATATGTTAAATTTAGTGCAGCTGCGAGACCCATTCTCAGAGAGGATGTTACCCTAGTCAATTGACTAGGGCAAAGTAAGACCCTAGAAGGTACCCTAGGGCCCCCAATAGTCTCCTGGGGTTCTTGGTCTAGGACCAAGCAGGTTGATGCCATGGAAAAGCCCCTAACATGTGGCTAGGGACCCTATGTGCCTCTAGGGTATCCTGGTCTGGGACCATGGACGCGATGTCCAAGTAGATCCTACAGATAGAGGCGGAGACATATTCTGGTCTGGGACCAAGGACACGATGTTCAAGTAAGTCTTACAGGTAGTTGATCAACTTTCATTTTGGGACAAAAACTCAGCTTAGTACTCAGGACTATTCCTCAAGAGAATGGAGGACCTAGTCAGGGTCCAAGGGTTGATCAACATGGTTCAGTGTGAGACTAAAACTCAACCTAGGGCTGAAAGCCATTCTTTAAGAATGGAAGATAATGATGTGTGTTGTCCCCTCTCCTAATCAATTATTGATAGGTTGCTTCTCAAGGCACCGGCCACCCTTTGACGATGTCCCTAGCACCTAACCCTTAGGAGCAGTGTTGAAGACCTAAGGATTGTACTATTTGTTTGGATCTTTCCCTTATACAGCGATGACAAAATATAAAAAACAATGTACCTTGAGAGAGAAAAATTTTCTAGTCTTGTTGGTCCTAAGGAGTCATTTGTCCACCTTTTATGGTTCACCTTATCCTGTGGGTATGTGGTTTGTTGTGACCCTCTTGGTTGACTCATGGTCCCTTATACTACTTGGTCCTAGCACTCTTATTGTATGTAATGACTCTTACCTTATGGGTCCTTTTGGTACACTATCCTAAGTGTATTTACCTTATAGTTTTATTAAAGGACCATTGGACCATTTATTGTTATGGTTTTATGATAAAATCATTGGACCTTTTATGTCTTACCTTTTTTACCACCTTTTATTATCACTTTATTTATTTATTTTTTATTGTTGCTAACTAGACCACTTTATTTTCGTTTTGCTTTTATTTAGGACCTTTGGCACTATCCTAAAGTTAGCCTAATATGACCCCTAAACCTTACAAATAGAAAAGGTTATCTTTCATGTAATCACCAAATTTTTTTTAAGTTATCTTATCTCCGCGAATGTTTTCTAACTGTTGCTGATTGTGACTCACGTGCCTCCTCTACACGTGACTGCTGCTATCGGGACTGGAATTGTTTTGTGTTCACCTATGTAGCTTACCTCCTGCATTTCCCTTTATCTACGTGCTCATTCTTTGCGCCAGCAATATTTGATCCATAATGTTTTCAGATCTTCCACAACTCTATCTGTCGGATCCTTCACCATGACTCTGTCTGTCGGATCCTTCATGTAACAAATATTAAATAAATATTAAGTAAAATTAGTTAACTAGTATCCGAAAGGGTGTGACCTTTCGTTGTACACACTCAAGCCTATAAAGGCGAGTACCAATTGTAATATTCATCATCTTCAATATATATCATAAATTATTATTTAAATATGGATTTCGTGTCCTAAAGCTGATTGCTTCATTTGGTATCAGAGCCGAGACGCCTACTCCTCCAAGCCGTCGTCATACTGCAACCAGCTATTGTTGGTTTTCGTTTCTTTTCCGCTGCTCTACGTCCACGCTTCTGCACTCCAACCATTCTCTGTCATCTCTGACCTATTGCCTCCCGCTCCACTTCCGCCTGCGTCACCCAACGTCCCCTGCTCCACCACCAACAGAGTCTGTGCTACGCCTCCCTCTGCTCTCCAAGCCTCTCGTCCCGCCTCCGTCCACTCTCCACCCCCACGCGCTCAGCCCTTGCGCGCTGCAACTTCCCTCCGCAGTCTCCACTCCACACTCCTCCCACTCCATTCTACACAGGCCCACGGCCCAAAATCCTCACGCTCTCCCACATATTTGCTCCACTCCACCTCCATTCTCCACGTCCCTGTTCAGCGCCCTCCACTCTTCCATCTGCGACCACTCATCCGCGCTTCCACGTAGAATCCTTCAATAAAAAAAAAATTGTTCAAAAAAATAATAAAGTTAAATAGATATAAAACTTTATTATATTTTAATATTTCAAAATAAATAGTTATGATTATATTTTAATATTTCAAAATAATAATAATTATTATATTATTATTATTACTATCACTTGATTTTAGTCAAGCACACACAAAAAACAAATCCCCCACAAATATTACTCGTCCTCCTAAGCCAAAATTGGGTCTAATTATTCACCACCACACCTCAGAAGCATGACGACAGAGTTAAAGGCTCAAATCGAAAAATTGGAGAAGGATTTCAATGAGCGCATTAGTAAGAGTCAAGAAGATTTAAAGGAAGAAATAAAAAATTGCAATACAAAGCTGAAAAATGAAATCAGAGAGGAAGTCGTTTCAGTGTTATATAGAAGGCTAGATGACAAATTAGATGGGATGAAGGAAAAACAAGACCAACTGAACGACAAGCTAAATACTCTCATGGGGACGATGGAAAAGAAAAAGACAAAAGATCGCCACAAACAAAAAGACTATTCAGATATGTCGTGTACTTCAGCCAGCAATTCAAGATCACCACCACGCAACAAGACAAGAAGGAATCAGCGTTATGTAGTGTATTCCCCCCAAAGCAAAAATAGAAATGCCAAAGTTCAGTGGAAATGACAAACAATGCATAGCATGGTTAAATAAAGCAGAAGAATACTTCGATATCTATAACATCACAACATATGTAGAAAAGGTGAAGTATGCATCTTGAAAACCATGCCTATAACTGGTATATGTGGTGGAAAGGTGACAACTTCGCATACACATGGAATTTGTTGAAAAATGATTTCCTCAAAAGTTTTCAAGGAATCAATGAAGACGAATTTTTCTCGAAGCTTAAGGTTACAGCAAAAAGGAAACGTCGAAGAATTCACAGACCAATGGGAATCACTCACTACCAGAGTATTTGGATTAACAGACAAACAACGACTAGAAACTTACGTGGGAGGACTATAACCTTACATACAAAAAGAGTTAAAAATGCATGACATACCGAATGTTGAGGCAGCAAGACGAAAAGCAAAAGCAGCCGAGGCCAAATTTGACAACTTCCAATCAAACAAAGGGAAGTTGACATCAAGACGACTCTAGAGGACAATACAAACAAATACATCCCTCCACCTAGAAGGGACGACAGGAAGAACCTCGAAAATCAACGAATGAGGGAAGGAAAATGTCGACGATGTGGAGACAGATGGAATCCTAAACATAGGTGTCGCCCCGAGGACAGCTCAAAGAAATTATATACTTGTGAAGCAAAGGAGAATAGTGAATCAGAAGAAGAAGAAGAAGAAGAGTCAAATGATGAAGAGGAGGCGACCGCAAATATGGCATCCGGAAACGACAAGACCCCCAAAATCTCCCTAGCACCCATGACAGGCATTAGTCAACCACAGACTCTCAAGTTAAAAGGGCATATAAAAAATGAAAATGTTACAATGCTAGTAGACACCGGAAGCACTCACAACTTTCTTGATATAAGAGTCGCCAGAAAACTCAAGTTGTTTGTACATCCAGTTCCGGACATGAAAGTGATGGTCGCAGATGGAAAGAAAATCGAAAAAGTCGAAAAATGTCACAAAGTGAACTCCAAATTCAAGACTTCAAATTGGAATCAGAACTATACACATTACCATTAGGTGGAGTGGATATCGTTCTGGGAGTCCAATGGTTACAAACATTAGGAACATACTCTGCTAATCACCAAAAACATTTCATCAAGTTTAAATGGCAAGGAAAAAATTATAAACTACATCATTTCCAACCACCAGGCACACAAGTAGTTTCATCTCAACAGATGGAGAAGCTCATTCGAAAAGGAGCATCAGCATATGTGATCCAATGCCATCAAATGGAAGGACAAGAATGCGAACAAAACAAGCTCAAAGAAGGAATCCAAAAATTACTCCAAAGATATAAACAAATATTTGAAGACTTACCGATGCAGCTACCACCTGAAAGAAGTATAGAACACATAATCGAGGTTAAATCAAGGTCAAACCCTATAAAGGCTAAACCTTATCGGTATCCCCACCATCATAAAACAAGAAACAGAAAGGTTAGTTCAAAACTTATTGAAGTGTGGTGTCATCACCAAGAGCAGAAGCCCATATGCAGCTCCAGTTGTGTTAGTACGGAAGAAGGACAGATCATTCAGGCTATGCATTGATTAAAGAGGATTAAACAAAATAACGATTAAAAACAAGTTTCCAACTCCCTTCATCAACGATATGCTGGATGAACTTCATGACGTGAAGTATTTTTCAAAACTTGATTTAAGGTCAGGGTACTATCAAATCAGGGTCCGATTAGAGGATATCGCAAAGACTTATTTCCAAACTCATGAAGGACATTATGAATTCAAAGTAATGCCTTTTGGGTTGACTAATGCCCCTGCCACATTCCAAGCAACTATGAATGACTATTTCAGCCCTACTTAAGGAAATTTGTGTTAGTATTCTTCGATGACATCCTTATATATAGCAAGACGTGGAAAGAACATTTGAAGCAACTAGAAAAGGTTCTATCTCTTTTGAAGGAAAACTAGTTCTATGCAAAGAAGTCAAAATGCACATTTGGGAAGCAAGAAGTAGAGTATCTCGGTCATATAATATCAAAAGAAGTAGTTAAGGTGGACCCAAGGAAGATCCAAGCAATGGAGTGGCCCCAACCCAAAAAAGTTTCAAAATTACGAGGATTTTTGGGATTAACAAGTTACTATCGAAGATTCATTAAGAACTATGCACATGTCACTGCTCCGCTAACAAATCTCCTACAAAGGAATTCCTTTCTATGGGATGATGAAGCAAGAAAATGCTTTGAAACACTGAAACAAATTATGTCTTCAACTCCCGTTCTGGCAACACCTGATTTTTCAAAACCATTTGTAATTGAATGTGATGCTTCAGGATTTGGGATAGGAGCTGTGCTAATGCAAGAAGGTCATCCAATCGCTTTTGAAAGCAGGAAGTTGAACAAAAGAGAATTCCTACGGTCTACCTACAAAAAGGAAATGCTTGCCATCATGCATGTGTTAACTAAATGGCGACAATATCTGTTGGGAAGCAAGTTCCTAATTCGAACAGACTACAATAGTCTACAACACTTATTACAGCAAAAGACGTTAACAATTGAACAACAAAAGTGGATTGAAAAGATCTCTACCTTCGATATGGACATTTTACATAAAAAGGGGAAGGACAATGTAGTAGTTGACGCCCTATCAAGGAAAGATGAAGAGGTACAAGTCTATGTTGTATCAATGGTAGTCCCAGAATTCTTGGACAAAATTCGAACCGAATATGCTAAGAATGCAAAGGTTTTCTCCATAATTAACAACATAAATCAGTATCCAAAGTTTGAATGGAAAAATGACCTCTTATGGTACACAGGACGAAGCTACTTAAGTGCAAACTCTAAGTTTAAGACCAAGGTATGTAAAGAATCACATGACTGCCCGGCCGCGGAACATGTAGGATTTTATAAAACCTACTATAATGCAAGACAATCATTCTTCTGGAAAGGTATGAACGCCGACATTCACAAGTATGTTGCAGAGTGTGACACTTGTCAGAGAAATAAAGCAGAGAATATCTCAAGTCCCGGGTTACTCCATCCATTGCATATTCCAAACCAGAAGTGGGAGGAAATTTCTATGGATTTCATTGAAGGTCTACCCATATGAGACGGGAAAGACAAAATACTAGTAGTACTAGAAAGGTTAACCAAATATGCACATTTTATAGGAGTAAAGAGAACCGATTCTGCAAAGAAAACCGCAGAAGCCTTCTGTAAAAATATCTACAAGTTACATGGCTTCCCCAAAATTATCGTGAGTGATAGGGATGCCAAATTTAAAGGTAATTTTTGGAGAGAATTCTACAAGCAAATTGGAACGACACTTAACATGAGCTCATCTTATCATCCTCACACAGATGGCCAGACAGAAGTCGTCAACAAATGCTTAGAGACCTACCTTCGTTGCTTCGTAACTGACAAACAAAATAAATGGGTTCAATGGTTACATCTTGCAGAATGGTGGTATAAATCTACTTATCACACATCAGCAAAAATGACACCTTTTCAAGCCCTCTATGGATATGCACCCCCAAAATGGAAGGATATCATTACCAACCAAGCAAGGGTTGCCTCAGTAAAAGATCATTTAGAAGAAAATCAAAAGGTTGTACAAATACTTAAAGAGAATCTAAACACCGCAAGGAATAGAATGAAGCAGCAAGCAGATCGACATCAAACAGAAAGAGAATTTGAAGTTGGAGATTGGGTATTTGTACGATTACAACCCTATAAACAATTGTCACTAAAAAAAAGCAGAAAGAATAAATTAGCTCCACGATTTTATGGCCCATATCAAATCAATAAGAAGATCAGCCACATGGCATATGCATTGGAACTACCAAAATCAAGTCGTGTCCACAATGTCTTCCATGTTTCATGCTTAAAAGGATGATAGGTCAACACCAACAGGCACAAACACTACTTCCCATGTTAGATGATGAAGGAAGAATTATTTTTGAACCAGAATATATCATTACTACCAGAGAAAGAAGATTAAGGACGAGAGTAATTAAAGAGTACCTTATAAAATGGAAAAACCTCCAGGAGGAAGATGCCACATGGGAATCTGAACAATTCCAACAACTACATCTTTCTCTAAACATCTTTGAGGACAAAGCTCCCTTAAAGGGAGTGGCAATGTAACAAATATTAAATAAATATTAAGTAAAATTAGTTAACTAGTATCCGAAAGGGTGTGACCTTACGTTGTACACACTCAAGCCTATAAAGGCGAGTACCAATTGTAATATTCATCATCTTCAATATATATCATAAATTATTATTTAAATATGGATTTCGTGTCCTGAAGTTGATTGCTTCACTTCACCGTGACTCTGTCTACTGAATCCTTCACCGCGACTCTGTCTGTCGAATCTTTCACCGTGACTCTGTCTATCAGCTCCTCCACAGTGACTGTTTGCATGTCCTTTGTTGAATTTTCAGCATTAGCATAAACTTTAAAATTTTGTAGATAAACATAAATAGATCAGCATTGCAGTAAAAACACATTCATCACATCAGCACACATGGACACAATATTTTTCACTGGGGAAACCTTCAAAGGACAAAAACCCCAAAAGCATTAATAGCTCATCTCGTAAATGAGATGGCTTAAGAAATTCTTCAAAAAGTTCCTCAAATCCAAATCTGGATTTTGACCATAGTAACTGTAAAATTCATCAGTAAAAATCAAACTGATAAATTTATTCACAATTTCCAAAATTACAGAAAATTACCAATTTAGGGCTTTCTCAGAAAAACTAAGATTTTCTCTCTCCTTCCCGAAAATATCAGACTGCTGAAAACTGCCTGAAAATATCAGACTGTTGAAAAACTGCCCAAAAATATCAGACTGCTGAAAGCTGCCTGAAAATATCAGACTGTTGAAAACTGCCTGAAAATATTAGACTACTGAAAAGTGCCCGAAAATATCAGACTGCTGAAAACTGCCCGAAAATATCAGAATGCTGAAAACTGCCCGAAAATATCAGATTGCTGAAAACTGCCTAAAAATATCAGAGTGCTGAAAAATGCCTGAAAATATCAGACTGCTGAAAACTGCCAAAAAAATGGAATGCTGAAGATGGTTGTGCAAAAATGTTGAAGATGGACTTTGCTGATAAAACCCTAGCTGAGAGTTTGAACATAAGACAGTCTTCTTCACCTATAAGAGCAAAAGTGTGTGTGACAAATGAAAAGGCTTGATCTTCTTTTATAGCATTTGTTCACCAGTAAGTGGACAAGATTAGGAAAAATAAAAATAATAATATTTTTATTCTTTTCCTAATTTCACTTTCACTTTTACCAAAAAGGTACTTTTATTTTTTTCCTTTGAATTTTATAAGAAGTCCTTATTTAATTTTGTTTTTTACCTGTGATCCTTTTAGGTGGACAAGATTAGGAAAGATAAAAATAATATTTTTATTATTTTCCTAATTTCACTTTCACTTTTACCAAAAAGGTACTTTATTTTTTTCCTTTGACTTTTATAAGAAGTCTTTATTTAATTTTGTCTTCCACCTGTGGTACAAAAAGTCTTTATTTCTTTTGACTTTTGACTTTGGCCTTTTACCAAGTGCCCCTGTGGTCATTACTTGTGGTACTTTTTATTTCAAAAGTACATCATCATAAACCAAGAGAGTTATTAATGCTTTTATCTCACACACACTGTGTGACACCTAGATCTGGTACTAGGGTAACTTAACCAAGGGTAGCTAATCCTTGGAGAAGCACACCAAGCCCATAGATCAAGGGTCAAAGTGCCACACACATGCCCAGACCCAATCTAGGGCTTACAGTGTCTTCATTCTCCCAAAGAATGGCTACTCAGAACTAAGCTGAGTCTACCAGTCCCAAACTGGTCTACATCGTGGTCCCGGACCAGATGTCTACTCAACACAAGGTTGAGTCTACCCAGGGCAGATCTGGGTTTATATCATGGTTCTAGACCTGATATCTACCATTCAACAGAATGGTCACTCAACACTGGGTTGAGTCTTCACCGTGGTCCCGGACCAGGTGGTCCTATTCTCCGAAGAGAAGGGCTCTCGATGCTGCTCAGAAAATCAACATCCTCCACATCGACTGCTTCTGTGTGATCCTTCCACAATGTCAGTTTGCATGACTCCCCTTCTCCACCGTGAATGTGCCCAGGTAATCTCCAGTGTGCATGTATCCACGTGATACTCCAGCGTGACCGCATCTATGTGAACCCTCAACATGTTTCTCTTATCCACGTAGCATGAACTCACCTGTGTTTTTTACATCTGTGCGATTTCTCTTACCTGTGCTCACTAGCATGCTCTCTATCCTAGTGTGGTTTTATTTACACCAGTGTGACTTCTTACCTGCCTTGTAGTGTGACTTCTTTCCTGCTCAACGTGATCTACCTTCACATGACTGTATCAACAGCATGACTGTGTGCCTCTTGATAGCATGATTGCGTTGCTAATTTGATTGAAGAATCTGAGGTCTGGTTACTTCTACCTGAACTCTCCCTCTCAAGGTACGCAATTTGTTTACCCAGATTGACTTGTCCCTTCAGTGACAAGATCAAACTTAAAAGTATCCGAGTATAAGGTTGATTCAAATAATGGTTATGATTCCTTAGTGTTGTTATCTCCTGTACTTTATTTATTCATTTTTGTATATGGCATTTGGTGAAACATCTCAATGACCAACTTTAATGTAGTCACCAGCAGAGCATTAAAGTTAGGCTAACCTTAACGCAGTGACCAGCAGAGTATTAAAGTTGAAAGAGATGAAAATTATGTTTTTTGTTTTATTACAGTTTAAATTTTATTAAGCAGTACTATTGTGAATCTGAGTTTATATATTCATGCATTACGTTTACTACTTGTGTTAAACTCATCTATCCTTGAATTTCAACAGCATATGCACTAGAAATTCTCAACAAAGGAATACTCCATGATGTCTTCGATGTCTCCTATGTAAAAAAAGAATTGGGTAGCAAGGTTGTTTCCCAAATAGAGGTCCCTCTCACCAAGGAAGAAGAAAAGCTAAAACAAGAGCTTAAGAACATTCTTGAGGTGAAGGTGAGAAACATCCATTGAAGAGAAATTACAAAGTACAACATGGGAGTTTGAGGCATTTTTGGTGGAACACTCAAGTTTGCATATGTTGTAGAGCATCACTACCCCTACTTCTTGTTCAAACCATTGTGTCCTTTAACAATACTAACTGTTATATAAGTACTATGAGTTTCTTGCATGGTCAACATAGTAAAACTACTTGAAATTGTTAGTTTTTCTTAGTAGTTAGATGTTATTAACTTATTTATCAAATAAATATAAATTGCATGCATATAAGGATCACTAAAAGAAACACATTCACAGTAGACACACTTTTACCCTGGGAAAACCCTCTCCCAGTAAAAACCCAACAAACTTCTTTAGATAAGATTCTTCAACAAGATACAAAGTTTAACCTAGTGCCCGACACTAGTTACAGAATAATGATACAAGAAAGATACACAACAACCTCTGAACTTGAAGAAGAGAGAGAAAGATAAAACCCCAAAAATTGTCTTCACAATGCTTTCTTGAACCCTTAACTAGTCTCCCTTGGATTTGCGCACTATCCTCTTGCTTGAGCGAATTTGGTTTGTTGTAAATGAGCCATCTTCACTTGTATTTGTTAAATGTACAGCATCAAGAGTCATTCTCCAAGAAAATATTGTGCAACCAGGATAGGGTGAACATGAGGATGACTAAGCCTTCAGTTATAAAGGCTATTCCTCATGTGTTGAGGTGGATACTTTGATTTATCAAAGTTATGATGTTGTAAAGTCTTGGTGAACAAGGCTCCGGACTTGTGAGTATATCAAGTCATAATTCCCATATATAGTAGGTACCTATGGGGTGGAACTCTAGATATAGAAGTGGACTTGTGAGTATATCAAGTCATGATTCTCATGTGGACCCCCAGTTATAGTGGGTACCCATGGGATGGACCTCCAGTTATAGAGATGAATGCTTTACAGGTTGAAGCATTAATGTTATGGGATATATTACTAACCATGGTCATTCGAGACGAATAAAGCTATTAAGTCTCCTCTAGAGACTAGCCACCTATACAGTGAATTACTTTAGCATATGACTATATGGTCCGAGAGTAGATCATAGCATGAGAGATTTCCTTTGAGTATAATGTGATATGATAGATAACTAAAGTTACCACATATTGACCATGCAATAAAGATAAAAGATAAAGAAATCAAAGCATAGAGAACAAGAGAATTCGAATTGCACATGAGATAACTTCAATTAACTAGAGATGAACTCGAATTATAAAGCTTCAATTAATGTATCAATGTATGCCTCAGTTAAATATTGTAAGCTTCAGTTAAAGCAACAATGGATGCATCAGTTAATTAAAAGAGAACTCACAGGGGTCACTACAAGTAAATCAATTAGCATGATTCAGTTAATAATAAGTTAACTAAGTGTTAAGAAAGCTGGGCTGGTTAATTGAAGTATTTATACTTTAGTTAAACTAAAAGACGACACTTAAGTTAATCAAAAGACAACACTTCAATTATAAAGTGTTTGCATGACGACACTTGAGTTAAAGCATCATGACACGTAAGTTAGCATGTTAACTAAGTGATCATACATCCAGTTAGATGGCGAGTTCACTCTGGAGTCAGTTAAGCATCAGTAAATGTCAAAGATGAAAGGCATGGCACATATGTTATGCATGATGAAGATTCCAATGTATAAGAATAATTATTCTATGAAGGAAATTTGCAGTTGTAGTGCATGAGTGCACAATTCTCATGCAACCATTCACTATTGTATGCATGGCAGTGATTATGGCTTGTTATTAAAATGTTGGGCACATCGCAAGTTCATATAATTGATCAATACACACTATTGCTTAGTATTCTCTCTTATCTAGCACCAGGGTGCCGAAGACAATATGTTATTGTGTAAAAGACATTCTCTGCGATCTATCTAATTATACTCTAAAGAATTGCTAGGTTTTTCATCCTCATTATTTTGAGGGTTTTCCCAGGGTACGTCTTGTGTTGTGGGTGAATGATTTATGTGATTGAATGTTTTATTGATTCTAGTGTTCAATAATTTTGTAGTTAAAGTTTTAAAGTGCAAAGATCTTCATATTTGCTCAAAAATCAACATGGTATCAAAGCTTAGATTGTGAAGGAGTTAAGTTGAGCAAGCAAACTAGAAGCCTACGTAGATCCTAAGGAGTTGAGCAAAGGTTTTGATAGCCATGGCATCAATCTTTGTTCGACCGAAAGACCATCTTGAGGGCACTTCCATATTCAACACTTGGAAAGCGAGGGTGTTGAACATTCTGGAGGAACATGACTTGGAAAGCCATGTATCCACAGTGGTAGAGGATCCTACATTCAATGTAAGGCGTGTTATCACCTAAGTTGCACTTAGGGGATTTCCAGTGAGCCGCCAAAGTATTGAACAAGTCAATTGTTTATTGTCAGTGCTCTGAAGTTTTGTGATTACATAAGGACCAGTTGTGGTCTATTTTTTTCAATAAAATGCATGTTCATACCCCTTGGGGGCGTTGTAATAAATGCTCTAACACAACAAACTTTTTGTAAAGTACTTGGCTTCCCAACACTGGGCTATCAATCTAATTATTCCAAGGTGTTTTTCCCTTGTCAATTATGCAATCTTGAATAAGCGATATATAATTTTCAAGTTTTTCACCGCTCCTCCAAAGCTGGAATTTTCGTCTTGGTGGTTAGGCCTTATGAGGTTATTAAAGTTCATGTGTCGATGTATATAAGCGTGTTATGCATTGTTTTTGAGTCGTATGGACATGTACTAGGTCCCCCTAGAGTTTTGTCTGATTCTGAGAAAAAATAATTTTTTTCTGTTTTTTAAGCCATTTTTTAATGGTTTAAATGGAAAAATTCAAAATGTAAAAAAAGTGTGATCTGGAGTCCGTTTTTGGTGTGGCTGGGCTCATTTTCAAGCTCAAAGTAGAATCTTTACTCCAGTGGCCACTTTCACTATGTTTTGGGCAGCTAAAACACCTTGGAAGGCATTATTTGACTAGCAGAGCACCAGAATGGCATTTAAATGCTAAGTTCTAAGAAAATGCACCAAAAGTAAAAAAATTAAAAAGTCAAAAATTATAAAAAAAAGGGTGGGGATGACATGGAGGTGGGTCCCTCATGCCATGTGACCCACTTCAAGTGTAATGGCAATTAAACTTTGGTGTAAAAAGTGGTCACAAATTATTTCAAAGAAGAGGATGACGTGAGGAGATGAAGACTCATGTTAATTGGGAGTAAGGTGAGTAGGATTGGGGTGGACCCCTCTCCACTTAAGAAATATTAATTTAAAACCATGGTATATCTTTCCAATACAAACAAATTGTGTATCATAGTGTTTACGTTTTGTTTTGAGGAAGTGGGGATGTCAACCACTAGTGGAGCTCACGCTAGCATGGGGGTGGGTACGAATGGTGTGAGGGTGGACCCCTCCCCATGCGTTGATTTAAAAATAAAATAAAACGTGAATCATGGAAATAAAACATTATGTTACGAACCTTCTTTAATTCAATCCTTCACTCCAATGTGTCGTACATTAGTGTGAGAAGAGGACTCGCACGTGTGGAGAGGTTGGTGAGGGTTTTGGGTGTGTTGGCATTTGTTGGGTAAGTGAGGTCGGTTCCTCTTCACTTCAACTCCAGATTGACTCAGTCCAAGCTCAGTTCAAGTTCAGTTCAACTCAGTTACACTCCGAATTGATCTTTAGTTGGTTGGTGCCTCCCTGGGGCTTGGTTTTGTTATAAATAAGAGGTCTCTTCCCCATTTAGAGGTGGATGATTTTGGCAGAGAACCTCTGGTGAAAATATTGTAATGTTTGTTCCTTTCATGCAATTATTTGAATAAAGAAAGGCTTTGGAGGCTCATGTGGTGTGGTTCTTGGATCCATATGCTTTGGTGCATGAGGTGATACAATTTCAAATTTTCCTCTTGGTTTGCTAATTTGTGGTTATTGATCAATGCTTTAGAGGGCTTACATAATCACACAAGAATAGATATTTGTAGTCTCAAGTTATCTATTTAGTTATTTACTCTTAGAGATCTAAAAGAGCATTGTCTTATTCAGTTGTATCTCATGCTTTTTTAATTTGAATTAGTAGATGGTACATGATCTAATACCCATTTTTGCAAGTGTATGAGTTCTTTGTTTGCAGATCACTCCACTCTACTGAGTAAAAGGTTGAGCTAGTTTGCATCTCCTTTTCTTGGATCCAAGTATAAAAATTCAACAACTATTTGCTAAGTGAGATCCAAGGTTACTTCAAAGATCCAATATCTAGGTGGTTCTACTTCCCTTTTTCACCTTTGAAATCAAATTTCAACTTTTAAATTGGTTACTAAGTAAGGTTTGGATCTCAAGTTTCCCATTCTTCTCCAAACCTTGTGCTCTCGACTTTGCTTCTTGAGCTTGTTTCTTGTCTTTTTGCTGCTTGCTTCCCTCTCTTCGGCTGCCTTTTTTTCGCTGCTCTTTCTCTATCTTTCGCTGCCCCTTACTTCCATTTTTGTTTGGCTGCCCCTTACCTTTGTTGTTGCTGCCCTCACCTCTGTTTGCTAGCCTCCTCTTAAGCTTGCTTTCGCCGTCCTCCTTGTATCCTTCGTTCATCTTCTCGTCCTCCTTTCTTTGTTTATTGCCTTCTTCTCTCGCTTCCTAACTTCTTCCTACATCATATTTGCCATTTAGGCATCTTTGATTAGGTATTTTCATTTTTTTCAGTCTTTCATATATGTATTATGTATAGTTGCTTGTAGCCTTACACATAGGCACAGTACCCTTCGTGCAATTTTGATATGTTCACCCTTATATGGTATATATATGATCATACTTTGGATGTTTTGTCTCTAATGCTTTGGAATGATGGATTATAATCTTTAAAATATCTTTTTTCTTTAAAATTTAAAAATTTTATGTGTTTTTTAGTAAACCAAGTCATTAAAATCAAATCAGCCGAGTCATTGTCGAGTCATTGGCAAGTCTGAGTCCAAGTCTGAGTTTTAAAACATTGATCAAGATATGGCTTTAAAGTTTAAACAAATCTGATCTAAATTCTTAAATGCATATGTAAATCAGATTAGTTTGTGACATTCTCTGATACACTAATAAAATTAACAATGCACGAAGTAACTAGTAACCGAAAAGAGATATGAAATTTTATGTCAGAAAGGTATCACCAATGTTGAACAGTAAGCAAAGAAAGGAATAAAGATGTCCACAAAGTGTTGTCGGAGGGATGAAGCCTTTTCTTCAAGAACTATTTAAGGAGAAGTAGAGCTAACACGCTCATCCAGACCTCCAACTTAGGCAACCTGTAAAACTCTACAAAACTTCCAAAGGGGATCAAACGTCGATGTTACCCAATAACAGATACTTAAAGAAGATAAGATACTTCTTATATAACTAGAACACAGTTCCCTTCAAAAGCCAACAATCCCAAACATATACAATTTTGCATAAAAGATACAGATTACCTCAATATTGCATAAAACAAAGCACATCCAAACACCATAGACCACACTCGCATAAGCCTCCAAAGCCTTTTATTAACAATGATGAAAAAATTACAACAGTATACACGTAGAGGTTCCACACTTCCTAATGAAGAATGAGGAATGAGTGCCTACTTAAATAGAAAATTACACAAGCTAGAGGGGGTGCACTTCCTCAAGGATGCGTTAGGGTTGAGTGAGGTGGATGCGAGTTGTATTGAGGTTGGAACAAGAGCTAGAATGTGGCAACATCACAATGCAGAGGTAGCACTTGCCACAAACTCAAACTTTTTCTAGATCAACAAGCTTTTCCATCCATACCTGCACCCCGACTTGGAGAGATGCACCCATCTTGGAGAGGAAACTTCCAAAACTTGAAAACTCTTCGAAACAGCAAGTTTTGACTTTCCAATATTTCTCTGGTGCTTGCCACCTTACTTTGCCAAGTCACAGAAACTTATTTCGGCAAGTTTCTTTTATTTTTTTAATTGCCGAATTTTTTAATTTAAATTAACTCATTTTTAGGTATTTTTTGGGTTTTTCAAGAAATAATTAATTTTGGAGAGATATAATTAGTCGAAAACTTAGGAAAATGGGTTTAGAGGTTAAGTAGGTGCTCTTGGTTAGAAAATGAGCACCCCCATGGCAAAAAAACCTCCTAGCCCCACTTTTATGACTTTAGGAACTTTTACATTTAACTTATTAAAAATAAGCTAGTAAAAACGGGAAAAGTAATTTTTTTCGGAAATAAAAAAAAACCAATGCGGGACTTGGTACATGTTTAATGACTCAAAATAATGATTAGCATAGTTATACATTGACACTTAGGTTTTAATAACCTCCCAAGGCCTAACCACCAAGGCAATTATTCCAGCTTTGGAGACTTGAGTGAAAAACTCGGAAATTATTTATCATTTAAAAACGATAGATAATTAACAAAGAAAAAACACCCTGGAATAATGTATTAATGACTAAGTCCTAGTGTTGCCTCCTAATACACTTTATGACACAGGAAAGTCAATAACCTACTATGTGTGTCATTGGGGGCAAGTGAGAGCTGGGGACCATTGTCACCACAGTCTACCAACTCCTCTGTTTAGGCCAAATCCCAACAAACCAAGGGGGGTAGTCCCTACAGGAAAATATTCCTAAGTTTATTAACTATTAGTTAAAGGGATCTTTATTAAGGTGTGTAGGCTAAGGTCTTGCATTATCTAAAAGAGGACAAGCAACCAATGCAATGCAAATTTTCACTTTCAATGACAGTCAAACCCTTTAGATTAACAAAACCAGTGCCTATAAATGAAATGGAGTCAAGACAAATGCAACTTTCAGATGAAATGCAAATCTAGGTTAATTAATCCACAGTTTAAGTGTTTTCTAACAGAATGAGAATACAAATGAAATAAGTTGGAAACTATGGGCAATATGCACAGAAATGAATGATTAGCTAAACAATTAGAGCAATGATAGCCAGTTCAACGGTATAAACAAATGAACATATGAATAGTATCAATCAATTGTACAGTATAAACAATATCCACAAATTATGAACAGGTTATCAGTGAGATAAACAAAAGCTGTGAAATAATTACAGTTGTTAAACCATTCAACATATGAGATTGCAAAAGCTGAAACAATTACTTGAAACGTAAAAAGAAATCCCTGCTGTGAAATGGAGTGAAATGCTTTGTAGTAACCTGTTTGTAGGACGTTTTGTAGTGTCTCTTAGTTTATTTTAATAAATTTTGAGGGTGTCTTAATCGCGATTTAAGTCTTAGAACCAAGGATGTGACTACCCCTACCACATATCCTCCAAAGCCAAAGAGGGAATGTTGTTTTGCTCAAAACAGTGGAAACTAGTCCACCTGTAGCTTGCAGATCAAACCCCGATGCTCTGGCGCTCAACAAGAGGAACGTAAAACGCCTAGAGACCCCCCACGGTCTTCTACCTCCCTTAGCCTCCGAGGTCACCGTTTTTATTCAACGACAAACAATATATGGTGGATGTCTATTACTAAGAGCTTATCCAACCCCCCGTCGTTTCTCGGAATACTCCGAAGAATGATGACCAAGTAGAGGAGGAGAGGCTAAACAATTGTTGGTTTATTTTAGGGAGTTTATTTTAAATCTTGTTAATGTTGATGATGTGCAAAAGTTTACTTTAAAAACAATCAACAGGGTCAACCAAGCGGTATCCCTTATGGGAGGTGCCAGTACTTGAACCCTAGACCTTGAAAGTAAATGCGGGTAGATTGTAAAGCAAAAGATTGTAGCAGAAATAGAAGTTATCTAATTAAGTCCTAAACCCCCTAACCCTTTCGCTTTTCATACCTGACCCGAGTTCCCTAAAGGGAGATAACAGAAAGGGACAGAGGATACACGGTGGATCTAGGGTTGTATATTACTCTCTTTGCAGTAAAAACAAAAGCAGGAAATAAATCTAAGCTAAGTGCTTGAAATAAAATGAAAGACCTAAAACTCAACTAAATCAACTATGCTAACCACACAACAATCTCTTTGAAGGAGAAGGTGAGTAAAAATGGAAAGTCTAGGTCTACTTGCAAGAAAAGCAAACTAGCAACTAGTGAGCTACTCTACCTCTAATCTAATCTACTTATAATAGATTTACAAAGCTTTTGAAATGATTTGAGAATACCCCAAGAGAACTTCTCTTTGAGGTTTACAAAATACCAGAAAAAAAGAGTAGAGAGAAATGGGGGTCTAGACCCCCCTTTGAACCAGATGATTCTTGAGGCTTTTCTGGACCAAAACGGGCAGCACTTCCTTTCTTCCTGTGTAAAACCTGCAATAAAACAAAGAGGTATGTTCGCTGGAGATCATAGTAAACACTAAAGAAACTTATTAGAAAAGTTAGTCCAGAAATCCAAAAAATTAGGGCAAAAATATGATTGTAAAAATTCTTGAAATGAGAAGTTTAGAAGGCTGAAAAATGTGTTTCCAGCCACCTAAATGATGTTAAAACAATAGATCTTAAGCATTTAACTAATGTACTAAGGGTTAGGACCTTAAAACAAAGGTTTTTGTCACTATACAATGATAAAAACTAAGTTTTTAAACCCCTCTAAACACAGAAGCGAAAATAGAAAACAACAAAACAACCCTTGGAGGAAGATGCTCCTTTGTTTTAGATCCCTGCAAATAAACTTATGAGAGATGCAAAATGTAAGCAAAGAGGTGAGTACCCAATAAATCTACCAAAATACTTTGATAAATCTTATTAAAAACTCACAAATGGAAGCAGAAATACTTCTACTTACAAATCTCTCCACAAAATACTTTGTGGAGAGCTATCTAAGCTAATACGAATGAAAATCAAATAAATACCCATGCAAGTTACCTCACCAAAAGATGCATGAAATGTAGAAGAAAGCCACCAAGAATTCCTCCAAAGATTACTTGTATTAAGCCCAACTAGGGGACAACAACATTACAATAGCCAAAGAAAACTTGAGAGAAAGGGATAGAGAAAAGAGGGAGAAGAGATAGTATTTTGGCAGCATAACCATGCTCCAAAGAATGATGAGAAAATGAGAGAAGGGTATTCTCTTTTATAGTCGAAGAGGCCCCAAACCCACTCCTAAATCAAAGGTCCAAAACATAGATCTAAACTCTAGCTCTCCTCCACACTTAGATCTAGGTTTGTTGACTTTGCAAGCCATCCACCAATCATAAGCAAGGGCACCTCTTCAAATCAATGGTCAAAAGATAGATCCATGTCACAATGAAGCTTAACCCTTAGATCTAGGGTTTCCATGACTCAAGTAGGGCCTCCTTTGACTCAAATTTTGATTTTGATTATTTTTATTTTTAATCTTTTATTTTTTATTTTTTATTTAATTTTTTATTTTTAATCTTTTATATTTTATTTTTTATTTTATCTTTTATTTTTATCTTTTCATTCTTTTATTTTTAATCTTTTATTCTTTTATTTTTATCTATTATTTTATCTTTTATTTTTTATCTTTTATTTTTTTCATCTTTTATTTTTTATTTTTTATTTTTTATGTAGGGCTTCCTTTGACTCAATTTTTTATTTTTTTCATTTTTTATTCTTATCTTTTATTTTTTATCTTCTATCTTTTAATCTTTTATTTAGACAAGAGGGGTGCCCCACTTGGGAGATCTTCAAAAATTTATTTTGACCATGCGGGGGGGGTTTATTTAAATAAAATTTTGACTATGCTTAGCCACCTCCCAAACTTAATTACCATGGTCTCTTTGATTTTTCCTTCAAAATCAAATAATTTAATTTTTCACCCTAGGAAATTAAATTAATTTCCTATGAAAAAAAAACCTTGTCTTAACCAAAATTGGTCTAACTTCCTAACCCCTTTTCAAAATGACATGGAACTTGAACCGATGGCTTAAGGGGTGTCATAGCATTTTCATTTGCATTCATAGCCCCTATTACAAAATTCCAAGATTCAAGAGATTACATTATTACATCAAAAATTAATTAATTAACCACCAAATGGTAAAGTTAATTAATTAAGAAAAAATTAAATTAAATTAAATTAAAATCCTAACGAAATTCCGTAAGACTACAAGATATGGCTAGCATAGTCATGGACAACAACTTGAAACCTTAGCCACCTCATGGGCTTGATTATCAGAACGTCAATTCACCACTTTGAAGGATTGGTAAGTGAAAAACCCAACCAATTAAAATTGTCAAATAACAAAGTTAACTGGAAGGGGAAAAAAACACTCAGTGAAGAGGACTTCCCTGATAATAAAGTCCATGGTGACATCCATAGAGGAATGGCTCATGCTGACATATAAAATTACATTAATTATCCCACGCATGGGAGCGGACTAAGGGGCAAAAATGCCCTGCTAAGTGAAAAATCTCAAGGATTTTCCATGGTACAAACTGCACAGAATGTACATCTTCAATGTATATGAGGTTGCCACCTAGTCGAAATAGGTGGGCAACACCTAGGAAGCCAAACCTCTACATAAATTCATCGTGCTAAATCATTTTATTACAATTCCCCATGGGGTATGAACATGTTAAAAAAAATAAAAAGGAGCCTAGGAAGGCCTGCATGGACTTTTGAACTCAGAATTTGAACAAGTAATTGCTCATCCTTGGTGGCTCACTTGAAAGTCCAACTGAGTGCGACTCAGATGGTAACACCAACTATCTATCAAAAATTTGAAATCTACAAGATAAGGTTGATATAGATCTTGATAATACGTCAGAATCTCAGGCACAAAGAAATGTCTAAATCCAATAAAAGAAAAGTGAATACTAACAAAATCTAGAAGAGCAGTTGTGGGATTACAAAATGAAGCAAAAAGTCAATGGAACAAAGTTATTCTAAAATTCTATGCAACAGTGGCAACATAAGGAATTCAACCTGCAACCAACATTAATGACATGAAACAGAAAGAAAAGGAACCTCAAATTTTGCTAGCCATGTTGATTAGATGAATACCAGAATTAAGTTATTAACACAAAAAAAGAGATAGCAACTGAGGAATGTCAAAACCGTTAGATTAAGATCATACAGGAGTAGACAAAAAATGCACACTAATGGTTATAATGCAAAAAATTGGAAAACAGTAAACCCATTATAGTATAAAGTATAAACAAAGACTATCACATACCACCATGAGTTCATGTAGACCAAGAGGTGCTGTGACAATGTACGGAACACCAGGATGCAACCTGGCTGCTTCTGCAGCCAAAGATGGGATATCCTGCAGGGATAATATATATATATCACTACATGCTCTGACTTCCATTGAAAACTATATTTTCACATTAGTCAATACAAATCATTTAGGATTCCAGAGTACAGACAGAACAAAGATTGGATATCCTGAAAAAATAATACTGGTTTACTAAGGATGTCCATCTTCCATCTAAAAGTAAACATTGGCATTATTCTTGGTATGTAGTCCATTCAGAATTGGAAAGAGGAAAAATTGTTTATTTGAAAAGAGAACTTAAGTTGAAGAACACCTGCTTCCAATGCCGTCCAGGTGACAGAAAATAAGGACTTATAATAACTCTAGCAGCCCCTTGGTTCACACATGAGTCAAATGCCTCTTTGATTGTTGGTTGTGCTAACTCCTGAATCATTTCCAAACAGAAATATGTTAAGGAAAATTGATACAATACAGATCTCTCATTCTGACCAATATGTAAGCAGACTCTACACACACACACACACACAACAAAACAAAAGGCATTATTTTTTTTCTTTAAAAAAATGCATCTTATATTTAGATAGAAATATTTACATCAGTAAAACAAACAGTGGAGGTGTGTATACAATAAAACTTATATCCTCTTCAACACTGCTACTAATGCTGAAATAAAAGTAGAGTATGCAACTGCATCTAGAGACTCAGCATATTTAATAAGCAGAAATCCTTTGGCCAGCAACTGCATGTGAACCTCATCCTTCCACATGTTACAAAAAGAAGACAAAGAACTAATCTCATTATCAAAAACCTACCTACAATGGATCTTCCAAAGGATAAACACAGCAGAGATCTTCACACCGTGCCAAATACCAACAAAATGGAGCAGGCCTAACAGCTGCAATCACCAAGCAAAGCTGCCCACCAATGCACCTTCCCCTAAAGAAAGGGAAAATATTAATCCTGCACATAGTTCCAACAACTTCTAGCAAACTGACAATCCCAAAATATTTGCTTCACCGTTTATGAGTGGGTGCAGACGGGACAGAGACCATCAGAAAGACCACTTTTTGTCAACTTGGACTCGAAGGGTAGCCATTGATAGATAACAAGCCACACAAAACCCTAGAGCTTGTAGGACAATTGAACAAACTACACAGATGTAAATTGTAATAGATAAACCCTCCTATCCTCCGAATCTAAGGAAACACAATGAGAATTGAGGACAGGGCTAGCCCATGGCACTGAAGTAAAAGGGATTATAACGTCCAAGAGTCATACTACTGAAGGGGGCACCCCAAGCTTCCTTCCAAAAGGGTCCTGACATGACAATAGTCACTTTGGCCACATCCTCCGGAGGGATCAGACCAACAAGCTCAGTGATAGTGGGAAGCATAGCATGTTGTCAAGCCAAAGTACACCAATCCTTCCGAGAGTATGCCACTTAATCCCAAAGGTCCTGCCAAAAGAAGACCTTACTTCGACATTGAGCCTGGAAACATGGGATCTCTAAAAAAAGGCATCCTGCAAACTCCAGCTCCGAATAGAATGTCTTGCCAAATCCCAAACTGCTTTAATGCCAGCTCTATTCCACTTGACCAAACTTGCAACAGTCTTCCAAGCTACTCAGATACTCTTGAAGATAAACAAGCCTGTAACTTGAAACTGGTGGGGGGAATAGATAATGTCCCACAAGCCAAAAACCCCCCAAACCTCTCCCACATGCTGAGTGGTAATCAACTGGTGTCGCAACAAAACACCTGCCAAAGGGGTGTCACCCTCCAAGCAATGCACCACCCATTTAGCAGCAAGGTTGTTCCCTTGGGTAGCCACACTAAACAACCCTAACCCCCTCATTATTCAGCATGATACACATGTCCCACGGGACCATCAGAAGGCCCCACTTTACACCATATCTTGACCACAAATATGACCCCATAATATGCTCCAAGGGCAGAAACTGAGCCTGACTGGGTAACCAACACGAGATGTTTTTAGAAAATTGTTTTTTTTCTGAGAACTTGAGATCCTGGGCCCGCGTGACAAAGATCTTTATATCGCCATGTTCCTTTTAAGATAGTGAGTCCAGTGAGTTTTTTACAATTTCCTTTTTTTGTATAAGAAAGACTGAAGCTACCTCCCTTCATGATCAGTCTTTCCTTCTTTTTGCTTTTTGCTTTTTCAGAGGAAGACTACTTTAAAGCGCATGTTTATAATTAGCAGTTTCTATGTATGGCAGGTATAGGTTAGATCTATGTTGTTGGGAGCGGGAAGCGGGAGCAGAGTGGGAAGCAAAATTTTCAAAAGCTCCCATTTCGGGAGCTTTTTTTCATAGTATATATTTTAATATATTTTGATGGATTTATATCTAAAAAACATGTAGGATGTTGAATTAGTTAGAGAAAACATGGATTAAACCATATAACATCAATCATCTAGTACTAAGTAGTTATAACTTATAACAATGTCATCAAATGATCAACTGTAAAAACTTTTATAAGAGCTTCAGAAAGAAGGGAGGTACCATAACATTGTCATCAAATGATCAACCTAGTATAGGAGGTTTTAGTATAGGAGAGGTAGGGAGTGCCTTGGGAGCGCCTCGGGAGTGCGTCCCAAAACTGGAAGCGTTTTGGGAGCGAACTTCAAGAGCAGTAGCGAGGGGGTGGGGGATGCTCCCATTCAGCAGAGGGTTAGATGTCATGGTTCCCAAGCATGTAGTCATGGATTGGTTCAAGGTTCTGGTGGATGAAGAGTGATGAGTCAAGATCAATGTTGTGCAAAGTGGATTGTCTCCTATGGTGACATGTGGCAGCTTGGTGGAAGATGTTTATTTTGCATGAGAAATCTCAGTTTGACTCATGTCAAGACTCAAAACCTTAATTCAAGTGGCTATGTTTACGCTCACTCTTGACAAGCTTGACTTTTCAAACCTTGATTCCATATCCTAAATTTGACTGCTCCACAACTTAGTTTGACCTCTTCGGTATATTTGTCATGTGCTAATTTTATCTAGCCTAAATTTAAATCTTAAATAAAGTGTTTTATACCCCAACTCACCCTCTCATCTTTATATTGGCAAGCATACTAAAATACACCAAACTGTTTTTGTTGAATAAAGCTCAAGGATCGACTTTATCTTTTAGCATGAGAATAAAAGTTAAATCCCCAAAAGCTGAAAGCAATAAAGTAGAATGCTTTTTCCCACTTTGTTTGCATGAAAATCATATTAATCCTATCTAGCCTCTAAAAGGAAATAGTGCAACAGCTTTAGTGGTGAATTGAAGCCTTAAATGATAATTGTAAACATGAAAAATATACTTGAAAGCTACCACCAAATTAGGGGATAAGACAGCAGCAAGAAAGCAAGGAAATACAGGCTGGAAAAAGCTTTAATACAACAGATTTCGTATGTTTTATAAACAACAGAAAGCAGCCAGTGAATAAGGATTAAAACAGCAGAGATGGCAAGACAGAAATCGAACTTTCTGGCTGCTGGAACTTTATAGTTTTTAGCAATCATTAAAACAGCAGGGAACGCCTGCTAAAACAGCAGCAAACTGAGTTGGCATCCATGCAGAAGATGACAGAATTTGGCATATTTTCCTCACTTTTATCCACTAGTAGTAAGGGTAAATTGATTCCCTTGGATTTGAGTTCTATATATTCAGATTTGAAGAGCAGAGGCAGGGTTGGATATTATTTTCTCTAGACAGTTTGCAGCAGCAGATAGCTCTTCACTATTCCATTCTCTTGACCTTAGACAACTACCTCCATTGCAAGCAAGGAGATCCATGGCAGCCCGTCACCTATGACTCACTATGATGCAATCAATCTCTTGGGTAAAATGTGATTTAGTCCAATTATGCTTTGTTCTAGCTCCTTGAATCTCTTGGGTGTCATTGGTTAAATTGTTTTGCAGTGTCATGGCTAGTTAGAGTGCACTTATTTTGATTTATCTTCACTTAAGACGCACGTTCAATTCATCCATCTTCATGAATTTGTTGTTATGGCTGTCTTAAGGATCCGATCCCAGCCATTCTTAATTTTAATTAAATTTTGTCATTGCTTTTGACAGTTTACGGGCAGATCAAGAGCAAGTCTTTCTGAGACTGGAAAAGCACCAGATCAAATACAGAAACATCTAGCAATGACATGGCTAGAGGGCCTTTCAGGCAAGTGATCTGAATTTCAAAGAATCTTTTTAACCATCAATTGCATGTGAAGAACTTGGATGCTTAACTTTTTTAAAACACTTTTAAAAGGAAATTTCTAAATGCTTAAATAAATCACATAAGCAAATAAACAAGTATGCAAACCATAAAATTGCAGACAGTAGATGATAACGGAGTTCACCCCTCCTGAGCTACATCTCCGGGCCACTTCCAATGAGAAGTTCGATCTTATTAAGTCTTCAAAAAGCTTACTTACATGAGTTCTGGAGATACTTCCGAGTTCTGTCAGTCAAACACAGAAACAGACTGTACCATTGTGTTCCTCTCAAAATTTGGAGAAAAACGAGTATAAACTTGACCCCCTTTGCCTAAGACCTTCTCTAGCACGCACTTCGAGAAAACCACCTCCTATGCCTGTGTGGATCATACGGACTGTACTCTTTCTGTACTTTTATCCTGCCTCTAGAACTGTGCATTCGTTGGGTGCCAAACTCCTCTCTTCGTGGCTCTGAAAGGGTGGTTAATTAGTGTTTGGGGGGCCCGAAACTATGGGCAACACACCTCTTTTTGGGCTTTCGGATCCCAACAAATTCTTAAGGGATTGATACCGAATCCCATCAAATGATGGGGCCGTAGCCCATTGGTACCACATTGTGGTAGCAGGGCGGAGGTCCCAGGGTCAAACCCCCGGGTCTCACCTTCCCCTTTTAACATAGTAACAATACATGGTGTTGTTGGCTTTCGATCGTGTTAGTTGTTGGTTCCACAATCTTGGTGATATACGATGTTGGCCTCGGCGTTGGTTGTTGGTTCCATGATTCGTGGTGTTATGCATTGTTGGCCTCAGTGTTGGCTATTGGTTTCACACGCCCTTTTTTCAAAATAGAACATGATCAACTTTAAATAGAAGATAAGACCATAGAGGTTAAGAAACACCGGCGGGAATCTCAGACGGGCAGATAGTGTGGAGACTTTGGCGGAGGTAGAGGTCAGGGGTTCGATCCCCCTTGACCGCCAAACTTTTTGGTAAACAAAACAATATTGTGGTCAATCAGATCGCCACGTGGCAACCTCCAATTGGTCCACCTGGACGCCAAATGGATTCCACCTGCCAACTGGATGCCATGTACATGCCACGTGGCAGTCCCAAATTGTGCCACCTCACCATTCTTGTTGACGGTACATGTCACATGGCACCCTGTGGGTGTGCCATGTGGCCCTATTTTTGCTAATTTTTACTTGTTTTGCCGAAAGTTCAAAACTCAATAACTTTCTCATCTGGAGGTCATTTTGTGCAAAACGAACGACACAGAAAAGCTCTCGTCGAGCTCTATGCACCTGCAAGCTTCTATTTGTATTTTGAAGACTTTTATTTTGATCAATCTTGGAGATGCCTTGATTGTTGTAGCTTAGTTTGTGATTGAAGATATTGTAGTGGTTGATGATCAGTATGTATAATTGTTTCTTTACCCATTAGGTAATGTTTCCACTTCTTCACACTTTGTACTAATGCATACAATTCTTTATTGTAGGTAGGATAGTTAATTACTACTTTAGAGAAGGTTTTAGATGATAGCATATTGGTTTTTTATGTTGCATTAAGACTGCCCCCGTGGCATAGCCACTAGCATCAGTCTCTATCTCAAATGGTTGTTGTAGATCTGGCAGTGCAAGTACTGGAGTTGTACTGATCTTTTCTTTCAAAGTGTCGAAGGCTTTCTGTGCTTTTCCTTCCCACTGAAAGACTTTGTTCACACCTATCAAAGCATGTAATGGAGAAGCTATGAAGGAGAAGTTCACAATGAACTTCCTCTAGTATTGGGATGCTCCCAAGAAGCTCCTTACATCGGTTACATTATTTGGCTTGGGCCAATTCATAATGACCTCTACTTTAGAGGGATCAATTCTAAGCTTGCCACCCCCCTAAAATGTAACCCAAATACACTAAAGATGTCTTCCCAAACTCACATAGTGTGGGGAGTTCAGCATTTGAGCATGTCTGGATAGTTGACAATGGGTCAACCATACATATGACTGAACTTTATGATTGTTTTCAAATCATCACAGAGTTAGGACCATGACATTATGTACAAATAGAAATAGATAGTCCATGGGTAGCTATTTGAGGGGTTGGAACAGTCAAGTTCCAACGAGACCTTGGTGAGGTCTTGGAGATACAGGATGTTCTTTTTGTTCCTGGGATGAGAGCTAGTAAACTCTTGGTGTCATCTTTTGAGGATGATGGTTATGGGTTGATGGTTAGGTCTGGTCATGTTTTCCTGTATCGGACAGATGAACCAGTTGGCACCACAATCCTGCTTGGTGATCGCAAGGACAGGTTATATATATATATATTAAGAGGACATGTTGTACATCCAAGGACAGGAAGTCGGCTATCTGAGTCATAGTCAAAGGATGGGCAGCAAATACAGCTGATCAGCATGTTATTTACATTTCTTCTAATGAGGAGAGTGGATCTCTCTGGAGCACTGGCAGAAGACTTAGCCAGTCTAGTGGTGATGAGCAGGTTGATAAGGTTCAGGCGGAGTCTCGAGCATCAGAGTTCTAGTTTAGGGCCAGGTGCTTGTCTCCAAGAGGCATTCCAGAGCAGTAGGGAGTTGCTTTAGGAAACAGAGATGGAGATTCAAATGGTGTCAAAAGGACCTCCCTCGTTAGGAGGTAGTGTTGAATTAGTTAACTCTGAAGGTCCTTCCTCATAGTTTTGGTGTGTATGTGATGAGGGGGACATAAAGGCTTTGTTCCTTATGTGTATTTATGTAAAAAAAGTGACCTTTATGTAAATAAAGATATGTTTTGTACTTTATGAATGTGGATCTCACTTAAGTGATGTATTTAATAATTAGTGTTTTAATTATTAAAAGTGCATTTAATATTGACCCTAGATCTTGTACTTTAATCTTATAGCCCTTGGATGGACAGTGAAAAAGGTAGTTACAAAAGCCAAAGTATAAAACAATGAGAAAGGGGCAAAGAAGAACACACCATCACCAAGAAGATAAAGAGGAAAAGACTGAAGGAGAAGAAGGGTTTCCAAGTGACAACAGCACGCATTCCAAGGCAACTTGAAGTAGAACCGTACAGCATTCTATCAGCCTGTACAGTCACACATGTCGGCACATTTCCCAAGGGAGTCGACTGGTTCATTAAATGCAGACTAATCAGACCGTACAGCAGAGTTTTCAGGCGTGTGTGGGCTTGAAATTCGAGGCAGGCAAGTGACCGTACCATACAGGTTGTACAGCAAGTGTGGACAAGCCGTACAGCAGGTCGTACTATTGTTTTACAGCACATTTTTTGAGGTAGTTTGCTGCGATTATGAATTTTGTGAATTTTTGTCAGTAAGGGAAAGAAGAAAATTTTGTGTAAAAGAAGTTTATGAGTGTCCTCTTCTTAATAAAAAATTTCCTCTTTGGGTTTTCCATAGGTTGGGATTTTGCCTGGTCAAGGTTGACCAAAAAAAGTTATGTTCAATGTGCTTGTTCAGTTTCATGTATTTGGAGGGCTTTTAACATTGTATTTTTAATTTCAAAGTATTGCAAATGGTTCTTTAATTATAAACCTAGTTGTTGTAAGTGTTTGACATAATGTCTGAATGAGAACTTTTATATTTATGTCATTTTTCTTTAGATGTTTCCTACTACCTAGTACTTCCATGATGGAGACACCTTCATTTGACACGTGGGAGGATTGGAGATGCTTCCAAGCCCTTCTTCACCACATTTGGACCATTGTTAGACCACACTTGGACCATGGAGATGATTCATTGGAGTCTAGAGATGAAGGCGTTCACACGTGTGGCACAGAGAATGATTTTGGAGGAGTTTGCGGAGCGCGTTAGGGGTTAAACTCCCCTAGCACACCTCCAAACACTTGGCACCCTTTTGGAGTACAGCCCTCCCACATTTAAGGATGTTGGTTGATTATTGGACCATCTTTGAGGGTTGACATCCTCTCTTGATGTTATTTTGGACCACAAGTAGGAGTTTTGAGGAGAGCACCCTAGGTTTTGGGCATAGTTTGTTGTACACGATCATCTTTTTAAGTTTTGAGCCATTCTAGAGGAGTGATCCCTCCATTTCACTCATTTTTTTACCTTGACTAGGTGGTGCACCCCATCTCTCTTGGGATTTTGTTGAGAGTTTTGAGCATAATCTCATTTGTTTAGTATTTTTTACCATATCTTGGAGAATCCCTATGTTAGATCTAGTGTTTAGGTAGATCTAATTTCTCCTATATAAGAGAGCTCACTCCCCATTGCATATTGTTGTTGAGTATCGCAGAATAAATTTTCTTTCATCTTTGGCTCTTGCCTCTTTGAGGTTTCATTATTTGTGGCATAACTTGTGGATCTTATTCTTGAGGTAATTTTTGAAACTTTTTTTTGTAAGTAAGAAGAGTGTGAGCCTTCAATTAACCAGAAAAGTCTCTGCAACCTACATCTAGGAGAGATTAGGTTGTAGAAAAAAGTCTAAGAGATGTTTATATTTGCTAGTCTTAAAACTATTGCCAAAAAGAGGCGTTGATTGTAATCATATAAAATCTTTCTTGCCTACAACCGAGTCTATAGCATTTGAATCTAGAGTGTTGACTTTAGATTTTACAAAATGGCCACTAATGGCAATAGAGCAAAAAAACCTGGCAAGCATGCAAAAAGAGACCCCACTACCTGGAAGGTTGATATGAATCATCGTCCATGACAAGAGGAGTGTTGCAAGAGCTCCTAGCTGGAGTAGAGTTATGAGCCAAGTTGGGGTCCAGGCACTTCTATATGATGTACATTTTTCTAGCCACAATCTTGTTCATTCTCCTCTGGTCTGTTAGAGCAACAAGCTTGTGTTTGAGGTTATTATTAACATGTTGTGCTCCATAAGAACCTGACTCATCAAACAGTTAGCCACCTAGTGAAGGACCATCAAGCGTTCATAAAGCATGACCTTGTTCTTGGTATCTCTTGGATTTTGTATCCAGTCTTCCACTGGATTGAAGCCCGCTTATGTTTGGAAGACTACATTGTTGTGCACCAAATCCTTTTCTTCCTTGTTCTTATCCTTATCTTCCTGCTCGACATCACTTAGGTTGATTGAAGGAGTAGGAGTACACAGAATGAATTCGACACCAACCTGACGACCGAGTTGGTTTAAATTAGAGTTGAGAATGCTAGTGTCATAATTCAGCTCCAAGAGAAGCTTCAATTCCTCCTCCAGACTATCCATTTCCTTCCTCTGGTCAATTGAGAATGTTTGATGACGCACCTAAATCAAGCATGCAATTGTGCAACAATTTGTTCTTTGCAATCAAAGAAATGTAGAAGGCAGGACGATCTTCTTTATTAGGATCCCTACTATGCAAGATGATGGGGACATCTTCATTAAAGTTACTCAGTTTCTTGGACAAATCTTCTTTAGGTTTATCCTTCTCATTTTCCTTTGAGTTGACCAGTTTCTCCTTAGGCTTCTCAATAGTTGTTTCCTTAGATTTTTCAACTATATTTTCTTTAGGTTCTGCTAAGGTTCTCATGAAAATATCTCTTTGACTTGGAATTTTGAGGATCTCAATCACAGGGACAGAAATCTTAGCACTTGACAGCCAATTACCCAAATCAATGTTTAGATCTAGAGGGGGAGGAGTTTTTACCTTTGGCATATGCTGACTTGACTTGGTTGGGATCATGTTTTTCTTCTTCTGATAAACCACCCCTTTGTACCTCTCCATAATCTGTTCAAGTGAAGGCTTTTCGCCAAAAATCTTAGTAGCATTATCTTTTCTTGACTGTAGTCCTTGGCTTGCTTCCATTCTTCTTTTGAAATATGATGAACTTGCCCTACGTTGTTTATGTAGTCATGACCTCTAGGATGTCCTATAAAGTTATTCATTTCCATTTGTTCTTGTTCCATAATATAGCAGAATTTTGGACAAGTAGATTCTTCATGAAGTTCATCACAAGGCTAACAATAGGGAGGAACCTCATCAATCACCATGTTGTTTGTTTCAAGTTGATTTGGAGGTCTCTGCTCATAAGGAAGGATACTTCTTTTTCCACTCCTGGTTTTGTCTAGACTAAAAGTTTTTTATGATTTTGAGAAACCTATGCTTTTTCCATGTTGTTTATCCTAATAGCATTCATCTGGGAAGTAGAATTTATCATCATTTGTTTCATCATGTCAGCTACTTCTTTCATTGATTCCTTGCCTTCATCTTTTCCTTCAGGCTCTATTGTTTTTCCTCTGGTATCTTGAGTTTTGGAAGATGAAGTGGTGCCTCTAACAAATCCTGGAATGTTAGACTTTCCTGCAGATTGCATGTTTCTGTCAATCTTCTCAGCTATTTCCATGGCTTTCTTTAGGTTGTCAGGTTCTTTGTCTCTAAGTTGGTACCTCATTTCTCTCTCGAATGCTTCTGTGTAATATATGAGAATTGAGGTATCTGATGGTTTAATATCAACCGGGCATCTGCCCACCATATCTTTGAACATTTTATTGAACTCTCCTATGGTTTTGTTTTCCTTCTTTTTAGTGTTTGATAAGGCAGCCAAAAGGGGGCTTTCCTCTTTCTTATCCCCTCATCTTTTATTGAATGCAGTTTCAAATTCTTTGAAGGTCTTGATACTGTCATCATCTAGGGAGGTGAACCATTCAAAGGCATCATCTTCAAGAGATAAGTCAAACAACCTCATCTTTACATCTTCATGGTTGACGTTGTGACACCATTTATTGTAGCACTGTGAAAAAACCAACAAATGAGACTTAGCAGTTATAGCATCATTTCCATAAAAAGATGGAACCTTCTCAATGGCTTTATCTGGGATGTTATGAGGCTACCCAATTACGGCAGAATAATCTAGAGGTTTAAATAAAGTACCCGTCGTACTATGTGAATTATTTGATTGAGAAGTATCAACTAATAACAGGCAAATATCTAAGATTGACTCAAATGAAAGATCGTCAAGGATCTTACGAGAAGCTAGCTTGCTTTTCTTCTTATGGTAAACCTTTTCAAGCTCAGGAATGAACTGAAGCAAGCCTTCAGAGTTTCTTCTTGTAGAACGCCTTGGTAAAATTAAAGGTAGTGGAGTCGCCAGATGATCTGAGTAAGTTGATTAAACTATAACATTCATCAAACAAAGCGAAAGCAAGAAAGAAAACTCAAAAGTCGTATTCCGAGAATAGAAAGATTTTGTTGAAAAACTGAGATTTACTGCTTGCTGGTTTAAATGAACAATTTGTGTTTTTCACTTCAGCCAGTTTTGCATAGGCTTGAAGCTACTTAAAATTTTGCCGAACAATTTTAAACACACAGTAAAAATTACTAACAGGCTGAAAACAAATGCATGCACACCATAAAAATTTACTCAGAGATTTTTGGCTAATCAGCCCTGGAAAAGCCCCCACGGGGAAAACCAGTCAGAGAGGAGAGATCTTTATTATTCTTCAGCAATGTACAGGACAGAAAAAAAATAGTGAAAATACAACTTATCTCCACCGGCAAACTTTATCTCAAAGTCTGGAAATGCCCTTCTTCTTTTCTGAGCCAAATTAAATGCAACAGTACAGCACCAACAGGCTGTACATTTTCTAGGAATTTGTGCCAATAAAAACACAGTCCGTACCAGCAGACAGGCCGTACCCTTTCCTTGATTCCTGTGCAATTAATGAGCAGTCCGTACACTGATTTTTATGCTAAAAATTTAATGCTGTTTGTACAGCATTTAAACAGGCCGTACTTTCCTCAAAAACCGTGCAGCATTAAATGAACCCGTACCTACAGGCCGTACATCGAATTCTGGGCATTAAATGCAGACCGTACGGTGCAATAAATGCAGGCCGTACTTCCCTCGATTCCTATGCAAAAACACCAGCAATAAATGAAGATGAAGCACTTCGATTTCTGTGCATTAATGTCTCTCGATTTCTGTGCAGCAGTCTCTCTTCTTCTTCTGGAAAATCGTGACCTCCTTCAGCAACTCGACCTCTTCTCACT
>LPNX010210272.1:5084-41366 GCA_001517045.1 Pseudotsuga menziesii
TCTCACTTTATATTGATAGGTTACAACTATCCCTACTGCAGTATCGTAACATTCTTCATTGCAACACCCATGCCAACATACTCCTTTGACACAAGGTGGCCAACAAGCAGATCTTGGTGCATACATGATTGCTTCTACAAGGGATTCAGTGTTAGTTTTAGTGACCAGATCTATTGATACATTTTTCTTTGACATAGAAATCAAAATGCCAATGGTATACAACATCCCCAAAGATATATCATCGTATCGTCTAGAGTGCAATATCACACACCCATGGTCTCCTAGAAACACTAATGGCATTGTTGTCTTGGGTAACAAGCCTAAAAACCTAAATTATGCCTTCTGATGCGCCGTCGCTTAAGCGATGCTTATGGGGATAGCCGTCGCTTAAGCGATGCTTATGAGCCTATCCATCGCTTAAGCGACGCTTATGACCACAATTTAAAAAAAAAATTAACTTTGTGATTTTTGGTAGGTTTAAAAGAAAAAATCCACGCGCCGTCGGAAGTAACAGTCGGATTTTGGACCGAAATGTAGTAGTGGGAATGGAAGATTGAGAAAAATACAGAATACTTAGAGCCTAGTTTGTTGAGTATGGATAGCACATGTTGCTCATCCTTTCTTTATATTCCGCACTGTCTACATTGAAGTGAAAGAAACTTGAATTTAGTAAATAATTGTTGCATGGTCTCAAAACTGTTGGGATGTAAGGCTATCAAATCGTTCTCCAGAATGTGTCCCTGGATCTCATCTTTCTTTCCAAACAAGACATCAAGCTTCTCCCAAGATTCCTTGGGAGTCCTCAAACCTTCAAGGTGAAAGAGGAGATATTTGGATATGTGAGTACATAGATAACCGAAAGCTTCATCTAAGTGGTTCAGAAACTTGTTTTTCTCAGCTGGATGATGGGGCTTGACCTCCCTTCCAAGTATTATCCTGAAGTAGCCCTTATTGTGCAAGGACAACTGCATATCTTCTCTCCAATCAACATAATTGAAGGGTGTTAAGATATAAGTTGTGGAGGGTTGAGAATCCATAATTCTCCTGCTGGAAAAGACAACATCTTCACACAAACTACATAGAACCTGTAGAAATTTCACTGCAAAACCAAAATCATTTGAAATATGTTAGAATCAAATCTTCCCTATCAACATAAACACTTTCTCAGGGTTTGTCACACCTGCACCTCCACTCTGAATAAATTCAGGGGAAGCAAGGCACTCTTTGCGGGACTTCTGTGGAAACCCAACTGCTTCTGGTGTTCAATGGAGAGTAGACATACTTGAATCTTGCTTGAGATGGCTCTGATACCATGTTAGAATTGTTGTTCCATTTATATCATCAAGCAATGAGTGCAATCATATTATTGATTATTGATGCAGTGAATAGGAATGAATTATACAAACTGAACAAATCAAATCTCACAGGAAATAGACAAGTATTTCTCAGAGAATTACAGTATTATCTTCATTAAAGAATTCAATGTTACAATAGTGTTACATAAGGAAGAATTGGAATTCATTAGGGATGAATTCGAAACTACCACCTGACTCTAACTGTATATGAATTAATGTCTAACTAAAGATGTCTAGATTACTATCGGATTCCAATTGGTTAACTCCATATGTCTAATTTAGTCAATCCATTAGTTAGAATCAGTTAAACCGGTCTAACTACAGTGGTAGGTGAGAAGTAGGTGAGAACTAGCGCCTTCTCACATGCATCCATGCATAAATAGTGCTAACTAAACTGGATTAGAACTAATTGAATGTAATAGAAGAGTAACTAATCTTAACTAATTACTAACTCCCAACAACTGAAGGAGGTTGGTGCCATGACTCCCATTGGATCCTAAAATGTATGGATTGGCCTAGGAGGCACCTAAACTGATGAATGCAAGTGCATTCAGTATCAGTTAGCCTCTATCAGTGTGCCCCACACTCTAGTGACTGGTACATGTGACTCCATTAGACCAAGTGGACCCAATAATTAATAAAAGACTCTGAAGTTAGGCTAAAATAATATAATAGACAGTTTGGACAAGGGAGGATTATAAATCCTAACACAGTTTTCCAGGTAGGCCACATTTTTATCCGCCTACTAATATTTAAACATGGATAGTGGAGGAGAAGTAGAGGCTTAGGCCCTAGAGTTTCAAAAAAAATAGATGAAGTCTTCGAAGATAGAGATGACAGGATATTTGATACTATTTTGTCTTTCGGCCCTATCCACCAATTGAAAACAAAGTTGGATGCTTTTAAATACCAGGGGATTGACTTACACAACATTTTCCGGTCCCATTTGTATTATTTTTATCCATACCAAACCTAGAACTTTCCATATTTCATTGATTGGTGAATGTCAGATGATTCCTCTTCTGAGAGGGTAATAATGGATTCAACTAAAGCCAAAATCTTATGTCCTATTAATGCACTTGTTGTCCGGGACTATATTTTCGTCCCTCCTACTTTCACCCAAATCCTAGAATATTTTAGTGAAGAAGACCTAATTCAGTCCTTCAGACATGCAACCATTGAGAAAAAACAACCCTTTTCCCCAATTGTTTCGGGTCATATGTGTCCCTTGACAACCAACCCTTTTCCCTAGATGTCAACCTGATCAACAAATAAACAATGTTGATTGTTTCAATGTTAAGTAAGTTCTTAGGTTTAGACACTGACATATATGTTCCTGATATTCTAATGAGTCTTTTGTTCATAATTAGTATGAGTCAGTCTAAGTGTCAGCCTCTTCCACCTCCATGCCTTAAATTTGATGAGTTCCTAGCTAAAAGAATTCACTCTCAGCTAGTGAATTTCCACAGTACCAGGAATTTCATATTTCAATCTTACCTGGTTAGAATGTTCTTATTTTTCAATGAAGAAAATCTACAGCTTCCAGAAACGGTGCTTACACCAAAAATTAGTAGTAACTTCTTTAAATATATGAACCTGTTGATGGCAGAGGTCTACAAATTTTTCTTTCATAAAAAATTGCCCAGAGTACTACCATGGATGAAGGAGGATTTACAATTTTCTCTAGATAGGAAAATAAGAGACTGATTCCTATTAGAGGAACATGCCATCATTAGAATGTATGGCTTTACTCATGAGCCATATATTTTTCCAGCTTTTCTTACTCCTTGAGTGTTTGTTTTGGATCTTGTAAGATAGAAGTTGATAGTAGAATATGAACATTTCATTTGTTTCAAGAAAGCTTCAAAAATCAAATTTCCATGGGTGATTGGACCTTTTATCATAGAAAATAAAGTTGCACAGCTCTCTGTAGTTGAAATTCTTCTACAAGAGATGGATTTTAAGACAACTTTAGCAGTGAACTGTGATCCACAACATGTTATCTCACAAAGAAGACAAATGAATAAGAACAAGGATTTTTAGCACCAGGTGGTAGAAGGATTGGTTGAAAAAGTCATATGGTTGGATTATCCATCACCAATGGAGAATGTAGAAGTTTCACAGGAAAATCCATTGGATGTGGTAAAAGAAACTTAGGTAGCCACTCCCATTGCAAGCAGTTCATAGGTGATAGGTAATGGGACTTTTTCGGACTCCATGGAAACAAAAGAAGAAGGAAGTTCAGAGACAACTAAAAAACAAAATATTGAAGTTGAGGGAGAATTGGTTGAAGTTGTTAAAACTGAAAGTAAGAAAAATTGGGTAAAGGTTAAGGGACCAGCGTTTGAAGTGCAACAGTATGAATTTTCAGAGGTTCCTAAAGCATTAGCTGATAAATTTAAATCCAGAGTTGATTTATATGATAAATACAAGGATGATAGGGAGACATCTTTAAATGACTCTTTAAAATTATATGCAGATGTCAGGAAAATATCCAGTAAATAGGTCTCTTTGGTAACTGTCAAATATCATGCTAAGAATACTTTGAACTTTGTAGTTTCCACTAAGAACAAGATAGAATAAACGAGGCTGAACCTAAAATATATCCTAGTTCCTGACACGGTCCACTTACACAAGCATACTGGGGAAGTAATTTATAATGATTTGTTAAATGCCACTTTGAAAGTATCAAAATTGCAGTCCACAAAGACTAAATTTGAAAATCATCTAAGGCAAGAAAAGGTGGAGAATAAGGTACACCAGCAGTAGATCAAGAAACTTCAAGGAGATTTTATATCCATTGATAATGAAGCAAATAAGGGAGAGCTTACACAAAATATCCTTGCAGAGAAGGAGAACACAATTCAATTGCTAAAAATGAAATTGAAGATTCCTACCACATAATTAATTCAAGCTTCGGAATTGACTTAATTGGAGAAAGAAAAAGAGATACTAGATAAAGAGCTGAGTGACAGCAAAGCAAAACTATTGAATCTTGCTGATGAAAAGAGGAATGAGAAAAAGAGAAAGATCTTTTGGTTGAAAAAATTGATGTTTTAAATGAAAGAAAATTGGCTTTAGAAAAAGAAAAAGAGGATAAGAGTAAAGAAGATGAGGTCAGATAATTCAGCCTATTGCACAAACAAGTACATAATCCATTATGTAGGCTATATCCCAAGTAAGTATAAGAGACTTGGAAATTGTTGGTCTGAAAAGTCAAAATAAGAATTTAGTTGATGCAATTTTGAAGAAGGAAGAGGAAGGAAAAGCGTTGGAGAACAGGTATAAAGAATTGTTGGATAAAAATGAAAAATTAGTGAAGTATCTGTTTGGACAATTGCCGATGGACGGAGCAAGACATCTCATTTGGGACGATCATTGTTGAAGTTGTTGACACCAAAAAATGTTCATGTATCTCTCTATGGTCTAAACCATAATCATACATCATATTCCCACCATTATTTCCTTCATTTTGACTTTTACAATTGTATTTCCACTAAATATGGTCCAAAACATCATTATTCCTTCCCCATAAATGAAGGGAAAATTAGCATTTGTTGTGATTATCCCTACTCTCTCCAAAAAGAGTCAAAAACCCTAAAAATAAGAATGGGTCAAAATACCATAGATAAATACCATGGACAATAAACTACCATGGGTCAAAAACGCTTGGACCATCCTATAAATACATTGTGAAGGCCTCCTCCAAAACACTTTTGAGTCACTTTTTGTCCATTCCAGAAAAATTTCTAATTTTGGCCATTTTCCATCAGTCACATCATACACTTTTCTCCATTATTCCCATATTTTCCCACGCCATTCCCCACGGTGTATGTCCCTAACCAACCCACTCTCAATAACCAACAAGGAAAGGGAAGGAATAAGAGATATAGGAATCAAGGTAACAACCAAACTCAAGGAGGTGGCCAAAAAGGCAACCCTCCAAACAATAATGGTGTCAACCCCCTGCACAAAAACCCTAGTGTCCCACTCAGTCTAGGAAGAACCCACAGTTGTGGACTAACCATGTGTGTGCCATTTGTAACACTTACGACCATTACACCCATCAATGTCCTCACTTGACTCGCGTCCACCACATACTCCAAAACGATAGTCAATGTGACCCCAACGCGGCTACTCTGACTCGGCTAAACCCATCACCACTGAGTCCTCCACCTATGGTGCTCCAAAACCCCCTACCACACCAAATAATGGTTACAACCTAGCCCTTGGACCCACAAAATCCCACAACCACTTCTGTGGCTCAACCCAGTGATCCTGGTGTGCACCACTTCATGACATTATCATCCAATGTCAACCTCAAGACTCGGCGAAACCAATATGGTTCCACCACAAAAACCATTGACCCATCCATGGAATCTACCTCCACCGCTCTTGATATGTCTTTTCTTTTGCATAGACCCTTCACGGACGGGACTGCCAAAGTCACACAATTCCCTTTCTATCACATCGCGAAAAACGCCATATCCATAGCAGTGCTCAACTACAGTATTTTTGATGACTTGGACCAGTCTCCCACTTCCATGTTTGCTCTGGAAGCTCTCCCAAACTTGTGTGAGTATCGATCTCTCATTAGTGACCTTCGCACACACTCCTGTGAGCCCTACATTACGGCCCTTGAAGAGATCCACCCTCCGGCTTCTTCCTCGGACACCACCAACGCCATCTACATGATATCTAGCTCTAGTAGTCCTTTTCCATCCTCAACTATGGAGGATCCCCTTGATCTATCCTGGCACCACTTTTTTTATGATGGAGAGATCCTTGAAACCGCCAACGATTTTACCCCATTTCACTTAGTCCATGGCATGGAATCGGTTCTTCCCATTGAAATCCATATTCCTTCGCTTTTCCTTACCATTGAAACCCGATACCTCACCGTTATAACAATGCCTACTTATGCTTGAACAGACCAATGAGAACCGTCGTGCTACTCTCCAAATGATCGAAGCAGCCAAGACTCGATTGAAGTCCCATTAAGACTTCCACATCCATCCACACACCTTTAGCAAGGGGGGCCTCGTCCTTGTCTACGACCATTCCAATGATAAGTTAGGAAAAGGGAAGCTTGATTCCATTTGGTATGGCCCATATGTCATCCATCGATGTCTCAGCAAGGGGGCATACATCCTTACTGAATCTGACAGCCACCTATTTAAGAATCCTCGTAATGGGCTCTACCTCAAGAGGTTCTATGCCTGAAGTCACTCACCATGTGTATCCTTGTATCATATTTTTTCTTTCTTTTTTTACATTGTTTTTGCCACGAGTCGATGACCCCCTCCAATGGTTGCTTCACATCCAGCCACAGTGAGTCCATTGTAGCACTTTGCCACCTCCTCTTCCCATGAGCAGGTGGATATAACCCATCCACCCTGCTCCTATGTCACTGGTACCCTCCTGTAGGGTGTGGTCCCAAGTATGCTCATGCCCATAGTATGTTGTCAGTATCTATCACATGTATGATCTAGCTACCACTATGCTAGCATATCGTCAGGTCCCCAGACCTGTACTGGAGGTCGAGGCATCTCTAGAATATCCCCAATAGTCCATTCCCACGTATGGATAGTCCTCTATAAGGATAGGAAGCTACCGCCACTGTGCAAAAATCTCTTGGGTGAAGAGATGACCTGTCCTAGACTGAATCCCTCCCTACTTTCTTTGGGCCATTTCCTGAAAGTCACCTCGATTTGTGTGCCATCATGCAAATCACCCCAAGCACATACGGGCATGTTCACAAGCCATCCACTCCATCCATACTACACTGTTGGCCCTATTTTACCGCCATCCATCATCCCGCAAGGAATCCCCACCAGTGTTCCATTGTTATTCCTACCAGCCATGTTCACAACATAACCTCTTTACATACATCGAACACTTCCTCCTTGCTTGAATGACCATTACAAAGTTTTTGTTAAGCTCTTTTCCGACTCCTAAAAGAATGAAAATATTGTTGAGCACGCTTACATCCTTTCACACTCGTTAAAGTATTTCAAAGGATGTCTATGTGGCCTCGTTTATATCCTTTTTCAGACTACGTAGACTATTAAAAGAAAATTACCACCCTAGCACATTCCAGCTAGGAATGTTTCCCTTTGTATCCTTTTATGCTTTGTAGGACATTGGGACCATAACTTACGAAAAATCTCATTATGGGTTGTCTTTAAGCTCTTTTCCAGCCCTCTCATCAAGAAAATATTTCCAAGAAAATTTGGTTTTGTTCATGCTCGTAAAAGTATTTGAATGATAGTCTAGTCAGTATACATTTAACCTTTTTTAGCCTGGTTGGACTACCTACGATAAAGAATTCTCTCTACCCCTTCGGTTGGGAGAGCTCTCCTTTGTATACTTTTATCCTTTTTCGAGATTATGTGACTATTTACGAAAAAGAGACCATATTGGAGTCTTCTTCCTATTTTCAAACTCTCTAAAAATGAAAACACCATAGAGCATTTACCTTCTCGATCTTGCTAAAAATCCATGAGATTGTATCATATCGAGCTTACTTCTACCCCTTATTTGTGCTCCTTAGACTATGAAGAAGGCCCAAATGGTGTCTCTAGGCACCGCCACATATGATCTAATATTATGGTAGCTTTCCCCCATTGGGTCTCCTTTGTTCAGATTACTCTGCAATGAGTCTCCCTTGGATCCCCTAGATATCACTAGTCAAGTTACCTCCCCTAGTATATCTCCTTGTAGTTATCTTCCCGGTTTTACAGCTATGATCCATTTCCCATGAGTCAGTTTCATTGGCTGACAGGTTAGCCCTGTCGTCATATTATGAATAAAGGAAGTTTGAGTCCTCCGTACTAGCCTACCCCTGTTCCCCATTCAGTGTGCCAGTCCCTTGATTGTTCCACGTATTTGGTTATCCCCCTCGCACTTCTAATCAAGGAAACATCATTTCCTTGTTAGTTGCAGGTCTCCCTCTGTCTACGTCAATAGATCTATTCCATAGGATATACCTAGAGGTCCATGTATCCTAGTTTCATCCACTTCATTGATGAGTTCCTTGGAGCATTTGAAAGGAGTCATTAGTGACTTTCGAGTTGGTTGTGTCTCATGTGCTCCACTTCAGCTACATCATCACACCATTGAGATTCCTACAGGGTATTGGTCCATTCAGTATTTGGTCGAGGACCCCGGTTGTCACTTGACTCTAGCACATTGGTGAGTCTACTATGGGACTCATACACTCTCGTGTCCCTTGTGATTTTTGTGATGCATTCGCAAAAGTGTTTGAAATCCCATCAGTGTCATGCTTCCATGTATCTCCAGTACTTGATGTGGTATATTGTACCATAGAGATTCTGACTCTCAACCATTGATTCCACGCAGTTATGTACACCTCCAGATCCAGCAGAGCATCAGTTGTGATGATATTGCATTCGATGAGAATGCCATTGTTCCTATGTACCAGTTCTTCAAATCAACATTTGTATTCAGCCTCCCATTGAGGCCACCATTATGTATCACCATTTTTATATGTAATGATCGGCTCCCATATTTTGAGTCTTCATCCCCTTTTTTTATTTTGACATTGATACAAGCATGGGCATGCCCGCCTCATCCATATACATGTCAGACATTATATATCTCATTCAATTTTTAGAAGTAATACAAACCAGAAGCCACCATAGTTTGAACAAGGAAACTCCACTCCTCCCTAGTGCTCTCCAGTCTCTCCGTTGTTGTCACCATTTTCCCATGATCCTATTATGTCTATTGGCCATACGATGAGCTCCTTCCCTCACACATTAGGGGGCAATCTGTTAACACCAAAAAATGTTCACCTAGCTCTCTATGGTCTAAACCATAATTATACATCATATTCCCACCATTATTTCCTTCATTTTGACTTTCACAATTGTATTTCCACTAAATATGGTCCAAAACATCATTATTCCTTCCCCATAAATGAAGGGAAGATGAGCATTTACTGTGATTTATCCCCACCCTCTCCAAAAAGGGTCAAAACCCTAAAAATGAGAATGGGTCAAAATACCATGGACAATAAAATACCATGGGTCAAAAACCATTGGACCATCCTATAAATACATTCTGAAGGCCTCCTCCAAAACACTTTTTGAGTCACTTTTTGGTATTCCAGAAACATTTCTACTTTTGGCCATTTTCCATTAGTCACATCATACACTTTTCTCCATTATTCCCATATTTTTCCACACCATTCCCCATGGTGTATGTTGAGCTTGCTCCATACCCATTCCGATCCATCCCCCATCCGACAACTAGTTGTGGAAGAGACTGGAGACAGAAACCCAGGAGCCCTGGGACCATTTCCTAGGACAACTACGGTGGCCCAACTTCAAAAGAAAGGTATGTTCATTGTTATTTCTTGCATTAGTTAGTAGTATATATTTTTAAAAACCCTAAAAATATTGTTATTGTCGCCTTGTGTCTTTTTTTTTATTGTTGAACTCTTCCCTCTGACCGACATTGTCTAGGGTTGGTGCTTTTGCACGTAGTAGGGGAGAAACCCCCATCACATAAGTTGTTAAGCTCATACCATATTTAAATTATATTTTGGACAAAGAGATGGTTATAAATGCTGCTAGACATAGATGTATTGCAGTAAAGGAAGCTTTAAATAAGAAACTTGTGGATACAACCAACAATACAATCAATTTCCTTAATACTTTATCAGAGGAAAATTTAAGGACCATGGGAATAAAAGATAGGATCACAGTGATCACCTGGGCCAAGAAGGTAGTGGGAAAGCATCAACACATAGAAATAGTGCAACCAAAGATTGACATAATGCGATATCAAGTGGATATTTTCAAAGGTTCATTTGCGTCCTTATTTCAAAAAGGTTTGCCTTCTTTTTGGGAAGAAGATGTTAAACATTTTTCTCAGCTTGAATATCAAGATTTTTTGGTCAAATGTAGATTGTACAACGGTAAATTTGAATATATGAACCAATATTTGTCAAGGAAAACCGTGGTTGATAAATTAGCAGTGGACTTTGAGATGATCAACACTTTCAGAGCATTTTGTTCCCAGCTACCACCCATTTCATATGTGGATCATGTGGAATTGAGGGTATTGGCTAAAGAAATGGCCAATCTAGAGCTTCCATATGTGGACCAGTGGAAGACAATAGAGAAGTTTTTCATAACAAAGTAAAAGCTACATCAATAAAGAAGTTCAAGAAGTTTTGAATACTAGTTTTATTTTGAAAAATGTAATAAATTTTTTTAGTTAGTTTGTTAGGAATCAAGTGACAAATGTAATAAGGTATTTATTTTGCTTATTTTTAGCATAGAATAGTTATCAGCTCAACGATCATTTTGATGTATTTAAGAAACATTTTACAATGTATTAAGGGTTGGAACCTGTGAGCAAGATCAGATTATTGTAAGAGAGTTTCAATATTAATAAAGATTTCAGAGCCAAGCAAGTTTTCTGCAGAGATTCTTGTGTTAATCATTTTACAGTCTGTACTTTCTTTCCTCCATGTGAATGTGCTTCATATTTACCTTTCCATTCTATTTTATTTTCATGATTGAATGAGTGTATATTGGGTTAGAATTCATAACCTTATGCTTTGATCCTTTACTTTCAAGCATTCACAAAAAAATTTCCACTAAAGTTAGAATTGGATTCATCATGAGATGCCCATGTTAATGGGTTGTTTCTTTAATCTTAGGAATCATCACACAACCATCATTTTAACTGTAAAAGAGTAGCTACCCTTCCTCTATTAAGAAATATATTGCAAAGCACTATCAACACTTGTTTTTCATATTTGACTCCATGCCCAATGACCACCAGTTTCATCCATTGTTACTATTAGATTTTATTTATTTTAAAATATATATGGCCTTTGAGTTTATATACTGAGAGATCCCTCTATGGAAGGAAAGAATCCAACTTTTCTCCTAAATATTGGTTTTGTGGTTACCTTGGGATTATCCTTTCACAACTGGGGGTAAATTCTGAGTGCTAACATCTAGGCGTCATTTATGGGGAACGAGAGTTCAAATCTACCCTGGGAAGAACGATCGTGTTATTCAAGAAGACAGGATTTATGTGGGAAAACAAAGGTTCTTGCTTCTGAAGTTGGTTTTGTATTGCCCTGGAAACTCCACATTAATTTGCAAAGAGGGTATTCTAAAGATGACATCCTGGGTTTCAGGAGAGCGCACACAAGAGGTAGCCTTAATTTTGAAATTTTATATAGTGTAGAAGATACAGAAAGTTTAATTAGGAAAATACGAGGAAAAGAACAAGTAGGTACTTCTCAAATAGAATGATATTTTTCCCAAACTCAAGAAGAATTTCTCGGCTTTCAATATTTTGAGTTGGAAACAAAGTTTGAATAGTTTTTCTTAAGGTCTAAGTCTGAATCAGATTTTAAAAAATTTGAAATCAATCCAAATAGACTTCAGTCTTATTTGTTAGATTCACTTTGGAAAAATCTCTAGCATACTGTAAATACAAAAGAAATAAATCCTCCAAACTTCTCAGCCCCAAATTCCAAGTATTGTTCAAAATTCTCATGTTGTTCATAACCCTCCTAGAGCTATGGCTGCTAGGTTTGCTCCATTAGCTTTGCTTGATGTATTACATGACCTACCACTGAATTACTCATAGAGAATTTGATTATTTGATAGGGAGGGAAATTTCATAGCTAGGAAACATGTGGATAGCTTTGATGATTTCATTGATTTAGAAGAACTGGATTATGATGATGCTAATTAAATTAGATTGTTTGCACAAAGTTTATCTTGGGAAGCTAAAAGATGGTTTAAAGATATTCCTAAAAGGTTTATAGCCACTTTCCAGGATTTTCAAACTCTTTTTGTAGATAGGTGGGAAGATGGCTCAATATAATAATTTTAAAAAAGGAAATTTTGATTCGGTGCATGAATTTTCAAGCAACTCTATGAGGGTTTACAATTCAATACCAACTAACATAAAACCCCGTGTAGGAGCTACAAAATTACACTATGTTGATGCATTTGATAGTGATTTTTCTTTGTTATTAAGAGAAAGAAAAAATGGATATGCCTGTTATGTTTAAGGATGCTTTAGAGGTAGAGGATAACTTAATGGCTTCTAGGAAAACGAAACAAAGAATGGAGGTAGATAGGAGAAGAATTAGGGAAGACAATCGAGCTTCTACATCTTCATCCACTGATGTAAAGTTTGATACAATGATGAAAACAATGGAGAGGTTGGTGGACAGATTAGCATTGGATAATAGACCTCCAAACAAAGAGCAACCTGAGCTACAAATGAGGAATCCCAATTTCAGAAGGCATCCTCCTCCCCCCTCAGATTAGACAGAGATATCAAATAAATCCCACAAATGTTGAAGACCAACAAATAAGACCCCTATTTCTAGAGAATTTTGTTGATGAGGAAGAAGAGAATGATCCAATGGATAACCAAATACACCATTTTGATAATCTAGACTCTGAAATTGATCTTACAAAATAATAACACAATATGTTTTCTCAGGAAGATGATTATAATACCCTTGAGTTAGAAACAAAGCAATATCAGAGAGGATATCAAAATGTTATAGATGATTTCCAAAAAAAGTTAAATTTGAGAAGTAGAGATATAATCATAAATAAGGGAAGGATACCTCCTAATCAACCTTCTAGTAGTAAGCATAATGTAGAAAAACAAAACAAAAAAAACAAAATATTGTACCAAAGGTTCCTAAGAAAAAAAAAAGAAACATTGAAAGATAATAAAAAAGAGACGTCAAAATAAAATAAACAACAAATGCCAATTGAAAGTGACAAAACATTTTCCTCCTTCATTTTATAGAGTGAACTATCCAAGATAAAAGAAAAATCCATTCCTTTCAGTGAGTTGTTCATAAATAATGAATATAGAGAAAATATAAACAGAATGGTTAAAACTGATGGAGAATGCCAGCTAGACACACTAGAATTAACAGATGGTACTCCAACAATAGTTCTTGGTCCTATAATTGAAAACACTAATGAAGAAGATGTTCCAATGTTCTATGTTAGCCTTAATGTTCATGATATTATCTTACATAATGCTATGTTAGATCATGGTGCATCACATAATGTAATGCCAAGAGTGGTGGTTGAAAGTCTAGTATTAGAGATTACAATGCCTTACAAAGACTTGTTTTCCTTTGATTCTAGAAAATTAAAATGTTTGGGGGTAATTAAATATATGGTAGTTACTCTTGCACAGATCACTGCCAAGAGAATTATCATGGATGTAGTAGTGGTTGATATTCCTCCAAAATTTTGTATGTTGTTATCAAGATCTTGAGCTTCAAATCTCAAAGGAACTTTGAAGATGGACATGTCCTATGCAACTATTCCTTTGTTTGGAGAAAATAGAAGACTATATAGGGAAAAGAGATTAGCATATGTGGTTAGCAGTCAATATAATCACAACAATCATCCCATATATGTTGTAGATATTGATCTAGGATCTTCCATCTTTTTCCATGATTCTCATATTGAACAAGACTTTCCAGTAGTAAATGAACTAAAAGAAGATACAGAATATGCTAAGAGGCAAGAAGCAATTGGAAAATAAACTAAATGATGAAGGGGTATGGACAATGTACTTTGATGGATCAATTAGCAAGGAGAAAGCTGGTGTAGGTATTTTGATCTTTTCTCCAAATAGATACAATGTACTCTTTTAAATTGACATTTTAATGTACTAATAATGTACCAGAGTATGAGGATTTGTTACTAGGATTAAATACCTTAAAGGATTTAAAAGCAAAAACAACAGATGTCTTTGGAGATTAATAATTAGTGGTGAATAAAGTGAATAGTAGCTATCAAAAAAAACATCCCAGAATGAGAGCTTATATAAATGAAGTCTGGGATACGCTGGGAAATATTTTCACTGAAGAGAGAGTCATGGTAATTCCTAGAATGCAAAATCAGGTAGTTGATTCTCTAGCCACTATTGTTGGGAATTTTAAAGTGCCTATCTATTCTAAGAAAAAAGTATAAAATTGAGATTGTAAATATACCTTCTATCCCTGACAACTCCAAGTATTGGCAAGTGTTTGAATATGACTTACAGATAAAGAGATTCTTAGAATTTTCACATGAGTTTGTAAATACAAATATTGATACAAAAAATCAAAATTCAGAAAATATCCAATATGATGAACGGTTTGCAGATGAAGGCATTTAGCAGAAAAATTTGAAAAACATGATTTGGGATAAGGATATTATTCAATTGAAAGGTAATTATATTCCCAAAGGTATTGTACCTCTAGAAAAATTGTTTGAATAGAATGATGTAGCCAAAGATCTTAAAATACAACCTAATGAAAGTGGTATTCATGATCAAAATATTGGAACTGGAGATTCTCCTAAAATAGTTAAAATTTCAAAAAACTTGCCTACAAAAGAGAAGAAGAGATATATTGATTTGAAGAAAAACTATACTGATGTTTTTGCTTGGAGCTACGAAGATCTAAAAGAGTATGACACCTCCATTATACAACATACCATTCCCATTAGACCTGGAGAGAAGCCTTTCAGACAGAAGCTTAGAAGAATAAATTCAATGTTGTTTCCCTTAATTGAGAAATAGGTGAGGAAGTTATTCAATGCAAAAATTATTGTAACACTCAAATTTTCAAAGTGGGTAGCTAATCCGGTACCTGCCAAAAAGAAAATTGGAGAAATTAGACAATGTGTAGACATCATAAACCTTAATAAAGTTTCATTAAAAGATAATTATACTTTTCCTAAAATGGATCATATACTACAGAAAGTTGTTGGTGCTGAGAGGATTTCTACAATGGATGGTTTTTCTAGATACAACCAAATAAAGGTTCTTCCTGAAGATCAGGAAAAACCATATTTCACCACACCATGTGGAACCTTTATGTATGCCAAAATGCTATTTGGGTTGATGAATTCAGGAGCAAATTTCCAGAGGGAAATGGACATAGCTTTTGCAGAGGAAAAGATAAATTTGTTGTAATATATATGGATGAAATTACAATTTACTCCAAATATGATAGGGATCACATAAAGCACTTGGAAAAAGTAATCTTGAAATGCAAGAGGTGTGATAATTCCCTCAATCCTAGAAAATCTAATTTTTCCATGAAAGAGGGGAAGTTGTTGGGTCATATTATTTCAAAAGATGGGATTATGATCGATCCAAACCGGGTAAAACTATTTTGAAGGTAGAAATACCTATAAATAAGAGGGAGATTCAGTTATTCATTGGTTAAGTGAATTTTTTAAGGAGGTTTATCCCAAGTTTTGCAGAAATTTTAAGGAATGTAACAAATATGTGAAGGAAAGACTGTGAAATCAAATGGATTATAGAAGTTAAACAATCTTTTAATGACATCAAGAAAGCAATAACATAATCCCATGTTCTAGTCAGCCCGGATTTTTTTAAATATTTTATTGTTTTTTATTTTCCTTCTGAGCATCCAATAGTTGGAGTATTGCTGCAAAGAATCAACAGAATGCAGAGAAACCCATTGTTTTCTTTAGCAAGGTATTGAGGGATGGAGAATTTAAATATGACATCATGGAAAAGCAAGCTTATGCATTGGTCAAGTCTTTGAAGGATTTTAGGGTGTATATTTTACATTCTCATATCATTGATTATGTGCCCAATAATGTGGTGAAAAACATTCTTACCCAACCTGATCCAGAGGGAAAAAGAGAAAAATGGATAGCAGTCTTGTTGGAGTATGATTTGGAGATTGGCCCTACAAATTTGGTGAAAGGACAGAGACTGGAAAAGTTAATGACTGATTCAAATTTTGAATCTTTGTAATTTAATTTCTTGTCTAATCATTCAAATGAATTGGATTCAGGATTACAAGTGATCAAAGTTTTCACTTTATCTCCTTGGTATAGTGATATTGTGTATGTTTTACATAATTTACAAGCACCTCCAGGATTAAGTAAAACCAGATCTAGATCAGTGAATCTAAAGGCATCAAAATTTTGCATTATGAACCAATATTTGTATTGGAAAGACCCAAGGGGTATCTTGTTGAATTGTTTACTATAAAATGAAGCTCAACAGACTATGAAGGAGTTTCACCAGGGAGTGTGTGGAGGGCCTCATTCTTGGAAAGTGAATGCAAATAAAATTTTAAGGGCTAGTTTTTATTGTCCTACCATGTTTTCTAATGTTTATAAAGAGATCACAACCTACCATCAGTGTCAAATATTTCATGGGAAGAGGAAACTAATTCCATTACCACTTAATCCTATTTCAGTAGAAGCACCTTTTCAACAGTGAGGGTTAGATTTCATTGGAGAAATTAACCCAAATTCTTCTAGCCAACATAGATGGATCCTAATTGCAACTAATTACTTTACCAAGTGGATTGAAGCTATACCTACTAGGAGGGATATTGATATTGTTATTATGGATTTTTTGGAAAATAATATTCTGTCAAGGTTTGGATGCCCTAGGAGACTCGTGATTGATAATGCACCAGATTTCAATTCTAAAAAATGATCAGCTTTTGTCACAAATATCATATCAGTATGAATCATTCTACTGCATATTGTCCTCAAGGGAATGGGCCTGCATAATCTTCTAATAAAATTTTAGTAAGGATAATCAATAATTTATTGGAGGAGAACAAGAGAGCCTGACACACCAAACTGAAGTATGTTTTATGGGAAGATAGAATAAGTACTAAAAGGGCTATTGGTATGTCACCTTTTCAATTGGTATATGGAGTAAAGGTGGTATTTCCAGTGTCTTTAGGTTTTCCTGTAATGAATTTGCTACAGGAACAGGAAGAGGAACCAAATCACATGCAGAGGAGGCCGATAAACCAGATCATTGAATTAAATGAGGTAAGGGGAAAATCTTATGATAAGGTCCAGGTACACCAGGAGAAAATGAAGAAAACTTTTGACATGAGGGTTAAAGAAGAACAGTTTCAAGTTGATGATCTAGTTTTAAATCGGATGCAATGAAGGGAGACAAACATGGTAAGCTTGATCATTTGTGGGAAGGACCATACATCATTGCTTCTTTTAGAGGAGACAATTCTTTTATTCTACAACATCAAAATGGGATTCAACTTAAAGGAGGCCATGTTAGTGGAATATTTCTGAAGCATTACTTGTCTTGAGGAGGAAGGTAATTTTATATAGTAGTTGTATATATTTATTTAATTGAATGATTAGTACAGATGGAAAACTGAAGGATTTGAAGCCCGGAGAGAAGAAATAAGATCTTTAAGATTTGTCATTTTCTTTTATTTTATTTACAAAAAAAAAGGAAACGGAAATTTGAATTGTTAAGTTTTTGAAGAGGCTTTGTACAAAGAATAAACTAGTACTGGTCTATGGGTTGTTTGCTACCTTTTTGGGAGGATATCATCCCATGTTTTAGCCAGTTGTTAGCACTGTTTTGGTTATCAGTTGAGATGAGTAGGCCTAAGGAGAAATAAGGGTATGGTATGAAATGTTTTTGATAATATGACTAAAAGGTGCTTAAAAATATTGAATTAGAGGTCAAGGTCTTTAATCTTCTCACAAAACCATAGGTTAATATTGATAAAGGGCTAAAAATGAAAAAAATTGCTCCTATGGCATATGCTAGAAGTTTTAATGGTCTAGATATTCATGCGAGAAGATCTAAGGTGGGTAATTGATCCGCTGATCAAAATTCCACAAAAAAAAAAAAAAATTCAATGATCAACAGAAAGAATTACAACCCGCTCAGATCTACAACGGAGGATTAAAGGAAAAGGATATACGATGCATGTAGAATCCGTTGTGGGAAGATGCACGGGGAAAGATAAATGTCGAGTGAGTGTAAATTTTAAAACATGGCATAAATCAATGGTGGAGATTGATGACGAATAAGATCAGCAAAGGAGATGGGTTCCGCTGAGAGAACATGCGTGTCAGATGATCGGTTGGAGATCAACATAATTGTTAAAGAGAATTGTTAATCAACGGTCATGATTATAGGAGGTTGAGATCAATGGCTATTAGGTGATTCGCTAATAGAAGTTTCACACTATTTAACAAATCATATGAGCAACGGAATATAAAGGCGAGGATTATATAGGAGAGGATATCAATGGTGGGAACTGAAGATCTGGTATATCTACGGTGATTGGGAGGTCCTCTAAAAGAAAGTGCAAGGAGGATAGACAACGGATCGAGTAGCAGAAGCAGAATAAGGGAAGGATACAATTAACACGCGATCAAGATCGATGATTTAAAAGAGAGGTGGATTGAATCTGCAGACATAAAATGATCAAACCCTTTTGACGTGCATGGAGATTAACAGAGAACTCTACTAGTGGAAAATTAAATCGCTTCCCTATATTCAAAACCATTATGTTAAGAATATTATAAAAGGAAAAGGTACATGTTCAAGGGTTATTTGTCTTTTATGCATTGGGAGAATGAAGCATTTTTCTACATGGACAAAGCCGAGTCAGACAAATACCCTTCTATCTGTTAGTTTTCCAGGTAAGCCATGTTTTTACCCTCCTACTAATATTTAAACATGGATAGTGGAGGAGAAGTAGAAGCTTGGGCCCTGGAGTTTCAAAAATATGAAGTCTTTAAATATAGAGATAGCATTATATTTTATAATATTTTTCCTTTCGGTCCTAGAGTTTCAAAAAATAGATGAAGTCTTCGAATATAGAGATAGCGGGATATTTGATACTATTTTTCCTTTTGGCCCTATTCACCAATTAAAAACAAAGTTGGATGATTGTAAAGACTAGGGTACTTACTTACACAACAATTTCCAGTCCCATTTGTATTTTTTTGCTCCAGACCAAACCCTGAACTTTCCAGATTTCATTGATTGTTGTGTGTCAAATTATTCCTCCCTTGAGAGGGTAATAATGGATTCATATAAATACAAAATCTTTTGTACTATTAGTGCACTTGTTTTCCGAGACTCTCTTTCCATCCCTCCTACTTTCACCCAAAGTTGAGAAGATTTCAATGAAGAAGACCTAATTCAGTCCATACATGCAACCATTAAGAGAAAACATTCCTTTTTCTCCAAATGTTTCAAGTCAGATGTGTCCCTTGACAACCATTTGTTTCCCCTAGATGTCAACATGTTCAATGAAGAAACAAATATGGTTGTTACAATGTTAATTCAGTTCTTAGGTTTATACACAGACATATATGTTCTTGAGATTTTAATGAGTCTTTTGTTCCGAATCAGTATGATTCGGTATGAGTCTCGGTCTCTTCCACCTCCATTCCTTAAATTTGATGACTTCCTAGCTGAAAGCATTCACTCTCAGCTAGTGAATTTCCACAGTACCATGCATTTAATATTTCAATCTTACCTAATTAGAATGATCTTATTTTTCAATGAAGAAAATCTACAGCTACCAGAAATTAGTAATAATTTCTTTAAATATATGAACCTGTTGATGGCAGAGGTCTACAAAGTTTTATTTTATAAAAAATTACCTAGAGTACTACCACATCTAAAGGAGGATTTATAATTTTCTCCAGATAGGAAAATAGGAGATTGGTTCCTATTAGAAGATCAAACCATCATTAGAGTGTGTGGATTTACTCAAGAACCATATATTTTGCCAGCTTTCCTTACTCCTAGAGTGTTTTCTTTGGAGCTTATAAGACAAAATTTGATATTAGAAAATGAACATTTCATCAGTTACAAGAAATATTTAGAAATCAAATTTCCATGGGCGAATGGACCTTTTATCATAAAAAATAAAGATGCACTCCCCGTAGTTGAAAGTCTACTACAGGAGATGGATTTTAAGACAAATTTTGCATTGAGCTATGATCCACAACATGTTTTCTCACAAAGATTCAGACACATGAATAAGAACAAGGATTTTGAGCACCAAGTGGTAGAAGGATTGGCTGAAAACGTCAATTGGCTAGATTATCCATCACCAATGGAGAATGTAGAAGTTTCACAGGAAAATCCATTAGTTGTGGTAAAAGAAACATAGGTAGTCACTCCCATTGCAAGAAATTTAGAGGTGAGAGGTAAAAGGACTTTTCCAGATGCCATAGAAACATAAGAAGAAGGAAGTTCAAAGACAACTAAAAAACAGAAGATTGAAGTTGAGGGAGAATTGGTTTAAGTTGTTAAAACCGAAAGTAAGAAAAAACAGGTAAAGATCAAGGTACCAACTTTTGAAGTGCAATAGTATGAATTTTCAGAGGTTCCTGAAACTTCTGCTGATAAATTTAAATCCATATCTGATTTATATGATAAATACAAGGATGATAGGGAGACATATTCAAATGAATCTTTAAAATCATATGCAGATGTCAGGAAAATATCCAGTAAAGAGGTCTCTTTGGTAACTGCCAAAGATCATGCTAAGAATACTTTGAACTTGGCAGTTGAGACTAAGAACAGGATAGCAGAAATGAGGTTGAACCTAAAATAGATCCCAGTTATTGACATGATCCACTTACACAAGAATACTGGGGAAGTAATTTATAGTGATTTTTTGAAGGCCACTTTGAAAGTATCTAAATTGCAGTCCACACGGACCAATATTGAAAATCAGCTAAGTCAAGAAAAGGTGGAGAATAAGGTACACCAGCAACAGATCAAGAAACTTCAAGTATATTTTCTAGCCATTGATAATGAAGCAAATAAGGGAGAGGTTACAAAAAATATCCTTGCAGAGAAGGAGAACACAATTCAATTGCTGAAAAATAAATTGAAGATATTTTCCACACAATTAATTCAAGCTTCGGAATTGACTGAATTGGAGAAACAAAAAGAGCTACTAGATAAAGAGCTGAGTGACATCAAAGAAAAACTATTGAAGCTTGCTGGTGAAAAGAAGGAATGGGAAAAAGAGAAATCTATTTTCGTTGAAAAAATAGATGTTTTAAATGAAAGAAAAATGGCTTTAGAAAGAGACAAAGAGGATGAGAGTAAAGAAGATGAGGTACAGATAATTCATCCTATTGCACAAACAAGTACAAAATCCATTGTGTGGGATATGTCCCAAGTAAGTCTAAGAGACTTAGAAATTGTTGGTATGGAAACTCAAATCAAGAATTTAGTCGATGCAGTTTTGAAGAAGGAAGAGGAAAGAAAATCATTGGAGAACATGTATAAAGAACTGTTGGATAAAAATGAAAAATTAGAGAAGCAGTTGTATGGACAATTTCCAATGCAGGGAGAAAGACATCTCATTTGGGACATGATCGTTGATGAAGCTATTAAGATCACACCATATTTAAATTATATTTTGGACAAATAGATTGTTATAAATGTTGCTAGACAAAGTTGTACTACAGTAAAGGAAGCTTTTAATAAGAAACTTGTGGATACAACCAATAATACAACAATTTCCTTAATACTTTATCAGAGGAATATTTAAGGACCATGGGAATAAAATACAGAATTACAGTCGTCACCTAAGCCAACAAGGCAGTGGAAAGGCATCAACACATAGAAACTGTGCAAGCAAAGATTGACATAATGCAACATGATGTGAATATTTTCAGAGGTTCATTTGTGTGCCTATTTTAGAAAGGTTTTCCTTATTTTTCGGAAGAAGATGGTAGACTTTTGTCTCGGGTTGAGTATCAATATTTGTTGGTCAAATGTAGATTGGACCACAGGAAATTTGAATATATGAACTAATCTTTGTCAGGGAAAAACGTGGTTGATAAATTAGCAGTGGACTTTGAGATGATCAACACTTTCAGAGCAGTCTGTTCCCAGCTGCCACCCTTTTCATATGTGGATAATGTGGAATTGATGGTATTGGCTAAAGAAATGGCCAATCTAGAGCTACCATATGTGGATCAGTGGAAGAAAATAGAGAGGTTTGGCAAAACAAAGTACAGGCTACATCAATAAAGAAGTTCGAGAAGTTTTGAAGACTAGTTTTATTTTGAAAAATGTAACAAATTTCTGAGTAGTTTGTTTGTTAGGAATCAAGTGACAAATGTAATAAGGAAATTATTTTTCCTATATTTAGCATAGAAACAATCATCATCTCCAGGAGCATTTTGATGTATTTAATCAACGTTTTACAATGTATTGAGGGTTGGAACCATGAGCAAGATATTATTATTGTAAGAGAGTTTCAAGATTAAGAAATATTTCAGATCCAAGCAGCTTTTCTGTAGAGATTATTGTGTTATTCATTTTACAGTCGGTACTTTCTTTCCTTCATGGAAATGTGCTTCATGTTTACCTTTCCATTCTATTTTATTTTCATGATTTAATAGTGTATAATGGGTTAGAATTTATAACCTTATGCTCTGATCCTTTACTTTCAAGCATTCACAAAAAAAATTCCACTAAATTTAGCATTGGATTCATCTTGAGATGCCCATGTTAATGGACAGTTTCTTTAATCTTCCTAATCACCAGAAAACCATCATTTTGACTGTAAAAGAGTAGCTACCCTGCTGCTGTTAAGAACTCCATTGGAAAGCAGTGTCAACACTTGTTTTTCATATTTGACTCCATGCCCAATGACCACCAACTTCAGCCATTGTTACTATTAAATTTTATTTCTTTTAAAATATATTTGGCCTTTGAGTTTATGTATTGAGAGATCCCTCTCTGAAAGGAAAGAAGCCAACTTTCCTCCTAAATAGTAATTTTGTGGTTTCCTTGGGATTATCCTTTCACAACCATGGGTAAATTCTGAGTCCTAACACATGGTTAAGGGATTGGGGTCTATTTCTAATATGGGTTAAAAAATCATGGTTTTGTATGCTACGAAATACCTACATATTATATTATGAGTGGTTAATAATCATAATTTGAAAGTGAGATGTAAATCTAAGTTTTGGTGGTTTTCTCAGTTAAGGGTTTATATGGTAAATATGCATGTATTATATGTGAATGCTCTGGTGCAATCTCTATTTTTCTTAAAAGAATCTATATGCTTTACTTCTCTTCACAAGTTCAAATATGACATGTGGTATCGGAGCTCAATTATTGGCTTCAGGGGGATGCCTTTGTTGTTGAGGGTTCAACGCAGTTGATAGATCTTGGATCTGTGATAAACCTGGGTTTAATGGGAGATTTGCATCATCAATTTTTTATTGAAAGAAAATGTCGAGCAGTTTGAGAAATGAGATCGATAAATTTAACGACCAGAAATTTAAGCTATTGAAAGCTCAAAATGGAGGATCTTCTTGTAGATCGAGAACAATGGATTTTTGTTGATCTAGGTACACAACCCATTGGATCGACAAAAGAAGATTGTGATAAATTATGAAGATGGACGAGGAGTACAATATGGTTATTCTTATCAGAATATGTGTTGTTAAATGTGTCTAGAAAAGATAGTGCATTAAATATATGGAATAAGCTAGGGAATTATTTGTATCAATGAAAATCGAGCATGGTAAACAAGTTGTTTCTACAAAATAAATGGTATCACCTCAGAATGGATGATAACAACGTTGTGACAAACTCATCTAAATGTCTACAATAGTCGGGTAAGTCAAATAGCCTATGTTGGTATTATAATGGCTGAAGAAGATAAATGTATTACATTATTGTGTTATTTTCCATATTAATGGCATAATTTGATTGTAGCAATATGTAGTGCTAGTAAAGTGACCTTAAAATTTGATGGTATCAATAGGTTATTTTCCTTGTCTGTGAGAGGTCACCCCTAGGAGAGAAAAAAAAGGATCTAGGGGGAGATCTAAATCCCTAGGAAAATATTTGAGGAAGTGTTGGAAATGTTGTAAAGTTGGGAATTATAAAAAGGAGTGTAGATCTAAGAATGTTGAGAAAGTGAAGGGATCTGATGATACTCCTTCCATAGAGGTAAATAAATCCTCAGAAGGAGGGGTTGTGTACCTAGATTTCATAGGTATTTATTTAGATTGTGAATGTATGGATGATTGACTCGGGTGCATCATTTCAAATGACTCCTCCTAGGGAGTGGTTTTATGAATACGAAAAGCACAATGGAGTCCCATGTGTTCCTAGGAGATGATTCAATAACCAATATCGTTGGACATGAAAGATTTAAGTTGTAGCTCAAGGATTAGAACCCTCCCCGGAGTACTACACTTTCCAAATATATCCGTTATAAATATGGATGATGGAGGCATACAGATTGTGTTTGGAAAAGGTACATTTAAAACAGTTCGAGGATCAATTGTATTAATGAGGGGAGTTTAGAATGGAAATATTCTATACAAATTATTGGGAAGCACCATCATCGATGAATGTAACATTTCTCTTGTGTTTGAGGGAGGAGATAAAGAAGACATAATCTCGATTGTGTCTGGAGGAAAGACAATTCTATGGCATCAAATATTGGGGCATATTGGAGAAAGGGGTCTTCAAGCATTACAAGGTAAGGCACGGTTGAAGGTATGTTTAATTGCACACTAGATTTTGATTGATGTGAACATTGCATATATGAAAACATAACTTGAGTCAAGTAATATTCTCATCTAATGCTACAAGATAAAAGGGAATTTCAAATCTATGTTCCTATTCCATAATTAGGCATATTTGTGTATTATGTTTCATTTATATATGATTTCTCAAGTAACAAATGGATGTATTTCCTTGAAATTTGTTTTGAATTATTTGAGGAATTGAGGAAAAATAACGGTGGAGAGTTCTACAAGTTTTCATTTGAGGAATTCTGTAAGAAGTGTGGAATAGAAAGGTAGAGGACTAATCCATACACACCTCAATAGAATAGAGTTGCGGAAAGAATGAAATGAACATTGATGGAAAATGCGAGCATGTTCAAAAGTGATGGGACATGACAAAAATTATGGGAAAAGGTAGTGGATACTACATGTTAATTTGTAAATAGATCACCCACATTAGCATTGGTTGAAAAAACTCTACATGAGGTATGGACTGGTAAGAAACCCTCTATTAAACATATGGAGGTTTTTAGTTGTGATGATTATGTACATGTTCCAAAGGATAAAAAGAGCAAGTTAGACAATAAAGTTGAAAAATGTATCTTTATCAGTTATAAATATGGTTTGAAATGTTTTAATCTTTGGAATCATGTAACTAAGAATATTGTTTACAATTGAGATGTTGTTTTTAGAGAGGTCAAAGATGTTCCTAGACACGAAGTGACTCCAATGGAAAAGAAACCAAGGAAAATAGAGTTTGAGTTAGAAGATGAAGAATATGACTCAATAGAAGAAGTTGAATCAGAATAAGAAGAACCTCATACCCCATTTTTGAGGAGATCATCTCAAGGAAGAAGTTGAATGCAGAAGGTGAAGCAGACAAGAAAAAATCCCACTTAATAGCAAAGGGATATTCCTAGGTAGAAGGAATTTATCTTGGTGAAATATTTTCTCCAATTTCTAAATTCACTTCTATTAGATTCCTTCTTGCTATTGCTACTAGTTTTGATCTTGAAGTAGAGAAGATGGATGTGAAGACAACATTCTTACATGGGTATCTTGAAGAAGAAATCTACATGAAACAACCATAAGGTTTTATATTAAGGTGGAGGAAAGAGTTGGTATGCAAGCTAAACAAGTCCCTTTATGGTATAAAAAAATATCCAATGATGTGGTACCAAAAGTTCGACCATACATCCTTGAATTAGGGTTTGTGAGAAGCAAAGATTACCATTGTGTATACTCCAAACAAGTTGGTGATCACTTCAATAATATAGTATTGTATGTTGATTACAACTCATTGATTAGAAACAACAAATATGTAGTAAAGGAGATGAAGTCACAACTATCCTCCAGATTTTACATGAAGGATCTCGAAGGTGAAAACTTCATATTGGGAATGGAGATTAAAAGAGATCATGCAGACATGAAAATATACTTGAATCAAAGAAAATATGTTGAGATGGTGCTATATAGATTTAACATGAAGGAAAGTAAGTCGGTCAAGGTTCCTATTCATGTAGGTGTAAATTTATTTATAGATTAGTGTCACAAGACACAGGAAGAGGTAGAAGATATGTCATGAGTTCCATATGCTAGTGCAGTTGGTACTTTGATGTATGTAGTGGTTTGTACCAAATTGGACATTTCTTATGTGATTGGAGTTTTGAGAAGATATGTGTCCAAAAAAAAGAATAAGGATTGGAAAACTATAAAGAAGTTCTTTAGATATTTTTGTGGCACCATAGATTATGCAATATGTTATGAAGGAAGACATGGATCATAAAAATAAATAGTTGTACATGTAATTGTTGTTGCAGACAGTGCTAGAGATATTGATCGCAGAAGATCTACAAGTGGGTACGTCTTTAACCTATTTGTAGGAGTTATTAGTTGGATTAACAAAAGACAAGCTATAGTTGCACTCTTAACTACAAAAGTTGAATACATGGTAGCCAAAAGTTGAGAACATGGAAACCACCCATGCAAGTAAAGAGGTTGTATGGTTACAGAGACTGTGTTCAGTTATTGGGTTTGTAAATAAAGCAAAGAACCTTGTTTATCATGCTAAGAAAAAGCATACTCATGTACAATATCACTTTGTGAGATATATAGTTGAATACAAGAAGGTGTTTTTGGAAAAGGTTGACATCTTGAAGAATGTTGTGGACACATTAGTGAAGTCTGTCAATACTAAGAATTTCTCTTGGTGCGGAGAATCTATAAGAAGTAATTCTCTAAACTTGTGACCCCATCAGTACATGTCCCATTGTTATGCAAATAAAACAACAAGTGGGATAATGTTGGGTGTTATATTATTTGCATATGTGTGGTCTGTCATCTGTATGACTGTGTCTATATGATCCCTCCACCGTTTAGTTCTCTATTGCGTGCATCTGGTTCTACCGGTAGTGCCAGATCAGGGGGTACCAGGGGAGGGGTATCGGTTCCCTCCCCCCTGCTCCGTGTAAAGGAAATCAGCAATGGGCATTATCCTATTACCAATACAAGCCAACAACGCGTTCATAAAAATTTTGGTCTATTTTTTGACTATTTTTGGGGGTTTTTTCTAAAATTATGTATTTTAACCATGGTTAAAGGATAGGGGTCTATTTCTAATCAAGGATAATGTATTAGGGTTTTGGATGATGCAAAATACCTACATATTTATTGTGAGTTGTTAATAATCATAATGGTAAAATGAGAGGTGTGGCTCTAATTTTTGTTGGTTTTCCCAGTTAAGGGTTTCCAGGGTAAATGTATTTGTATTATGTGTGAATATTGTGTTGTAATCTCTATTTTGCTTAAAATAATCAGTATACTTTGCTTCTCTGCATAGGTTTAAAACTTATAGTGTGGGGTAGTGGAAGAGAGTTCCTTATTATTGGAGGTTGAATGAGATGCATATAATGCTATGTGGTGAGCATATTGATTGAGCACAAGAGCAAATAGGTTGAGTTGATATAGAGAGAGGAGCATGTACGAAGCGAATATTTATTCACTTCACACAATTAATATTACCAGAACACCTGGAATATTCGATAAGCCATTAATAGGAAAAATATATATTGATATTTGGATAGATAAAAAGATGTTTTACAAGAATTAGTGTCAAGTATTTTATACCCTAAGTGGTAAGGGGTGACTTTTCAAGTCACCTCTTGAGTAATTAATTAATTACCCTAATTAACCTACTTGTATTAAATGTTAATATTTATTACATTTCATTCCCCTTAAGGGAAGCTTTGTCCTCAAAGCTTATATCGACAACAATGTCTGAAATCCCTTTGAACTGTCATCTCGAGATCCTTTCCTTTTTGTAATTGCGACACTTGATGAAATGAGACGATACGAGTTATGGATTCCCAAGGAGAATTGTCACATCGTATTGGTTGTGGTCCATCCCAGGTCTACTTTTATCAGAGCTCTGAGATCATTTTGTGGAATGGGTCATTTCAATTGTTGCTTAGCATGTTGGTCTTTTCACCTATCAACATAATTCTTCTGTAAGTGCTTGATTTGATCCTGTCGTTGATCAAAATGACGATTATAATTAGGATGCCTATAAGGTGTATGTGTTGTTTTCTTTTTCTTTATTTTGGACTGCGGCGAGGACTGTCTTCACTTCCTCGATTTGATTTTTGGATGCATTTTCCTAGGTTTGTGCTTATTGGTTCTCCAATAGATTGTTATGATTTTGAATCTTTTCGATTCTTTCATCTTGCGACTTTTTTTCAATTTCTAATTTCTTGATTTGATTCTCTAGTTCCTAATTACGATTATTTAGACACTGGTTTTCTTCTTGCTTTTCCAGTATTCTTCCTTTGAGGTCTCCACCGAAGTGTTCCCTCTTACTACTATGTTTCAGTTTTTTAATCTTTGTAATCAATGTTTTGTTATGATTTCGTAATCGAAAAATCTCTTCGATATTAGTTGATAACACATTGTTGACTTTTGTTAGTTCCAACTTATGTGTCTTCTTACTATCGCCATATTGTTACTGGAGTTTTTCTTTTTGTTGTTGACAATGACATAACTCTACTTCCTGATTTTCTAACTCTTCATGCAGTTGCACCAATTTGTCTTCCTTGTCCACGATGACTTTGTTTAGACTACTAATTTCCTCTTTTAAGTTGATAGTGTTTCCATATAGATATTCTTCGACTTTGTTTAGTTTTTTTATCTGGTCTTCAAGTTGTTGAATGATACCTTCCAGATGTGATATTTTCTCGTCCTTATCTGATAAAAATTTTGTGAGTTTTTCTCTACTATCTTCCAATGATCCAATTCGTAATTCTGAGGTAGTAATCTGTTCTTTTTGAAAATCATTATTTCATTTCTGATTGTCGAAATGGAGTTGTAGAATACTATTCCGAACACGCGTTTTTAGCTAGGCCGAAACTGTTCGTAACTGTGATTGAAATTGTGAGTGACCTGGATCCATAATTTTTTTAATATCTTCCAAGACTTGATTTCTGCTATTTTAATATCTTCTTTGATTCTTTTTCCTTTTTGTATAAATTAATAATTGTAAATAACACAATTATTAAATAATTATTATTAAGTAATTATTATTATTATTATTAATTACCATTATTATTAAAAAATTAATAATAATAACAAATATAATATATTACCAATTATTATTTAAAAATAATAATATAGTATATATATTTTTTGTGAATTGGGAAAGATTTTTTGAAAAAATATATAACAATAATAAATTTTATTATTACTAATAGTATTATTGATATATATTTTTTATGAATGGTGTGGGAATTAGGGTTTGAACCCTAAATTTAAAAAACCACTTATTAAAACAAAACCATGGGTGGAGAAACCACTTGTGGTTTTACTCTTTTTTTTACTTTTTTTTTACCTTCCTTTTTTATGGCAATCTTCCTTCTTCTTCTCTCTTTTTTTCACTTCTTCCTTTTTATTTTTTCTTTTGACTTTCTTTTCTTTTTTTACTTGGTCAAAGACCATAAATTTAGGGACTCCCTAGGATTATGATTAAAATCACGATATGGTCAAAGGCCTAGACCACAAACTAGCTCTGATACCAAATAAATACCAAATGAAGTGAATATTTATTCACTTCACACAATTAATATTACCAGAACACCTAGAATATTCGATAAGCCATTAATAGGACAAATATATATTGATAATTGGAAAGATAAAAAGATGTTTTACAAGAATTAGTGTCGGGAATTTTATACCCTAAGTGGTAAGGGGGGTGACTTTTCAAGTCACCTCTTGAGGAATTAATTAATTCCCCTAATTAACCTACTTAGTATTAAATGTTAATATTTATAACATTTATATTTGTTACAATGTAGCTTGGTTACTTCACCCCAATGGATTCATACACTGACTTGGGGTGCTATCTATACTATATGTGCCTATGGTTGGATGGAAAACAGTGCTCACACAACTAGTTTCTTGTACGAATTGATATTAAAAGATAAATCTCCTTTCATTGCTTATGAATATGAAAAATTATTGTTGTTCATCATTACAGAAAATAATGTATTATGCATGTTGTGTGTAAATACTTATGATTATGTTCATGGGGATTTAGATTTCATGACATTACGAGAATCCATGCTAGTTATTCTGCAACATTTTTTTAATTTACATTATGCATACATTTGTTTTCATTATGGTCCTTATGGGGAGGTTATCTTGTTGGTATATTGGGGGAAATCATATTTGATGGTTAGAATTTGAAATATTTTCTATGGTCACTTGTTTGAAGGTTCAGAATTATGGGTGGGACTGCCACATTTGTAACAAATAGACACCTTCACCCCCAACGCCCACCCTAAAATTCACACATTTAGCCATGAACCCCACTCCAAAATGGACACCTTCACCTCCACCCAAAAATTTCATGTATAAAATGTATATAGCTTCACCCACCACCATCCCCACCCACACTTTCATGTATAAATGCTTACACCTTCACCCCCCCAACCCCCATGTGGGTGTGAAGATGTGCATTGTAACAAATGCATGCCTTCAACCTCTATCCCAACCTTAATGAGGGTAGGGTGTGTGGGTGAAGGTGTACATCCTCATGAGGATTGGGATGGGAATTTGTTTCGACCCTCACATGTGTGGGGGGTGGGGGTGTGTATTCATGTTACCCCATTATTGTGAGGGTGGGAGTGGAGAGTGACGCTATGTATTTTTAATGTAGTGATAAGGGACATTGATCCAAGAGTATCTTACAAAATGACTGAAAATCAAAGTATTCAAATGATGAACAGAAAGACAAAGTTGTGTAGAGCTTGCCGAGATATTTTTACCGACACTTGCTTCTTAAAAAATGGACTTTGGACGCGAAATATTTTTCATTCTGAATTTTCTTGGAAAATATGTAAATTTGGCCAAAAAGGGATGCCACATGGCACCACTAAAAGGGTGACATGTCGTTCATACAAGTGGAACGCACTCTAACATGGAAGTTATCGGTAGGATAAGTTGGTAGCGACATGGGACTATTACCAACTTCTAACTTCTAGCCCACCGATGTCAGGGATCGGAAGTCAGGATGACCATTGTGAATGTTGTTAGGCCAGTGTCGATTTCTCACTTCCAATGCACTAACATTGGGGATCGAAAGTTAGGAGGAGCAATGTGGATGTTGTTTGAACAATGCCAAATTCCGAATTTTGAAGTCAAGATCGAAAATTCGGAAGGTTTATGGTTATTGTTGACTTTCGACTTTCGACATCAGGATCGAAAAGTTGGAAGGGTTCTTTATATTATTGTTTGGACAGTGTCAACTATTGATTTCTAACGTCGATATCAAAAGAGTTGGGATCAACAAACCAAAAAAAATCATTGTGGAATGATCGACAATAAAAAAAGGCAAGTCAGAATCAGTAAATCAAGATCGACCAATCGAAAAAATGACGGACTAACAATCCAAAATCAATGGCGACCAATTTAGACCAATGACCATGGATTTTACCAGGGATTTCTGATATTTGGTCTGTAATTCTTGTCACTACACCATTGCCTTCGATCTTGGCCTTTATTTTTATGATATTTTAAGATGGAAATTGGATTTTTTACCCAATTGGACATGTTATCAACGGTCCCAAAAACAAACCAAGTCTTCTATTTAAATGCAATTTGGACATAGTTTAAGACAGTTAAATAGTGGAGGATAGTTGAGAACAATATAGGACAGTTTGACTGAGGAGTTTAGAATAAACAACTAGCGAATTATTGGTCTAAGAGGTTTGGACTTGACTGTGAAAATTACCAATGCATTGAAGTCATTTTAGGAATATATAGTACCTGAGAGGCTGAGTTCATGAGTATAATGGCCGCATATATCTTTGGTAAAGTTTTGATTCTGGAAGTTCTTTTGATATAAGGATTCTGATCATTTTATGATTTTTATACCCTTTTTCACATATCGTATGTGCAGGATTTTGTTAAATTATATGCCTCTGTGTTACTAAGCACTTCGAATCTATGTATTCGTTGATGGGTATTATTAAATCATATTATTGTAAGATGCCATATGAACTAGCTAGGTTGAAAACCGAGAATGGAGAATCTTGGTTGATTATTTCCTTTTTGTTGAAGGTTGTGTGAAACTTAAAATGTTCTTAGAGTTTTGTTGAATTGAAGAGCTCTTGAAGAAGATTGTTGAATCTTCTTTGGAAACATATCAACATCCTTATTGTATTGGATGAAGACTACAATTTGCATCATTTGAAGATCGAATAGAAACGGTCTCACTGGAAGTGGACATGGAGATGTAGGACATTAGAGTCGAACTCTGTTATCATATGTTGTGTTAAGTTTACGTTTCAACATCTCTATTTTTATTTACAACATTCTGATCGATTATGTTCTTGTATTAAGTTGTCTTTTAAATGCCTTGTTAAGAAAGTAATTGTTGATGGAATTCACACCTACAATTCATGGTTAATAAAGATCCTGTAATTTTCATATCAAGTTGGTATCAGAGCTGGATTAACCCAATAATTTTGAGGTGTGAATGTTAACTAGATCAAGGATTAAGAGATATGAAGGGCAACTTGAAGCATTCAATGCAGAAATCGGATCAAGACGTGTTTTCTCGAAATAAAAAATGGCCTCACTATTAGGTGAAGGTGATCCCCCAGCATCGGATGAAGAATTTGTTAAATATTTTATGTCCATGAAAGCTATGGTAGAGGAATTATATGCAGATCAAAATAAGGCTAAAGAAGAAGGCACATTAGAATGTGAAAAAGGTAAAATAGAAGGAGGTGGAACTCCTCCTAAAACTCCACCTTCTCCATCATCAACTTCCTCATCTAGTTCCAGTTATTCTTCTAAGTCAAAGAAAAAACCACTAGATAAATATAATCCTAATAAGCCATTGATAAAGCTTGATGTAAAGTTTTATTTACCTATGTTTAACGAAGAACTTAGAGTTAAGAAATTAAATAATTGTATTATCCAAATTGAAGTTTACTGCAAAATGTAGAAACTTGCAGGTACTGAAGCAAAGATCCAGTTGGATTCCCTCCGTCTTGGAGGAAGTTCTCTCATATGGTGGGAGAGAAAAAATCAAGAGGAACTTATCACTGAAGGTAAGGCTATTTCCTCCTGGTATGAATTTACTTCATGATTGAAAAAGCAATTTTATCCATTGGGTTATATGCAACATGCTATGATGGAGTGATATAATTTCAGATAAGGTAACAGTCTGAATGTTTAAGAATACACATAAGAGTTAAGAAAAAGGGATTTAGTACTAGGCATACCTCTTTATACTCAAGAGAAACTTCTTAAATACATAGTAGGATTGCATAGTTACTTAAGACATACCATTATTATGCTCAATCCTACTAACCTAGATGAAGTGCGTGTTCAAGACACATATATTGAATCTAAGGGGAAGAATACTTCTGATAAATTTTCCTCACCTGATTCTAGCCATTTGAAAGAGGGAAAGGACAAAGGGAAGAGAAATCATATAGTTACCGTGAAGAAAGGGGATACAAAGATTTCATGTTTGCACTGCCAAAGAGATTGGCATGATGTAGAACATTGTTGGAAGCTACATCTAGAGTTGAAGTCGAATACGGCTAAGCATCAGAGAGGAAGAAAAAGATTGTCGCCGCATTAGAGGAAATTTCAACTCAAAATGGGCCTTTTAACTTTTATTCAAATTCCATGTCATCATGTGTTAGCCAATGAAATTGATTTAAATTTGAAATACCGTATATGTCTTAAACATTTTTTTAATATAAATTTGGGGATAGGTATCATAAAAAAAACTACTTTTTTGTTTGTATTTTTGACATATCTCCCTGTGTTTTTACTCAAATTTCGATCGGGAGAGCTCGTTGGATGTGAAATTAAATTCCGCATCCAATGAGTACCCACTCGGCATACTTTTGATGGACCACGCTACCCCAAAAACAAGAAATACCTGAAAAAATGGAATGATGATGTCATCATTCCATTTTTCAGGTATTTCTTGTTTTTGGGGTAGCGGGGTCCGTCAAAATTATGCCGAGTGGGTACTCATTGGATGCGGAATTTAATTTCACATCCAACGAGCTCTCCCGATCGAAATTTGAGTAAAAACACAGGGAGATATGTCAAAAATACAAACAAAAAAGTAGTTTTTTTATTTTCTTCCTCCAAAATTAATAAATATTATTTTATTATTTTATTAGTTCATTTTAGGAGGCCCGTTTTGAGTTGAAATTTCCTCTAATATGATAGTTCAAGATCTTGGATCTAAATCCAGAGATGAGCCCTATGTGATAGCCATGGGTATTAAAGGTAACATTTATGCTGTTAGTTTTAATTCATTTGCTTCTACTCTTGTTGAGGCCTGGAAAATCGCAGGCGGAAACAGTAAGGGATTCTCCCCAATCAACGTTCCCAACTAGCCCGTTGACTGTTTGGTATAGGGAATCCGTCCGGTTTGCGGTCCGGCTACCGTAGGTCAAGTAACAAAACAAAGGCTTTACCGGTCGCGGCCCGGTCCACCGAGTTTTTGTGTTTTGACTTAAGATATGAAATGCAAGTGCTTAACTAAATGCAGGGTGATAAAGATGCCAGGAGCAGTCACAATGTGATGCGCAGGTTCTTACCTCTCATCTTATGGCTCATGGGCATCCAAATCGCATACAACAAAAAGCAAACTGACTACCTAAACTATCCCTAGGGAGCAGAATCAGCATTTATTGGTGAGTAATACATTTTGCACATGCATAATGAAGAATCACAGATAGCTGATACTTATTTCAAGACACATGAACACTCACAGATATTTAAATAACCAGATAGCCGATTATTTTATAAAACAACCTTTATTACTCACAGTGGAAAATATCCCAAAAGATACCGAAAAGCATTCAACAAGAACATAGGTTCAAGAAATTAAACACTCTTACAGTAAATGAAACCCAGCTAAAAACGAAATAGTTCCTCTTCAACATTATTCATTGAGTTGTATTGATACATTCCACTTCTCACTCTCTCCAACAGGCAAAATTATTGCAGTTTCCTTTGCAAAACGAAGTAGTTCCTCTTACAAGCAAACATTTACAAAATTTTCCAGGGAAAAAGCCCTTTCTCATTCCTACTTTCGAATATTTAAGCTACAACTGCCGACCCTTCGGGCTCCCCCCGACTTGTGACTTTCCAGTTCCCCAGACATTTCCGGTCCTCCATCTTTCAGCGCACATTCATGATTGGCTGGGTAACTATCGGGCCTTTCAGAACTCCGCGTTTGCTGTTAAACCGTCTGTATTCCTCCACGCCGTGTCATTTTGACCGATCTCCCGCGCTCTCCTGCAATCGATCGACAAGCATCATTCACTGGGATGACGTTATAAAACAACATAGCAAGATTTACTCATGAAACAACCATCTCGCAAGGAAATCACCAAGTGTCGATACCACTACCTCGACCATAGCGGGAAACTTACTGGTGGTCCAACAATATTTACGTCGAAAGAGCGGACCAGTCTGCAGGCGGGAAACACCATTAATCGAACGTCGGACGGATAGTACATCGGAGGCTAAACGGTTGTTTCGTCCGAAATGGCGGACGAGACAAAGGCTAAAGACAAGCGATGAGGGCAGGAGGAGGCTTAGTCGGACGTCGGCAGACATTAGAATCGGAAGTTAAAGGGTTCTCCCAGCCACAACGGCGGACGAGTCAGGGCTACGGGCAAGTGGTTGAAGGTTAATACGAATCGGCTGTCGGGGGGATTTAGACTTCGGACGCTCTCTAGCTCTTCTCAGCCGTAACGGCGAAAAGGTAAAGGCTCTGGACAAGCGATTAAAGACAAAACGAATCGGACGTCGGCACGATTTGACTTCGGATGGCAAAACAACTTCAGAAGCCGCAACGGCGNGAAGTTAAATTCCGCCTCCAACAAGTACCCACTCGGCATACTTTTGATGGACCACGCTACCCCAAAAACAAGAAATACCTGAAAAAATGGAATGATGATGTCATCATTCCATTTTTCAGGTATTTCTTGTTTTTGGGGTAGCGGGGTCCGTCAAAA
>LPNX010210272.1:41446-161563 GCA_001517045.1 Pseudotsuga menziesii
TCGATTAAGACAAGAAAAACTCCTGGTCCAACGAAAAAACTAAGTGTTTCAGTCAGCTACGAACATTTAACGAGGGACAGCGAACTTTCATCCCTCCGTAACAGCGACCATAGCAAAGTTAACTGGTTTGATACGCAAAACAAAAATAAAAGTTACGGTTCACCATAAACTTCATCGCAATCAGAGTCTGAAACTTGATCAAGAATTAAGCTTTGTAGTCATTAAAAAATAAAACACAGATCAATACTCAAAAGATTCAACGATCAAACCAAAATCATGAGGAGGGGTCCCGAATTTAAGAAATTTGGGGAGGAAAGTTGCAGCTGCAACAACTTCAAATTTTAATATGAACTTTGATGATGAAAAGAGGACATAATTATTTCACATATGTGTGATTTCTAAGCATACCAAGATAGTTACACTAATTGATAGTGGATCTAAAGTGAATCTCATTTCTGAGCAGGTGGTTACGAATTTGGGATTAGAGATGAAACCTCATCCTAAACCATACCCCTTAGGTTGGGTTTGTGAAGATTAAAAATCAAATATGTCTCATCAATGTAAATTGAAGTTCACTATCACAACTGGTTATGTAGATGAGGTTGAATTGGATGTAGTTACTTTGGAAAACTACAAGATTGTGTTTGGTATTCCTTACCACGTCCTTACTTATTCTATAGAAAGGCCATATTTTTCAAGGAGCATAAAATCTATCATTTCGTCAATGACGATATCAAATATATTAACGATCTTATCGATTTAATTCTAACTTATCCATGGTTTCCACATGGTAGATGAAAATGCTTGTGAATGCAAGTAAAAAAATGTCTTTCATTTCTGTAAAGTATGATTCTAAAACTGGTGAAGTGATGTAGAATGAAGAATTACCGCATAAGAACAATTTGTACCTAAGTTTGCATCCGGTGAATGATCCTTTGATTTCTAATAGTTCGATAAAGAAAGACAAATATATTGTTGATTCGTTTTCCTTTGAATATGTGTGTTTAGCTATGTTATTTTATTACTAATCAGACGATTATGGTTGGTAAAAGTAACAATGGATGTAGATGTATTTGCATTGAAGTAATTTTTGCATTAATCAACAATGATTTCTCTGTATTTGCAATTGTGGTGATGGTACATATGGTCATATTTCAAGAAATATTGGTGAAAGATATGAGGCAAGTGAGGCAACAATACCATCACTTATTTTCTGAGTAATTTCCATCTTTTGGTGGTCCAAAATATTTCCAATGGAGAGGTTTGATGCAGGAGGATATTCCAAAATGACTGAAAATTGAAGACTTCAAATAATTAACAGAAAGACACAGCTGCGCATATCTCACCGAGATCTTTCCAATAATACTCATTTCATAAAAAACTAACTCTAGACATGAAATATATCACATTATGAAAATTCTTGGAAAATAAGTAAATTTGACCAAAAAGGGGTGCCATGTGGCACCACTGAAAGGATGACGTATGGTTCATATCGTTGGATCGTACTCCAATGTGGAAGTTATTGGTAGGATAAGTTGGCAGTGACATGGGACTATTAATGACCTTCGACACACCGATGCACCGACGTCATGGATTACAAGTCGAGATGATAATTGTGAATGTTGTTAAGCCAATGTCGACTCTTAACTTATGGTGTGTCGACATCGGGGATTGGATGTCGAGGGTAGTGTTGTGGATGTTGTTTGAACAATGATGAATTTTGAATTCTGAAGTTGGGATTGAAAAGTTAGAAGGTTTTAGTTATTGTTGACTTCCGGCATCAGGACTGGAAATTATGAAAGGTTGTTGATATTGTTGTTTGGACAGTGGTGACTAGTGATTTTCAATGTCAGGATCGAAAAGTTGGGATTGACAATGTCAGGATTATAAAAGATAGGATCAACAAACCAGAAAAATTCATTGTGGATTGATCGACAGTCGAAAAATCAAGACGATATCAACAATTCAAGATCGGCTAATCAAAAAAATGAAGGATTAACAGTCTAGCATAACCGACATCAGATTTAAATCAATGACCATGGATTTTATCAGGTATTTCTGATATCTAGTCCGTAATTCTTGTCACTTCGTTAATGCCTTCGATCTTGGTCTTTATCTTGAAGATATTTTAATATGGAAATCAGATTTTTTATCTAATTGGACACGTTATCTACAGTCCCAAAAACAAGCCAAGTCTATTTTTTTAACTTAGTTTAGCCATTGTTCAAGAGAGTTAAACAATGGAGGATAGTTGAGAATAGGATAGGATAGTTCAAGTGAGGAATTTAGAATAAACAATGAGAAAAGGACTAGTCTAAGAGATTCTGAATTGAATGTGACGATTACTAATGCACTCACTAGTACAAAATGGGTGATAAGTGACTAAAAAAATAACTAAAAATGGGTGATAAATGACTAAATTTGTTCACGTGATTGTTGTTCATAAATTAGCAATCACTTATCACCCAACCAAATTGGTCATTATCACTTGGTCATAAATTGCTTGAATTGCTTCATGTGTTGGCCATATATTGAGTCATTTATTTGGTCATTAATTGTTGCTATTTGGTCATTAATTGTTTCTAGTTGGTCATTAATTATTGTTGTTTGGTAATGCATTTAGTCGTTTATTTAGTCATTGATCGTTGTTAACTGCTAAATTATTTAGTATTTTATTGTTGTTAACTAGCCATTTATTTATTCATTGGTTGTTGTTGATTGGCCATTTATTTAGTCATCAACTATTGTTAACTGGTCATTTAATTAGTCATTGATTTATGTAGATACGGCACAGAGGAATCAAATCACCAACCTCCTGCCTATAATGCAGGTGTTCTTCCATTGAGATGGTACCCTTAAATAGAATATTACCCATTTTATACTTGAGCCACCTAAGGAAAAACTTTGAAAAGGCTAAAATGCTTCAAGCATGCACTTGAGGAAAAATTTTGAAAATGCAAAAAATGCTAGAGAAACTATGTCATCATTTTATGTCATTTTAGTCACTTTCCACTAACAACTTTTATTCATGTTTTAGTACATCACACTAGATATTGTATCCAAAATTTTGACCTCGACACTTGTTAAGTGACATTCCAAGAATTTGTAGGTTTCTACAACTAGACACCTTTTAAATTATCCAAGATGCATTATTAGGAATTGAGAATAATTTGTTTTTGTTTTACAATGTTTGCATATATGGGAATTACTACACTTCTCTTAAGGGAATAACAGTACTTAAAATACCCAAGAGACAAAAATTCGCTCAAAAGGTTAGTCAACAATGGCATACTAAATTGAGTAAATAATAAAACATATAACAACTAGAATAAAGAGACAAGATAAAGCTCACTTATAGAATAAAGACAAGCAACTAGTTATACCTATGACAGTGGATACTAAGTAAATGCCCGGATGGCATAAACAAAATTAAAAGAGAGTTACAAAATTTGACAAGCATATAACTCACATAGAAGCACAAGACTTGATAACAAGAATAACATCCAAGTTAAGTCTATCCATATAAATGATTACTGAGTGTTAGAATCGTAGAGTCAAGATAAAATAGTTAACCTATCTAAGCAACCAACAACATATCATAAAAGATAAGAATAGGAAAAGAAAAGGACAAGAGAACACCCATATGTGTGGTTCACCCTAATGGGTTATATCCACGGGAAGAAAACGGGCCTTATAAGAAAACGTGCCAAAATAAGTTTTTGTGAGTTGGAATTCAAGAACCAATAGAATTTCAATAAAATAAGTCAACCATAATGGTTGAATTGACATATTTGTCATTAAAAAAAACTACTTTTTTTGTTTGTATTTTCGAGATATCTCATTGTGTTTTTACTCAAATTTCGATCGAGAGAGCTTGTTGGAGGCGGAATTTGATTCCGCATCCAACAAGCTCCCCCAATCGAAATTTGAGTAAAAACACAGGGAGATATGTCGAAAATACGAACACAAAAAGTAGTTTTTTCTTTCTTCCTCCAAAATTAATCAATATTATTTTATTATTTTAACTATTATTTTATTATTTTAACTATTATTTTATTATTTTCCTTAGGAGGCCCATTTTAGACCCCAAAATTCCTCTAATGACAGGAAAAGAAAAGGACAAGAGAACACCGATATGTGTGGTTCGCCCTAATGGGTTATATCCACGGGAAGGTAGTCTTCTATTATCTCCAGAATGTCTTCTCCAATCTTACAAGAGAGCAAAGCACAAATACCCCAAAGAATATAGATGATGTACAATAGTGTCACAATAGTACCACTACTACATCAAGAATACATGATATGTAGAGAGTCACTTGACCCTATTATATACTAGGAGATGAGGAGGAATTACTCTCACATATTGCATGTGGGATAATATAATTCTCCAAAATAACATTTCTTAATACAATACCATGGACAAATACTCTACACAAGTAAATACACCACCATATAACTATGGGTTAAATGTATTACTCTTTTACATAAGATTGTAGACAACTTTCGACATAATAAAAAGATAGTATTACCTTCCAAGGAATATAATATATTCCAACACTCCCCATTAATAATGGCTGGGAGAAGGGCCCACACTAACACTAAGGAATGAAGGAGTCATTACTTCTACCCCTTGATGACAACTTCCAGAAGAACCAAAGCTGAAAAAGAAGAACACTTCGGCTGATGGAATTTGACGATGAACAACTACTTCTCACGGAATCATGAAAGTGCACATGAACCAGGTTGTACGATGAAAGACCCAACAATAAAATGCTGAGAACATGTGACGTAATCCAGTCGCAAGATGCCCAGATCACCACAAGAATCATCACAACCATACATGATAGTTGAAGAACTCTGATATAACATCCACACCAGTGTACAGATACCTTCTGACGGCTGATACAATAGAACATGTGGCTAAGAACACCACAACAATGTACAAAAAAACCCATATGGCCAATACACATGCGGATAGCAGACATTCTTCCAATCAAGGTGCAATATAAATATTTGTAGAAGACCTCAAACATAGAAGATACAAGACCTCAATGGTCTAGACATTGAAAATGATATCATACAGATGAACATCATGACTTTAACAGTAGAAGATGGTGCTTCATTACTTCTGGAATAAGTTGAAAGCCTAAACAAAGAACTTATCTACACAAAAACTTTCAAGATTAAAGCATATAAAGATCATAAAACAAAATTGTTCATACAGAAATGAAAATGCTTATATACCAAAGGTTAGCAAACATCATATAAAGGAATGGCAACATAATATAATCAAATAAAAGATTAACTTGCTCATTATGGAAAATGAAGTTACTTTTACACATTAAGTGTCAGCCACAACATATAAATAGTGAGCCAAAAATTTCACTTAAATATATGAAAATTTAGTCATCAAGCAACTAATCTGAAGCATATGTGCATTTCTTATTAGTATGAGGTTAATATGCAAGAGATGAATGCCCTAAAAATGTCAATGCTTCCATATAGGAATGTTAGAGACAAGTAGGAACAATATAACCTCTGCAATCATAAGAATATAAATCTCATTGCAACAAGAACAAGGTGCTCATGATAAATAGTTCAAGATTTAAAGATTGCTCAAATCCATATAAATATTGAGTAAAATATTATCGAAATAAACATGACAGGAGATATAGATAAATCAAAATGTTTAATATGATCAACATATAGCAAATTATGATCAACTCATGATATCACTTATAAAAAAATTATGAAATGACAAGTCACTAATGATCTTAATCATGGGTTCATTTCTTGTTAACACTATGTAAATATGCAAGAGAAGAAATGCCCTGGAAACGTCAATGCTTCCATATTGGAATGTCAGAGACAAATAGCACAGGAACTAGATACAATCTCTACAATACATGAAAAAAAAAACTATTTCCCAATTAAATAACTTATGACAAGCCAAAAAAATATGACAAAAATGTCTAAGTTAATTGACCATCTAGAAGAAACTTGCAGAATGACATAATACTGTTAGATTAAAGGAAATGCAACAAAAAAATATAAAATAATAGGCCCTTTATAATTTCCACCTTGACAATCATCCCAAAAGTCACTCCTCAAAACCCTGATTCTAGATTTCCATCAAGCTCATCCCTTATGATCCTAAATTTTAAAGATGACTTGATGTCACTCGAGGTGTATATTTGAAGAATGGAAAGATGTAAGGAACGTACTTTTGACCATGAAAAATATCCAAAATTCAAATGGATTGATACCCCTCTTAGAATCCATGGGAAACGTAGAAAATTTAGACAAGTGATTGATAGGATCCAAAGTTGTTACCAAGTGAAACAATTATGTTCAATCAACACAATACTTTTGTTAACAAGAGCTTAACGATGTAGTATGAAAAATACATTTGATATATCGTATTGTCCACGAAAAGGAAAACTTCATCATTGCGACTTTTGCGACTTCATTAATGGCTCATTCTCATCCAATTCACTAAAACTAAATTTACATGTACTCTGCTATTAGGATTTATTCTAGAACCCAACACTCATTCAATGGAGCTAAAAAATGAGTAACCATTAACTATATATATATATATATATATATATATTGAAGAGATTACCGTGGTAAAAAAATGGCAATGAAAACCATTTGTATTACACTGAATCTTGAAGCTTCAATAAAGTCTCCAAATGCATAGTTTGGACCCTAGAGAGGAACCCAATATTTATTTTTCCAGAGGTCCAATAGGTGAGGATCATGGGATGAATAAATTCTTAGCAAATTTTAATACTCATATAATATAAGATAAGTGCATCAAATATTTTGGAGACTTAGATGCCACCATCCTCTTGTCTAAGGAAATTTCCTTGGCGATTCCATTAGGGGTTTGAAGCTTTGTTTCTTTGCATGTTGTAAGAGAGGGTACATAGCTAATGAATAATTATATTAATATTTGAGAAGACTAGAGATAGATTATTGTATCTATATGACATACTTATTTTTTATTAAAGTCCAAACTAGATTTGGTATGTTTCAGGTTATATACACATCAAAATCCATTTAGTCATAACTAGGGAAGATATCTTCCAATATCCTAGGATCCTACATCTTTTGCAAGTCATCAATCAACATTTATTGTGAAGAAATAATTGACCCAAATCCTTTCTCAATATCAATGATTTTACCAAATTTTACCCTCATCCCTCCAACCCCAACATTAAAACTCCATCAATTACAAGGGATTGATATTAGGAAACTAAGTTGGATAAGTGCAAACTTTCAAGGCCCAAAGAGAGGGTTTGTATATAGATAATGGTCAATTAACAATAGGAATATTTTCATCCATGAGTTTTCAATGAACAATTTTACAAATCTTAATTATCTTAACCATTTTAGCTTGATTGAGCTATAGGATACTCATTTTAGTTTCCTCATTAACATTGGGTATGTGCATGTGCACATATTTCTAAATATAAAAACATTTAAGCTCCTCATTGAAATTATGTGAATCCTTTGAATTTGATGATAATCTATCCTATCACAAAGAAACCTAAAATGAAAGCCATTATCTATAATATTTTATATGTAACCTTGAGATATTGATTGAGGAAGTAATAATAACACATCCATGTGTATTCTTCTTTCATAAATATTGGCTTGTTTCACAACTTACTCCAAATTTCAATGCTTTTATCGTCAGGGATAGAAAGGGATTTCTTCATTATTGATGAAATCACAATAATATTCTAAAGGTGCCACCTTCTCATTGAATACCAATTGTCTATACTCGGGAACCTTCTATGTTTGTTCAATTCATGCAAGTTAGATCCCTCCTGAGATTATCCATTCTGATGATGCAAATAAAAATCACAGTGCAAGACCTCTCCAATTTACATCCGAATTTGATATAGTCTGAGCTTTCCATTACTTTAAAATGGTTGAACAAAGTCCTTGTTGGTATGCATTCTAGACCACCACGATCAAGGAGATAAACACCTTGATTAATATTTCAAACACTAATTTGAGATTTAATTGTCTTAAGTAGAGATATAGACAAAATTGTCTCAATGTGTTGACATATAGAGGAAACTATGGAGTGATAGAATACTGATGTAGTAAAGGAATTACAACAAAATTATGTACAATAATGAAACCTTTGTAGTCACCATTTTTATCATCACTGCAAGAATCGCTACTCAAAACCTTGATTCTAGATTTCTATCATGCCCATACCTCATACTTGTGAAGTTGAAAGATGGCTCGTTGTCACTTGAGGTGTATATTTGAAGCATGGAAAGTTAAGGCACATACCTTTGACCTTATAAACTCTTTGATATTCACAAAAATTGATACCTTTCTTGGAAGCCACATGAGACTAGACTTAGGAAACTCAAACAACTGATTGATAGAAGACAAAATTGTTACCAAGAACAACATTTTTGTCCAATCACCACAAGACTTTAGTTCATTCAAAGGATATATCTTACTATATAGAAAAAGGAAAAATTAAAGATAACTTCATCACTACAAATTCATTAATGGCTCATTCTTATCCAATTTGATGGAAGGAAATGTGCATGAACTATGCATTTTGTACTAGTGTCTATTTCAGACTAAATTTCAACAATTATGCTATTTTTTTGCCTTTTTATCTCTCATTTAGTGATGACAATAGCTGTAGAGAATCCCATGTATTTTAAAAAGTAACCAAGACCATAATCATATATAAATTAGCATGTTTCTTGAAAAGTAATTGAATCAGATATAAGTGTGGTAAGTTTTGGTTGTAATACTCACTCGTGCACTTTATTTATTGTTATTGGTTTGGTCAATAGTGTTAGGATTAATTAATCCTCCTTTGTCCAATATATTCTATTTGGTCATTTTACCAAACTTAGGGAGTTATTATTATTCTACTAAAGTGTGGGGGACACACCTACAAGTTATCTGCCACTTACTGCATGTGCATGCATGAGTTTATGTGCCTATGGTACCAATACCTACCTTACACTAGTACAACAAAATGAGGAATTAATGACTAAAATTCATATGTAAACGAATATTTTTTAGTCGATGGCTAATAGTAGCTAATTTCCTTTATATTATATATTGACTAAATTAGACGTATTTAACTTAGTAATTAATTGGTTGACTTATTAGTCATTGATTTAGCCATTGATAGTCATTGATTTAGTCACCGTTGATCTACTAAATTTCACATATTCTTGGATTATACTGTGACAGTCGAATTAATCCATGGAATGATTAATTCGTGATGCAGAAACGACTCTACGTTGTTGAGGATTCTTCAATGTTTTGTCGAACCATCAAATCGCACATGCACATAGACATAGATAGATTAAAATCATGTTTTATGGTTATTGAAGGAAGACATCAAATATATGAAAGCACACGCAGAGATTTTAAAAATATGTTCTTCATTCAATGAACCAACACACTTACATACTCTTTATTATCCTTCCCTTATCCATTCCTTATACATTAGATTAACTACATCTAAATAGAGCTTCATCAACCTATCAGATCCGAATAGCAAGATCTGAACCCCTAAGAAAGGAAATATACAACTAACCTATCCTCGAGCAACCTCCTACAAGATTCAAGGAAAATAGTGGAAAATTGCCAGTTATTACAATCAAAATCAATCCTAATAACTAACCCTATCCTTCTAGAATTTGATTACATGGAAATGCAAAATCAGCATTGGCTGCTTATTCAGCAAACAGAGGACTTTGTCTCGATGCTTCTACATCATACTCTGGGGGAAGAAAATAATTATTCAATAAGTCTTTAAGGTGTACATGGTACTTGGAAATATCCAGTTCTGTCATACACATTGCATATTCAGAAGGTTGATCCTTCGAGCTTGACTAAATACTGAAAATAATCCTTGTCCCCCGTACTCCTTGAAATCCTTCTGTCAAGGATAGCTTCAATTTTGGGTCATTCCTTTTGTGGTAACTGTCATTTCCAGTCTATAGAGGAACCATATCCACCTGGATTTTTTTCTTTTGCATAAACACCTGAATCTTTTAAACGATATATATCTTAAACATAAAAAATAGGAGAAATCTGAAGATCAAAAGGAGGTTCTATTTCATAGGCATTTGTAGAAAACTTCCTTAGAATTTTACAAGGTCCAGTCTTTTTAAGCTTCAATTTATTGTAGGTTCCCTTAGGAAACCTCTCTTTCCTAATATAGGCCATTAGTAAATCTCCAACCTAAAAATTAACTTCCTTTATTTTCATATTTGCTCTCTGTCTGTATTTTCCTCCACTTACCTATAATTTATTCTTCACATCCTCTTGTAGCTCATGCATACTGGATGCAAATTTTTCACCATCTGCACTTCTTCTTTCCTATCCTCCCAAATTTCTAAGTTCATATACTCCTCTTGGGTTATTTTCATATAGAATCTGAAAAGGACTCATACATGTACTTCTGTTAGGTGAATCATTATAAGCAAACTCATCTTGAGCAAGAGCTAAGTCCCACTGCTTCGGATTTTCATACACAAGACTTCTTAGTATGTTTCCTAAACTCCTATTTACCACTTCAGCCTGACCATCAATATGAGGATGATAAGAAGATTTGAAACTGATATTGATACACAACTTCTTCCATAGAGTTCTCAAAAATGAGCAACAAATTCAGTATCCCTATTAGACATAATGCTTAAAGGTAAACCATGCAACTTCACAATTTCTGAAAAGAATAAGTTAGAAATGTTTGTTGCATCATTGGTCTTCTTACAATCAATAAAATGAGCCATTTTTTAAACCTATCCACTACAACAGAAATAGAATCATTTCACCTTTGAGTTCTAGGAAATCCCAAAACAAATTACATACTGATGTAATCCCAAGGCCTAGTTGGAATAGGTAGCGGTTGATATAGTCCAGTATTTTTTCTCCTCCCTTTGGCATGTTGACATATCCTACATTTTGCAACAAATTTATTTACATCATGTTGCATTCCTGGTCAAAAATAGAAAGTACTCACCTGAGCAAATGTTTTATCCTGTCCAAAATGTCCTAGAAAACCTCCATTGTGTTTCTCTTGTATCAAATTTTCTCTCATAGAACACTTTGGAATACATAACTTACTATTTTTGAATAGCAGTCCTTCCTTTAAGATGTAGTCTAACCATTGACTTCTATTATGGGTAACTAGATCCTCATGGTCTGCATATACATCTTTGAAATCCACATCTTCCTTATACATATCAATCAAATTTTCAAATCCCAAAGTACTGACCTTAATCTCCTGCAAGAGCAAACTTACTCTGCTTAAAGCATCGGCAACTTTATTAGATTTTCCACTTGTATGCTTGATCACAAAGGTAAAGTTCTGTAAAAGTTCCACCCACTTAGCATGCTTCTGATTCAATTTAGGCTGACTATTTATAAACTGTAAAGCATGATTATCAAAATATAATACAAACTCTTTCGGCATCAAGTAATGTCTCAATTTCTTAGGAGCTTGCACAATAACATATAACTCTTTGTCATATGAGGAATACTTATGTTTTGCCTCATTCAACGTCTCACTAAAGTATGCTACTAGTCTTTGTTCTTGACTTAGAACAACCCCTATTGTTGTCCCACTAGCATCTGTCTATACCTGGAAAACCTTATCAAAACTTGGCAAAGATAGAACAGGATTCTCAGTGATATTCTTCTTCAACAATTTAAAAATTTATGCTAGTTGCTTCTGTCCACTTGAAAGGTTGTCCACTTTCCCTAAAAGTGTCTAATGAATTTTCTATAAAAGCTTGCAAGGCCATGAAAACTTTTTACCTCATACGCACTCCTGGGAACTTGCCAACTTAAAATTGCTTGCACCTTATCTGGATCCATCTTCAATCCTTCTTCTGAAACCACGAATCATAAATAAATCAACTCTTTCTTCAGAAAACTACACTTTTTCATATTTATCAATAGCTTCTCCTTTTTAATGGTTTTCAATACCATCTTAATATGTCTTATATGTTCTTCTGTATTCTGACTAAAAATCATAATATCATCCAGATACACTATCACAAATTTTCTAGTGTATTCCTTCAAGACCTCGTTCATCAATCTCATAAAAGTAATAGGTGCATTAGTAAGCCCAAATGGCATTACTAACCATTCATACAATCCATCATTAGTCTTGAATGTAGTTTTCAATTCATCCCCTTCTCTTATTCTTATTTGATGATAACCACTTTTCAAATCTATCTTTGAAAAATACTTTCAACCACTCAAACAATCCATAAAATTATCAATACGGGGTAAAGGAAATATGTACATGATAGTGATCTTATTAATTGCTCTAGAGTGAGTGCACATTCGCCATCCACCATCCTTATTTGGGCTAAGCACAGTGGGTATTGCATAAGGACTCAAACTCTCCTTCACAAATCCTTTATCCAATAGCTCCTGAACCTGTTGCTTGATTTCTTCATTCTCTTTAGGAGTTAATCTGTATGCTTCCTTATTAGGTAAACTTGCACCAGGTATCAAGTCAATATGATGACTAATACTTCTCACAGGAAGTAAAGCATTTGGAAATTCATCCACAATAATATCATCACATTCATCAAGCAAAATTCTAACTTCAGCGATAAAATCATCTAAATTTGTAGAAGTTAAAATTACCTTTGGTTTAGCAACAATAGAAAAATGTAGCTCATCCTCCTTCTTAACCTCTTGTAATAGTTCCTTCCCAAGCATCAGCAAAATATTCGACCATGAACTTTGTTGAATTGATTCATCCTCCAATGGTGACAATGTATGTATGTTTCCATCCTTTTCCAAAGAATAAGCGTTCTTTATCCCATCATGAACAGTTTTTTTCTTATTTCCATGGCCTTTCTAAGAGTATATGGCACACATCCATTGGCATTATATCACATAATACCACATCTTTATAAGTACCAATTTGAAACTCCACATTACACTTCTCAGTCACCAAGAGCTAATGTCCTTTTTGTAACCAGAACACTTTATAAGGAGCTAGATGTTTCATCCTCTCCAATCCCAACTTTTCTACCATCTTTGTGGAGACCAAATTATCTATACTACCACTGTCAATGACCATTTTACAACACTTACCTTGAGACTTGAATTTAGTCCTAAACAGACTTTATCTGGGCTAGTTCATGCTCTTTCTTCTCTATCTTCACCAAAACTCTTTTTAGCATAAGAGATTCTCCTTCTTCAAGGGGATTATTTAAGTTTGTTTCTTCATTGGATTCCTCATGAGAGTCATCAATATTTCAATTCCTCTGAGCTGCAGTTTTATTCCTTAGGCACTCCCATGACATGTGTCCAATTTCTCCACATGTATAACACTTCACCTCTCTATTTCTTCCTCTGCCTCTACCTCCCTTGAATCCTCCTCTTTTGGGTGTGCAACTACTAGAACCTTTTGCCTCGTCCTTAGAGGTTTGAAACTTACCTCCTCTGTTTGGAGATTCTTTGACTGAACCTCTCTCTAGATTCTTCTGGTTATGTCTTCTTAGTATATTTTCTTCTACCCTTAAGGCTTAGTGATAAGCATCTTCAACAGTCTTCAAATTCAGCAAACTAATCTCATCTTGTATCTCAAATCTCATTCCATTTATATATTTGGCCACTCTTTCTATGTCTCTGTGTGTCTGTCCAACTCTAATACTCAGCTTAAAAAACTCTTTAATATATTCCTTAACAGTCATACCTTTTTGTCTAAGGTTTTGTAGCTGTCTAAAGAGATTCAACTGATAATCCTTAGGAATAAATTGACTCTTAATTTTATACAACATTTTATCCCAAGAATGAATTTTATACTTGCCTCTTTTTTCTCTATGAATTTGGAGTTCATCCCACCAGATAGTTGCATGTCCTTTTAGTCTAGTCGCTACATATCTCACCGTCTTTTTATCTTCAATTTCTTCAAAGTCAAAATACTTATTTAAAGCATTGATCCAGTCCATGAGTTCTTCAACATTAATATTACCTTCATACATAGCAACTTCAACTCTGGATCTGTTACTAGCCCTCATCAACATCTTCATCACGTTTACTTCTTCAGCAACCTCCTCTTGCTCGCCTTCAGAGGATTCTTCTTCATCACTGGTGTTTGTATTCTGTGAGTTGTTTCTCTCCATAGCTCCATTCTGGCCTAGAGTTCTCTTAATTCCCTTTGGGTGTCTGTCTCTACAGCTTGTCTTCGAGTCGACCACATCCTACATAAACTCCACGTGTTCGTACCCCTCTCTACATTATTATTCTACAAGTTCTGATAAGCTCTGATGGAAAATGAAATCTAGTAGGACTAAAATTCCCTTAATCAGCCTTAATACTGATCAAAATCCCCTTTCCGCAATCTTTATTCCGCAATTCTGCCCTTTTGCAACTAAGTCCTTCCACAACTCCACCTTTTTCGCAATATTGAGTTTCTGCAACTCAAACCTTCTGCAACCATCTTTTTGCAAGAGTCTTTCTACAAGCTTCGTTCCGTAAGGCCTTTTCCATAATTTGCGGATTGCGGATTTCGATTTCACCAACTTTCACAACTGAACTTCCGCAACTTTGCAATCGAAACGGTCCTTTCTACATGCGGATTACGGAATACGGGTTCTCCTACCAACTTTTCCAAAGTTGGCTTCCGTAATTCAATTTTTTTGAATCGTCGATTCTTTGCGGCCTTGCTTTTGACTGTCGATTTGTTGCGGGTTGCAAATCTTGCCTTCACACTTGCGGATCCTCGCTTCTCCTTTGCGAAAATTAACCAAAACCATTGACCTGCTGAATTTCACAGATTCTTGGATTATAATGTGAAGGTCGAATTAATCCATGAAATGATTAATTCGTGACGCAGAAACGAATCTACGTTGTTGGGGATTCTTCAATGTTTTGTTGAACCATCAAATCGCGCACACACATAGATATAGAGATCTTAAAATCATATTTTCTGGTTATTGAAGGAAGACATCAAATATATGAAAGCACACGCAGAGATTTTAAAACTATGTTCTTCATGCAATGAAGCAAGACACTTACATACTCTCTATTATCCTTCCCTTATGCATTCTGTATACATTAGATCAACTACATTTAAATAGAGCTTCATCAACCTATCATATCTAAATAGCAAGATCTAAACCCCTAAGAAAGGAAATCTACAACTAATCTATCCTCGAGCAACCTCTTACAAGATTCGAGGACAATAGTGGCAAATTGCCAGTTATTACAAACAAAATAAATCCTAATAACTAACCCTATCCTTCTAGAATTTGATTACATGGAAATGCAAAATCAGCATTGACTTCTTATTCAACAAATAGAGGACTTTGTCTCAATGCTCCTGCATCATTTAGCTTCCATTCCAACATCACAATAAAATTAGCCATGTCCTTTAATAAGCTTGTCTTTGTCTTCATCAATATAATACATACCCTTGCATAGGCACACCCCGATTTGAATTCTAAGGAAAGAATTCACATTCCCTATGTCTACACAAATATTCTTTCTACATGTTTCACACATAGAGGCATCATCACTTACAAATCCTCAATCTCGTTTCCCAAAGGCTCGATAAAACTCTACAAATTCATCATAAACTCACTCAACATTCCCTCATTCATCATCCATTTTGCCAATTGAATGATTGCTACACAAATTAAGCCCTAATTCTCAATTTGGGAACACCATTTCTCAAAAGCCTAAGATCAAAATGCATATCCTTATCGATTTCAAAGTTCATAGGAACTTCAATTATCAGCTATTTATCTCTATTTCTCACTCATAGACATAAACACATATCTTCTATTAAATCATTCACGCTTACATTTTTTTCACACGTGAGAGTTTTAGGCTTTGAACTTCGTTTTTGTGTTAAAGCTCTATTGAAATCAAACATAAAGCTACTGAGTTACATACATCCAAACTGACATCATAGATCATAGAGAGGAATAAAATAATACTTCATTATGTAACTCGGACCTTCCTCCTCCTTATATGTTGACCTCATTTTCACAACTTCTTGACCACTCCTCTTTGCCTTACTCTACACCCACGGGCTTACATATAAAGAAGATTGTCTCTATCGTAACCCTAACAACCTCCTACATTTTTTTACTTGATTTATATTATTACTGGCACATAAATCTTGGAACCAAATTACTCATCCTAATCATATCCGCTAAGTTCCAACTATCATTAGAGGAAATTTCAACTCAAAATGGGCCTCCTTAAAAAAAAAAAATAATAATAATAGTTAAAATAATAAAATAATATTTATTAATTTTGGAGGAAGAAAAGAAAAAAACTACTTTTTTGTTTGTATTTTCGACATATCTCCCCGTGTTTTTACTCAAATTTCACCATCACTTTTTTTTAGGTGTTTCTTGTTTTTGGGGTAGCGGGGTCCGTCAAAAGTATGCCGAGTGGGTACTCGTTGGATGCGGAATTTAATTCCGCATCCAACGAGCTCTCCCGATCGAAATTTGAGTAAAAACACGGGGAGATATGTCGAAAATACAAACAAACAAAAAAATAGTTTTTTTTTTATGATACCTATCCCCAAATTTATATTAAAAAGGTGTTCAAGACCTATACGGTATTTCAAATTTAAAGCAATTCCATTGGCTAACACATGATGACATGGAATTTGAGTTAAAGTTAAAAGGCCCGTTTTGAGTTGAAATTTCCTCTAATGCACTACCTTTGAATAGGTGTCATAAGGAAATATCTAATACCAATACCCCCAAAGGTTGATCAGCAATGTAAATTTGAGAGAATATGCTCCTACATCACATGTCAATTTTAGTTCATTTTTTCAGCAAGGGGCTCCGTACTTAATTGGTAATTACAAGTTGTAGTGGCAAATGGACATTATCATATATTTTTCTTCTTTTACATTTTATTATAAAGGGTCACAATTTTTTTACTCCATAGCCCATGGTACAAGCATCACTATTTTATAGGCCAAATATACATAAATTTATAGGATTCTTGACATCCATTATAATGTTCTTATTCCCTTAAGTTGCCTTTGTTAACCCTAGATTTACTCCATTTCATTCTGGAGGAGTTAAGGGCCAACACATTTTATTAGGCTAGTATAAAGACATTTTTGTTAGAGCCAATGTTGGTTTCCATTGAGTTCAATTGGTACAATGATATCTCCGTAACACATATATAAGTATTTCACGAGTTTTTCAATTTTAAAAAGATTTCTATTTTTTTAAGAAATTTTCTTATTTTTTAAGAAACAAGTTAAGAAGACCTCGAGACAAAGATAATCACATTTTTATTTGCATCCTTTGCAAGCTACAAACATGCAAGTTTTCAATAAAAATATTTTAGGCAACATGCAAAATATTTTATCATTTTAGGGTTAAGAGTTTTGGCTTGCATGACAAAAGCACAAACATGCATCACTTTAAAAAGGAATCACAGCTAACTACAATACAAGTATGGATCACTTTAGAGTTTCAGGAGTGCATAGAGGAATCTACTTCAAAAATAGACGTATACTACATACTAGAGTCTTGAAAAGCCATATAGGGGTTAGATCTCAATTAAATCTAACACAAAATGGCCCACAAAAGTTATTGGAGCACATGCATGAGTTACTTGAGTCGTCTAAGGTGTAAAGTTATTGGAGCACATGCATGAGTTACTTGAGTTGTCTAAGGTGCATTCATAAGTGAGTTGGCTTCAATGAGTTTAACCTAACCTAGGGATCGAAGGTTTTGTATTTTACATGATGCAACAAAAGCCATATCTTTTTCAAGAGAAATTCATTATCTTTCATGTCTTCTTCTCTTCTTTTCTAACTTCCCTACTATGTCTAGTTTTGTGTTCTCTATTTGGTACAATCAATCTTTTAATAATACTAAATAAAGTAAAGATTTTGTTATGTTTAATAAGCTATAGTTTGATAGTATTTCGAAGCTTGTTGGTGTTTTGATTATTCATTGTGCAAATACATAAAAGTGTCTATCATTTAAAAATGCTTATTTTTATTTTTATTTTTATTGAAAAATATTTTTCATTTTTATTGAACTAATTTCAAAAGAGATCCTATATCACCACCACCGATTTATCAAAAAAATCCTATTGACTATTTATTTGCGTGCCAAGAACAAAATTAACAATATTGTTCTAAAGTTTATTTCATTGTATTTTCCGCTACACTATTGATTTATTATGCATTTCTTTTGATTGCATTTACTTACATGCCAAAATCGATTTATTAGATATTTCTTTTGATTGCATTTATTTGCATGCCAAGACAAAATAGACACTGCTATTTTATTTTATTTTCATTATATTTTCCACTACACTTATTTTAATTCCATTTACTTGCATGCCAAATCTATCAATTTATTAGGCATTTCTTTTGATTATATTTATTTGCGTGCCAAAGTCAAAATAGACACTGCTATTCTAGATTTTTTCATTTTATTTTCCACTATACTTTCAATTTATTAAGCATTTCTTTTGATTGCATTTACATGCATGTCAAATCTATCAATTTATTAGGAATTTCTTTTGATTGTATTTACTTGCATGCCAAATCAATTTATTAAACATTTCTTTTGATTGCATTTATTTGCATGTCAAAGACAAAAAAAAAACTCTCCTATAGTAGATATTATTTCATTGAGCTCCTATTGTAGATATTATTTCATTGATTTTAAACATTTATTTCATTGAGGTCCTATTGTAGATATTATTTCATTGATTTTAAACATTTTCTTTTGATTGCATTTATTTGCATGTCAAATAAAATAGACAGTCTCCTGTTGTAGATATTATTTCATTGAAAGATAAAATAGACACTCCTATTGTAGATATTATTTTATTGATTTTACAGTAAGAATTTAGAAATCAGCTTTATAGATATTATTTCATTAAATTCATTTTTTCGTAGATACTATTTCATTGATTTTTACCTTAAGAAGTTAGAAATAAGCTTCACAAATATTATTTTATTGAATTCATCTTTTCATAGATGTTATTTCATTCATCTTTACCGTAAAAATTTAAAAAAGAGCTTCATAGATATTATTTCATTCATTTTTACCATAGAAAATATAAAAATAAGCAAATAGAGAAATAACTTTTACTCGCCATCATGTTATAAAATTATTTCATTACATTATACAGTAAAAATATAGAAAATATTATTTAATTAATTTTAACACAAGAATATATTAAGCCATCATGTTATATAATTATTTAATTAATTTATAGAAATGACTTTTTCTCGTCATTTTTTCAAGCCATCCTGTTATAAAATTATTCCATATTTATACAATAAAAGTATAGAAATGAGCAATATAAAAATGATTCTTGTTGGTCTTTTTTTCAAGCCAAGCTAGATAAATCACACATCTGACTTGAATGTTGGAAATGAGTTAAATGTTTAAAAGGAGATATATTTCATTGAATTTGTAAATTTTGGAGTTAAATGATGATGATGATGATGGTTAACGTCCATTGAGACCAAACTTTGGTCTATTGGACCTAACGAAACAAATTAATTAGTTTGTTTTAAAATTGTATTCCTATGCTCAAAGAACTTGGTGAGAAGCGTCCCGAGCTCACTATAATTTTGACAAGTTAAAAGGCTAGGAAGGTCGGTATTGCAAAAAAATTATGAAATTGAGATTTAATGTGAGTGTACGCAGTGCACTCTAAGAGGAAGTGGTTTTCATCTTCAATGTTCATATTCTCACAAAGACGACAGATCATTTCCACCCGTGGTGTTTTAGGAACTGTCCAACAACCAGTTTCACTATGGAACTCATGCGAGTTCATTCTTATCTTGGCTATATTAATTTTTTCTTTGAACTGGTTAATACATATAGATAATTTTGCTCTTCTAGAGTATGGTTGATGACCTCCTTATAATATCTTAGTTTTCTTTTAGCCTCTAAATCTTTCTCACACCACAATTTATCTTTAAACTTAGAAGTAACAATATTTTTAATGTTATTAATATTTTGCAATCCAACATTTTCGTTGATCTCCCAGGTTTAACCAAGCCCTGGTATCTTTATATCAACCTCGCTTGAGCCTTATTTGGTTTTGGCTGGAATTAAAAGCTATAGCTTTAGAAGTCTATGGTCCCCCTGCTATCAATTTTGTGTTTGCACAACATGAGCTTAATCATAGCTAGGCTGTCGATATGGGAAAGACCCACTTCTATAACAAGAATAGGATAGTGTATTGCTTTTAATTTTGTGGTTACACATTATAAAACGCTTATGGATTTGCTGATTTATTTACTTTACTCACAAGATTTCATTGATTGTTATTTAAGGCAACTTAAATTGAGTATTCTCAATCTTTAAAGCAAATCATTGATTTTGTTATTTTGGGCAACGTAATACTTTAAATTCATTGATTTTGTTATTTTGGGCAACTTAAATGGAGTATTCGCCGCCTTTAAAGCAAATTAATGTTATAGATTTTATATGATTGATTTTTACAGGACAGGAATGTAAAAATGACTTGCTCATCGATTTTTCAAGAGCATTCGCCTTCAAATTAATGTTAGATTTTATTTCATTGATTTTTAAAGAACAATTGCAGCTTTTAAAGCAAATTAATGTTATAGACTTTATCTCATTGATTTTTACAGTAAATCAACAACCCAAAGCATATTAATGTTATAGATTTTATCTCATTGATTTTTACAGGACAAAAATGTAAAACTGACTTTTGCCCATCAATTTCTCAAGAGTATTTGCCGTCAAATTATTGTTAGATAGACTTTTGCTCAAGCTAAATCACAGGTCTAAGTAGTTGAATATCGATTTATCAAAAGCTAAATCACAGGTCCTAATAGTTGAGTGTAGAAAATGTCAAGTATTTAATTAAATTTGCAAATTTAGGAATAAAATACAAGCTGGTATATTTATTCTACTCTCACATATTGTTATTTTGATAAACAAGTACTTTCTATATTGTTATTTTGATAAATAAGTACTTTCTATGTTTAAAGCAAATTACAATCATACTTTCGTTCCTGTAACACTTTTTATTTTTGTTATTTTGATCACTTGTTAATTAATAACAAGCAAATTACAATCTTACTTTCACCCCTATAACAACTTTTGTGTTTGTTTCAATTTTTGTTTTTGTTATTTTAATCACTTGTTTTACAAGTACTTGCTATTTTTTTAAAGCAAATTACAATCATACTTTCGTTCCTATAATTGTGCAGATTTGAAGCTTTTGCAAACAAGGACATTAAAGGAACCCAACAAAAACAAGGACATTTAAGGAACCCAACAAAAGGACGCCGAGAGATCTCCCCCTTTGGGGTGAATTCAAGTTATAACATTTTTTGTGCAGATTCAAGGACATTTAGGAAACCACCTTGGACTGAATTCAAATCCCAAGGACATCTAGGAACACTGTTAAGATGAATTCAAATTGCCTCCAACGTAAAGGAGTGTCATCAATGACATATTGGATAATATTATTAGAAGTAACATATTAAAGGAGTGTCATCAATGACTTATTGGATAATATTGTTAGAAATTACACACATTTTACAGTGACATATTGAATAATACTTTTAAAAGTTACATACATTTTTCCAAACAAAGTTTTCCCGTACGGTCATCACAGAATAGGTCCAGATCCCAATATACCCAATGCCAGATAGCTGCCAAAATGCACAGGCCAGAAAAGACGGCACAGGCCAGAAAAGACGATATGTGCCCCGGCCACACCTTCATAACTCCAAATACCAGGATTAATTACAGTTTCTCCAGTGATGTAGATTAGCTGTAGAGAAGGAAAGTTATACTATAAAGTAATAACTACTAGTTCCGTCTTATTAGCCTCCGAAAGTTCCATTGCTAGCTTGTGAGCTGGCTCGGATTGCGGGAATGAATTATGAATTAATGATAGCCTCCCCACCATCAACTGCATGTCCCATCATGCAATACTCAAAATTGTTGTGATAGAACATCATCATATGGACCCAACCAAAGACTTCCCAACCAAAGACTTCCCGAGTGCCTTTGGGATGATGCTTACCCCTTCCTTTTCTCAAATTCGTTACATAACTTACTGTTCGAAAGCCATAGCTCGCTGCTCTAGTTTAAGTTTCATATCTAGATAGATCCCGTACTAATTGACCTTTTGAGAAAGGATGTCATCCTGCCTTTTTATTGTCTTACTTCACTTTGTTAGAAGTTGCTAACATTTTTGCCATAGATTTTGTCCTCTTTCTTGGATTTTTAAGTACATTTTGCATCGTAAAACTCGTTAAGGAAGCAAAGGATTTAACACGGCTGCTCGTCGAATAGGTAACAAGCAAAAGATTTAACACGTCAAATAAGTAAAATGCAAAGGACTTTGACGCTGTCAAAAAGGTGAAGTAGCATGCAAAGGATTTGACGTAACAAGCAAAAGATTTGACACTGCTGCTTCGACTCAAGCTCTGAGAAGGTCCAGAAAATTCTCAGGATGCATAGGCTAACTTTGGAAAGTGGTAACAAGCAAAGTTTTTGACTCTGCCGCTCAAAAGGCTTAGGCGAAGATTCTCGGGGAGCATAGGCTAGGTCCAAATATCAATTTGCTTCAGGTTTCTTAGGTTTCTTTGCTCCAGGTTTGGAAAAAGACTAGAAATGTTGCAAACCTAGAAAATGTTTCTTACTAAAGCCACTGAACCAATTTAGCTTTTCTTCCTTAACTAAGTAAGACATTCCTTCAACTAAGGAATTTCAATATTTAATCCGAAACTGTCACTTTTATTCGAAGAACTGCCAACTGTTTCTTATTAAAGCGACTGAACCAATTATAACAATATAAATAACGAAAAGAATTATCATAACCAATTCTATTAAAATATATTCTGGCTTTTCTTCCTTAACTACTAAGTAAGGCATATTCCTTCAACAAAGTAATTTCAATAATTAATCCGAAATTGTCACTTTTATTCTAAAAACTGCCATTCCAACTGTGCATTGCACTAATCAATGTAACTCTTTCTTAATTTCCTTCCCTTTCTAATTCGGAGAAGGCTTCGCACATTCTTCTGTTTTCGAGAAAACATCGTCAACTATTCAGATTCAAGTCCTAAACGACCCTCCAAGCCTTCATTTATTAAGAAGCTTGGCACCAAGAATTAATTCTATGAATATTATGCGAATAGTAACAGCAGAGTATGCCCACGAGATTAATTCTATGAATATTATGCGAATAGTAAGAGCAGAGTATGCCCACGAGACCTTTCAAGTTTGAAATAGAGATGTGAGAACAATCAAGTACATTAATTACACACGATTATAATCACTAAGCGTTTGTCATCTCCTCCCTTCTGTTTTTCTAAATATGGGACCACATTGCAATAGCCCAATAGCGTTGGTACTCATTTTGTCCTTTTATCCTTGTATTTCAGTTTCGAGGTATTAATTCACTACTCATTTTGTCCTTTTATCCTTGTATTTTAGTTTCGAGGTATTAATTCACTGGGATTCTTACCGCTTGGCACTGTCTTGGTGAGGTTAATGAATGAATGGGCGATATGGCAATATGGCACAGCACGGTGGCACAGCATGGGGGGTAGATGGACTAGCATGGGCAAAAGCTGTTGTTCTTTACTGTCTGTCCCTTATGACCGGGGTTTACGCCCTCCCCGAATAAACTGCATCTGATGTTGAGCGTGGTAGAAACAGCCTTAATATTGGACCCACCAAAAATGATGGACCCCAAAGTGAGGATTTGATGTCGAACACTTCGTAAGTTCGTAGAATAAAATCAGGATCAATGAGGTAAAACCACTATAAATAATGCGGAATCCTGCCAATGATGACTACAAGTCCCAAGGTACTATCTGGTTTTTAGATCCACTTCCTAGATAATGTGCTGGTGTTGTTAGAAAGAGATACATCAAAGAGGAGCCTTAATGTATTACTGATTAATTAGGAAAGAGATCCATCAAAGGGGAGACTTAATGTATTCCTGATTAATCAAAGGCTCTACTTAAATGTTTTCCTGATTAATCAATGGCTCTAGAATGTGGATGGAAATTGAAAAGGCAAAAGGGCATTACTAAAAATGTATTCCTGATTAATCAATGGCTCTAGAATGTGGATGGAAATTGAAATGGCAAAGGGGCATTACTAAAAACTCATAATGACCTTCATGTGTATGAAAAGTTATCTACCTTCATGTGTATGGAAAGTTATCTTAGGGATATATACCTCTTTTATCTAGATTTGATGGTTTGAAGGTTAATGTTGCAGGGGATTTTACACATGTTCTCATGTTACATTCTGTCGATTGTGTCAATTTAGTGTAGATTCATCCAACCCACGTCAAACTATTCAGATTCAAGTCCTAAACGGCCCTCCAAGCCTTCATTGATTAAGAAGAGCTTGGCACCAAGAATTAACTATATGAAGATTATGCGAATACTAACAGCAGAATATGCCCACGAGACATTTCAAGTTTGAAATAGAGATATGAGAACAATCAAGTACATAATTAGACACAATTATAAGCACTTTAATCGTTTGTCAGTCCCCGCCCCTCTGTTTTTCTAAATATGGGACCACATTGCAATAGCCCATAACCACCGTAACCAAGCAGATTTTAAGTCGTAAAGGCCCGATAACCTTACTGATTAAAAGCATTGGTACCAAGGATTTGACTCTGGCCATACAGACCATACTAACATCAGACTATGAAAGAGTACAAGACTTCCAAAATCAAAGTTTCATGTCAGCTAAAATATAGAAATATTAAGGACCATAGTATAGATACAATGCCGCAACCAAACGAATGCACCGCAGCAAAACTTACCAGCTGATAATGTACGTTAATATACAGAATTTCATCCAGATTGGAAGCAAGTAATTTAAAGAATTCAAAGGAACATTCACTGCACGTCAATATACAGAATTTCATCGAGATTGGAAGCAAGTAATTTAAAGAATTCAAAGGAACATTCACTGCAACACATATATCTTATAAATTAATGCTCCATAACAACATTCATATTCACCTTATAACGTATGATAAGCCTACAGAACAAAGACTCAAATACTACCTAGATACTAACAGTCTAAAATGGCAAACTTGGCCAGCATACCAAGATTGCAAAACTCTGAGCTCTCCACTCTCAACAAAAGTTAAATCCTTGCAAATTAAAAACCACTTTAACAACTACTCGTCATAATCCTCCGTGAAAGATTAATCAATCACCCTTCTTTCTGAAGGAGCAGCCTTCAGTTAGACGTGCTTTTCCTCCAGTTGGCTGACAAAGAACAGTTTGGCAGCTCCCACATACCACAACTGTCTGTGAATGACTGAAAACAGTAGTGCTGCATCATTCAAACAATGCACACACCGTCAGCAACACGATCAGTAAGATTTTAAAGTAAATACTGCCACAGCTTTACAAATTTGGTTGAAACAAATTCAAGCATGAGATTGCATGGAGACACAGTATGATCAAAGCAATCTGCAGATACTACTCACATGTTGAAGCATCCTTGGCACTTTACATCCTGCAAAATAAGCATTTAACTTCAGGAAAACAGACACCTAAAAATAATGTAAAAGCAATATTTAACTCAAGCCCAGTAAATACCATGAAAAATGAGTTTGGAGATTGCACGAGCCGTTTAAGCTTGTGCTTTCGCTTTTCCAGCTCAGCTGGGGGATGAAGCAAGTCGATATCATTAGAAAGCACCTGGAAATACCAAAAATGAAAAACAAAGCATGATGTTAACGAATGCAGTCCATCATCAACCTTAACATATATAAAATGTCATTAAATAATACTACCACCAAAAACAATGTAAACATATCTTAATCACTTTCAAAGTCGAATTTGAAAACCACGTGATGTCCAATTACAAGACCTGGCAGCAGATAGTGACTAAAACGAAAAAACAGGAATCCTATTTCAGACACCACAAAAATTGTCATTGGGATAAGATGCAATTAACTCCTCTTGTAAGTATAACACTGGCCCGAAAATAGACACCACTTCCTGTTGCATAAGAGAACATCGTGAATTCAGATTTAAATGTAAGTTTTATTCTCAGATAACATGCCACGTCAGAGGGTGGTAACTATTCCACCAAACTCAACCAGGACTTGCACCTGACCTCGAGGATATCACCTAATGCATACAAATAAGATGGATCCCACTCCAACTAGAAATGTGGCTTCATCACCAAGTTTCACTTGCATGCTTGCCTCCTCTTGGAGGCTCCATTATCAACATACCCACGGACACCAAACACATTGTTACATGACAATCTTGAGACCATAGATAAGTGTGTCTCAAGCTTGTATGAAAGTTCATCCAACCCAACTAATATGCTTCTACACTCCCTGCAAACGACCCCTGCCCTTTCCCTTTTTCTCATGACACTGAGAAGCAAAGTGCCCAAACCACTTGGGGCACTTGATGTGGCTCAGGTCCTTTATTCCTCTCATCCCTTCAAACCCTTCTCAAGTCCTTTCTTGTTTCTCTTCATCTTGCTAACCAGGGAAAGATTGTGCTGCTCCTCCATACCTGCAATAGTCTCTGGTCTAGTCTCCTCCTGGATGAAGTCATGCCATAACCTCTCAAAAGTGGGAAGCCCTGGTGTCTACTACAAACTCTTGTTTGCTCACAACCCCACCATCACCCACCCCCTCATTGGAAATTTGGCACTTGCAACACTTGCAAGTTGTTTACTTGCTTGTTTTCCTCCACTGAAAACCCAATTTTCTTCTTGCTCGAGACCCTTCCTACATCCCATCAAGACTTTTTTTGCTATATAGAACTTCTCTACCCAGCCAACCCCTTCTTTCTCATTCAATGAAGACCTGTTTCTCACACATAACTTTGTTATTTTTCTCTTCTAACTTTTCACCCATCGAGGAGAAGACTCTTGTCCTTTTGAAAGGATTTAATATTGACTACAAATTCTCCGAGGATATTGCCTTGTATAGGTCTTCATTATCCTTTGCTTTCAACTGTTTTGGGAAAACATGGAACCAAATTTCAAATTTCTCTAATATTTGCCCTCGCTAGTTCCCTTAAATATCATTATAATGTTGAACAGCCCACAAACCCTTCAAACCCCCTGACCTTATTGCCATCTAATTATTTGATCCTTGCTATAAAACCCATCAAGGTGTTATTTATACAAGTGATCCAAACTCTATTCAACCTCCTTTACTATGACCCTTAAATATCATTATAATGTTGAACAGCCCACAAACCCTTCAAACCCCCTGACCTTATTGCCATCTAATTATTTGATCCTTGCTATAAAACCCATCAAGGTGTTATTTATACAAGTGATCCAAACTCTATTCAACCTCCTTTACTATGACCCTAAATCTATATAAGTCATCTAAACTCTATTCAACCTCCTCTAATAGTTAGTCTCTAGCCCTAAATGTGTCACCTGCCTAGGGGATTGTACTCTCTACGACTAGTTTGACTGAACTTGGATTATTCATCTCTCCAAAATAGTTTTGGATATTTTGAAGAGGTTGATACTTGAAGCAAAAGGTTCTACTCAAGAGAACCTTAATTCCAACGAGAACTCTCATTCTCCAACCATTGTCATCAAACTAGACCTGTCAAAGGCTTATGATACGAACTGTAGCTTGTATTTAAGACTATTATTGATTCATTTGGGCTTCTCGCTTTCCTTGGTGAAGATCATGGGTTGCATGACCTCTTCAACTTCTTTTATTATGATAAATGCATCTGCCTCCTTCATTTTACTCATACAGCTATGCCTCTTGTTCCCATATCTCTCTTTTTGTTGGTGGCAAAGGATCTCAATAGGGCAATCCATGAAACCAAGAGGCAAATTACTTCAAGGGATCCAAGTGGGAAGAAAGGAGGCATACCTCTTGTCCCCGTATATCATTTTGTTGGTGGCAAAGTATCTCAATAAGGCAATCCAAGAAGCCAAGAGACAAATTACTTCAAGGGATCCAAGTGGGAAGAGAGGAATCACTTACCCAACTTTTTGTTGATGATGTATTACTTACTCTCTTTTGTTTTGACAATATGGTGGAAGCTCAAAACTTAAAAAATGTACTGGATTTATATTGTTCTACTATCGGGGTAGAGATTTAACATGAAAAAATCTGCTATATAGACCTATGGTGGTTGATTCTCTCAATGTTAGGTTGGAAAGGATTGTTCCCTTTCAGAACCCAAGGTTTGATGAAGGTCTTAAAAATATAGGCTTTACACTAAAACCTAATAATTATAGAAAAGAGCATTGGAGGTGGTTGTTGTCTAAAATTTAGAAAAAGATAGTATTTCATTGCAATAGATGGCTATCTAGAGGAAAGAAGCTAGTTTTGATCAAAACTGTTCTTGAATCTTAAACAACTATCATGCTTTGACACACCTTTGCTCACATTCCAAAGGGTATTCGAAAAAAAGAAAATGTTGCTGTACTTACCACGCCTTAGCTCACATTCCAAAGGGGATTCCAAAAATAGTAAGTGGCTTTAATTACCTTTGGAAGGGTAGCAGTGAATTCAAGAGCTCGTATTTGGGCAAGAAATTGATTGCAACTCCTAAGAAACAAGGGGGGTTAGAGACTTAGAGACATTCACCTCTTTAGTTTAGTTCCTTAAAGAGTGAAATCACCTTGGTAGTTTCTAACTAAAGACAATTTGTGGAGAAGGTTAGGGAATTAGAGAGATTCATCTCTTTATTTAGTTCCTTAAAGAGTGAAATCACTTTGGTAGTTTCTGACCAAAGACAATTTCTGGAGGAGTTTCTAACCAAAGACAATTTGTGAAGAAGGATAATTATCCAAAAAATAAAATTGCTACACAATGCTCCCAACCAACAAAAATCTTTGACCTTAGCTTTTCCCATCATTAGTCAATACTTGGATTGGAAGGTAGGTAATTGTACAAAAGCGAGGATTGGTATTGATTCCATTACAGGTTGTAGACAAAATATTTTCCTTCCAAAAGGACTTAATTTTTGTAAATAAAATCAACGAGACAAGAAATGTACACTCACAAGATATAAAGGCCTCAAGACACTAGCTTTTGAACACAAGTGGATTTATACTTGAGTCTTAACAAGAGCTAAGACGATGCAATTCTAGATTTGGCTAAGCTCCAAAAATCTCACATATAAATATTAATGGATGCTTCAAATGAACTATGTTCGACTTTGAACAGAGCAAAGGAGCTTATACAACAAAACTAGGTTAGTCTTTACAAGCTCCTACAGAGCTAACATGATGCAATTCTAGATTTGGCTAAGCTCCAAAAAGCTCACATATAAATATTAATGGATGCTTCGAATGAACTATGTCCGACTTTGAACAGAGCAAAGGAGCTTATACAACAAAACTAGGTTAGGCTTTACAAGCTCCTATAGTTGCTTAGGATTTTTGGCGGTGTCCAAAATTGTGAAAGGTAAAGAGTACCATGGAAATGTACATTGTTCATGTGGTGAATTTTGAACAATAGATTATTGTCATGGGGAATACTTAAAAAAGCATTGGCCCCGGTTGCTGTTAATTGTGCAAATCCCGTGAAGAGACTACTCATCTTTTTATGGGCTGCTCTTTTTTATGTGCAAGTGGGGAAAGTTGTGGCAGCTCATTTGGGTTTACCAAATCTATGGGGTATGTGGATGAGAAATTTAAGGAATGGTTCACACAAACTGATCTCAAGAAATCCAAGAGACTTCGACAGCTATTTTGGGGATTTGGCTTGCTAAGAATGTTTTTTATTTTTTAAGAAAAACCAATCCCTCCCTTTTAGGTCATTAACCAAGCGATAGCTTTGCTTACTGGCTTTCATACCATACCCAATGTTAACAGACAAGGGATTATGTGTGAACTATTTAACTTCCTTCAAGTTTTTTATGGGGCCTGTAAAGGCCCTGGAAAGGTTTGTGGGCAGGGATATGTGGTCAAGGATATGTGCGTTAGATCATTACCCAAGTGATAGCTTTGCTTACTAGCTTTCATATCAAAGCCAATGTTAATAGACAAGGGATAATAGTGAAATTCTATTTGATAAGACGGTTTTTATGGGGCCTGTCAAGGCCCTAGACAAGTTCGTGGTCTAGTCTGTTGTCCGAAATATGTGCTTTACATTTTAAAGTGTTACTGCTACATAGCTAAAGCAAACCTGGAAATAGCAACCAATAATGCTGGTTAGTTTAAAACATCTCTTTATTTCATGAACTTTGCATCGAATAAAAGCAGCATTACACAAGGACTCGCCCCCCAGGGTCGAGGACGCGCCCCCCTCGCTCCCTGCGCCTCGAGGGCTCGGGGGCTTCTGAGGAAATGTTTCCTAGCATCCCCAAAATTAGGAAACTCTTGAAAACATACAAGGGGGCCCATCCCCTATTCTGCAGCGCGCTCCAATGAAGGGGGGCCCGTCCCCTATTCTGCAGCGCGCTCCAATGAAGTGGGGCGCACCCCTATTCTGCAGCGCGCTCTCTTAAAAAGACTCCTAGAGCATTTATAGCCAGTGCTTCTGATCCAAAAGAAATTCATGAGGCCCGTGGTATTAAAGAACGAGATGCTGCCATGAAAGATGAGCACAATTCATTGTTGTAAAATGACACTTGGGACTTAGTCCCTCTTCCAAAAGGCAGGAAATTGGTTCAATGTAAGTGGGTATATCTAACCAAACATGCAGTAGATGGTACAATAGAGAGATATAAGGCTCAATTGGTTGCTAAAGGATTCTCCCAGGTTGAAGGACTTGACTATTCTGAAACTTTTGCTCCCGTGGCTAAGATAAATTCTATTCGCCTATTCTGAAACTTTTGCTCCCGTGGCTAAGATTAATTATATTTGCCTTGTTCTTTCTGTAGCAACATCTCGCAAGTGGACTGTACATCAAATGGACATCAAATGTGCCTTTCTTCATGGTGATCTACAAGAAGAGATCTACATGGAGCAACCTCTTGGATTTATCCAAGACTCTTCACTTGTGTGCAAGCTCAAAAAATATTTGTATGGTTTCAAACAAGCCCCAAGGGCTTGGCATTAAAAGATGTATTCTTTTCTTCCCTCTTTAGGATTTTCTCACTACCTTTTTTTATTCACATGTGTATAGTCTGCATAAAGATAATGAACTTCTCATCCTTGTTCTCTATGTGGATGATCTCATTCTTACCGAGAGTTCAACTATCTTGATTGATAAGGTAAAGTTTTATCTTCAACAACAGTTTGACATGGCAGATTTAGGGCTGCTTCACCACTTTTTGGGACTGCAGGTCATATATTCTACGAATAGATAATGAACTTCTCATCCTTGTTCTCTATGTGGATGATCTCATTCTTACCGGGAGTTCAATTATCTTGATTGATAAGGTAAAGTTTGATCTTCAACAACAGTTTGACATGGCAGATTTAGGGCTGCTTCACCACTTTTTGGGACTGCAAGTCGGATATTCTGCGGAAAGATAATGAACTTCTCTTCCTTGTTCTCTATGTGGATGATCTCATTCTTACCGAGAATTCAACTATCTCGATTGATAAGGTAAAGTTTGATCTTCAACAACAGTTTGACATGGCAGATTTAGGGCTGCTTCACCACTTTTTGGGACTGCAGGTCACATAGTCTACATATGGGATAAGTCTCCCACAGCACAAGTATGCATTAGATCACTTGAGCAGATTCAACATGATGGATTGCAAATCTGCACCCACCCCATTTTTGTCCAGAGTAAAGTAGTCAGCAAAGTGCTCTACTCCTTTGGCTGATGCTACATTGTACCGACAACTTGTTGGCAGCTTACTGTACTTGACTCACTGGTTTCTCTCATATGCAGTTAGTTTGGTTTATCGGTTCATGCAGGAACCACATGATCTCCATTGAAAAGCTGCAAAGCAAATTCTTCGCTACATTAAAGGAACACACACATATGGCATCCAGTACTCATCCAATGGCAATGCAGATTTAGTGGGTTATACTGACTCAGATTGGGCTGGTGATCTCGATGACCGCAAATACACATCAGGATATGTCTTCCATCTTGGTTCTGGCCCTGTTGTTTGGTCCAACAAAAAGCAAACAGCAATTGCCCTTTCTTCTACAGAAGCAGAGTACCAAGGTGCTGTTAATGCTGCTACCAAGTCTATCTGGATTCAACAGATTTTATCTGAATTTAGTTTACAAGTGCAGCCCACTGTAATCTGGTGTGATAATCAGAGTTCTATCCATATTTCCAAGGAACCTGTGGACCATCAACGCACCAAGCATATAGAAGTTCACATACATTTCATCCGACAGCTGATTCATGAAAAAATTATTGGTTTGCAATACTGCAGGACTGAATTGCAGGTTGCTGATATATTCACTAAACCTTTGGCACAGACTAAATTTGTTCAGCAAGCTTCGTGCCTTACTTGGGGTCAAGGGCATTGTGGGTAGTCTCAGTTCTTGTCCATATTTTCCTATCTATGTTTTGATAATTTTGTACATGGGTACCTTAGATGGCCTTGTTGCCAGGACCCTTTTTTGTCTATTTCTGTGTCTTCCTCCTCTCGCTTAAGGGGGGGTGTTGGTGTACATCGCACTTTAAGCTCACATCGATGAGTAAAGTCGGTTGGTATAGCTCTCAACCACCTGCATTGAATGCTGGTTTCTCCTGCTCCATTTGCACATTGTTTTTTGTTACTTTATATACAGCAGTTCAGTTTTTAATATAATACTGTCAGTTCATTTTCCTTTGCTCTCTGACTGTCTGTGACTGTCTCTGTCTCTGTTTATCTCTGCATTCATGGTTTCCTCTGTTCCTGTTCGTGTTTGTATGGAGTTTAAAGCAAACTAGATCCCTGTGCATTATTTAAATCCACAACCTCTAAATACATGGTGCATATTGTGTGAGAATGAAGGTGCCTAATAACCATTAGACTTGATTCATGGCTACATGTATACAAAAACGGATCTTAAAGGTCATAGATTAACACATAGATAGACAGACTTTAAGAAGATAAAACATAGTTGATAATTATATGCAGATGGAAACCTGCCAAAACAAGCTGTACGTTTTGTGGAAATGAGGGTGCCTTGTTGCTATCAAGCTAGACTAGATTCAAGGCTACATGTGCCATATATACAAGGACAATTCATAGAGACATATATATGGACACCTTATAAACAGCATATTCCACAATTTATAAGTGATTAACTACAGCTCTTCCACTCTGTTCCAAGCTAAAAATGAAGATCTGTTTCCACATAAATGGCCATAGGGCCTAGAGAAGGCCAAACAATAATACCGAGCAGGTAAACATTAATACTTGTTTATACAACCGTAAACACTACTACTTAGATCTGAATGCATATTTGCCCAGTATATATTACTATTTATATTCCCCTGCTCGGTAGTCATTGGTTTCCCTTAAGAAATCCATGTCTGACATCCAGAGAGGAAATAAAACTGGTACGAATAAAATCCATTTTTTATATTCTCCCTCAGACTATCAAAACCCTAAACCCTAGTACCACCTTTGACATTTTACCAGTTGCTGCCAGTCCCTGCAAACGCAAACCCTAAACCCATCTCGTATTTTCCGAATCACATCCTTTGCAGCACAAAACCCTAAACCCTTTTTTCGAAGCCTAGAATCTTAAAGCCCGGAGATCGCTCATTAACGTTATAATGACGATAACAAACTATATAACGGCACAAAACATCAATATCACATCACGGCATCCACAGTAGCTACTGAAATCGTTTATGCTCATAAATTAAACTCTGGATCATGTACAGTATGAGAAGTCACATATTTTTAGGGAGGAACAGATAGAATATCGCATCAAAAACCCTAAACCCTTTTTTCGAAGCCTAGAATCTTAAAGCCCGGAGATCGTTCATTAACATTATAGTGATGATAACAAACTATATAACGGCACAAAACATCAATATCACATCACGGCATCCACAGTAGCTACTGAAATCGTTTATGCTCATAAATTAAACTCTGGATCATATACAGTATGAGAAGTCACATATTTTTAGGGAGGAACAGATAGAATATCGGATCAAAAACGTACCATTTTGTTCACAACGAGTTCAAGCGTTTCCTGTGTTCGATTCTCGGGGAGGCAAAGCAAGAAGAACGCTTAAACTTCGTAGCAGCAACCAAGATAAATGAATCAGACCACGGCTTCACAGATTTATTCTCGGACCTCCTCTCTCTAGAAGAAATGGGCAAACCGATCGAGAGGAATAGACTTATATCAATCGGTGCTTTGATTCAGTGATGCCTAGACCGTCGATATACTTGGCGTGTTCTAGACCGTTGATATCTCGGTGGTGTCGATTAGGGTTTCGGTTGTGATAAACTAGAGACTTGAGAGTCAGGAGTTAGGGCAGCACACCGCAATGTCTATGGCGGTGTCATCTGTCTCATTGTAATGGCTAGAGCTTCTGCCACTTTGACTTTTTAGATAATTCTTTTTAGACCTATGCCACTTGGATTTTTAGATCATGCTCTTTAAGCCCTACATTACAACTATGGTTAATGGACCTGCATATAATTTTTATAAATAGAATTTCATAAATAAAAATGGTATTATTGCGTCAAGAAGCGCTCTAAGCTCAGTATTGGGGAGATCTTGTAACGTTAGTAACGTTTGTAACATGTCGGCAAAAAATAATAGTGATAGTGAATATTATGGAAGAGATCTTATAATGTGATGTAACATTAATAACGTTTGTAACATGTCGGCAAAAAATAATAGTGATAGTGAATATTATGGGAGAGATCTTGTAACCCGATGTAAAGTTTGTAACGTTTGTAACATGTCCGCAAAAAATAATAGTGATAGTGAATATTATGGGAGAGATCTTGTAACGTTTGTAATATTGAAGTAACTAATGTAAAAAATAGTAAATATTTTGTCGGCCTAGGATATGTAAAAAGTAGTAACTAATGTAAAAAGTAGTAAATATTTTGTCGGACTAGGATATGTAAAAAGTAGTAAAGATTTGATCCCTCTAGGTGCTTGATAGAGCCTAGGATTTGGATCTATGTTGGTTATTACACAAAGGTGTTATAGTTGGTATTGTCCTAACTCGTGAGGTTAGGTTTAGCTTATTTGGTTTGGGTGGGTTTAGTCCCAAAAAAATTATGGGTAGGGGTTGAAGGTGGCAGTTACTTGGTGGGATAAAACCTAGTGGAAGCATGTCATTTATGGGTAGATCATTCTGGCATCCAGCATTGGGGCTAACCTTGGCCTAGGCTCAACCTACCTCGAAACAAAAATTTAGTACAACTATAAACTTAGTTAATGTTAAACATGTTTTAAGGTTTTTCCAAGACATCTATTATTTAAAAAAAACACTACATCTTCCTAATTTTGTGATTTCATATATCGAATTATCATTGGTTAAAATCAGTGACATTATTGTTGAGTTATTTTTCAAAGTTAGAAATTAATTTTAAAAACAAATTTCTTCAAATTTAATCATTGGATGGTTAGGATGCCCTATAGGTTCTAACAATGTGCCACTGTAATCTAATACATTGTAATCTATGGTTGTTGTTGTGGCGATCTGCATGCATCTAACCTTCTTTTTATTTCAAGCATCCATCCAAATCGTCCTTGATTTGAGGTATATAGTTACCTCTCCTTGAATAAAACACATTGCAATCTATGGTTGTTGTTGTGGCGATCTGCATGCATCTAACCTTCTTTTTATTTCAAGCATCCATCCAAATCGTCCTTGATTTGAGGTATATAGTTACCTCTCCTTGAATAAATTAATCGAGTGGAAATAGCATAATCATATTAGCGGATAGATTGGCAGAGGCCAAGGCAAAATGTTGCATGAACATTAGTTGATGTTGCAAATAATGTGCATTTTTTCATCATTATCACATCATTAAATCTCTTATTTCTCATAATATCCTTCACAAGGCGCTTGTCTCTCTTCATTTGTGAAATATGTTTTTTTATAAGCGCTTTGCTCCAAGTAGTCCCATGAGAAGTCAAAGCCAAAGACAAGTTTGTTGCAAGCATGATTCTTGTTATTCACTTCACTAAATTCAACTCCCCCTTCTTATCTATGACCACATTGATTTTACAAAGGGTTAATAGAAGTCTTCTCCTGTGTATCCCTCTCACTGTGTTATTATCCATGCCATAAGTGAAGTTAGAGAGATTTTATGAGGACTACTAAAACAATTAAAATAACAAGTAAGATATAATTACATATTATAAATAACATGAGCATGGAATGTTCACTCCATCTATTCACATCCACATCGGCATAGACAACGAAAAAAGATCCTCCCATTTTCATCCACAATTGAATATGAGATAGAGCATCAGAATTAAGGGCCTTATGGATGGATTGTTGAACACTAAAACTATTGAGATCATGTCGAGCATGGAGCAGATCTATTGAATGAGGAAGAATAAAGGCAGGTGTGACGTAGTTGATCCAAATAGGTATGCAAGTTTTCTAGTCTATAATTTCCCCATGCTATAAATTATTACCACCATGAACTAATCATGTTTAGTGTTTGAACCCATAGGGGCAAAGTGATTTGGACTATATCTTTGGTTGATGAAAATAGTGGAGACTACATTATGTTCTTGGAGGTCTTTTACCTCTTATACACTTTAAACGTGTTCTAGATGATGGCTTGTGCTTTGTATATAATGATAGTCACACCCATTCTCTACTTCATGGTTGTATTTCATATGATAGACTATGCATTTTTGCTTAGCTTACAAATCATTATATTGATAGTTAGAATTGTTGATTATACAACCGTATCAGGAGTCATTCTCTGGAATTGTGATTAATATCAAGTCGGACTTATGAGTCATATCAAGTCATGTTGGCGTCAATTCAACTAACCAAGGTTCATATTTCCTTACCCGTCCAACAAAGCCCACTCTATCGGCAACACCTGCAACGCAAGTGAGGTCTCACCCAAGATACCTATGGAGACTGCCAAAACCAGGTTTCTGCAATTATGGAAAGGGATTTCTTCAAGACAACATTAACAAGCAACCGAATCGAAATGGAGGGATGGATTACTATCGACACATACACAGCAAGAAAGCAGACCGATCCATCGACACATTCACAACATATAAAACATATATATTTAAAGCATCATTGTCACCGACATTCCACAATATTAGATCAATATAAGTGTGACATAGTCATAAAGACTCAGACAAAATATACACAAATAATTAACGTGGAAACCCATATGGGAAAAATCACAAAAGTGCTCTTCATATCGCATGAGTAATATTTGGAACGCTTTTGGATTGCACACACAGCTTGCAGTCTTCTCTCATAATCTTCTTTACATCAAATGAGCTTCTATGTCCTTCTCATGCTCTCATGTCTTCCTCCTCCTTTCTGTTGACCTTTCTGTCAAACTCTATCGTAATGGTGATCTCATTAACCGAACACAGCTTGGGTCAATCATATATACTTCTTACAATTCTTGTTCCAATCGTCAACTAGTCTTCAACTAGCAGCCAATTGGTTGTTCTATTACCCCAAATCTCATTACATTAATAAAGGTGCTAACAACCTAGGTTACAATCATGCACAATCTTGAAATAGACTATTAATCTAAGTTAACTCACTCTTACATTTATTGTTTCCTCAAAATGTGTCGAATTCTCGAGTTAGGCCCACTCTTCTCCTTTTTCATTGCGGCCTTGCTCGCCTTGCGACCAAATTCTTCACAATTCCAACCAAAACTCTTGTGTTCTTTCCTAGGGCCAAGAAGCCCCCAACACTCACATGTGGCTCGTCCCGAGCCACTTCAACCAAAGGTTTTTGTCGCATCGAATTTACTCTGAAACTCCTAACAGATCTTCATCACTTCCTCTGCTTATCTCTTCACATCTTCTTGTACTTTCTGCATTTGTTCGACAAGTTTGGAACTAATATGTTTTGAAGCTTCAACTCCTATCACTCCCAGGGCCTGTCGCACCTGCTCATGGACGAGGTGGATTGTTCTTATAATTTGCTCTGCTTCTACCTGGATCTCTGCAACACACTATGTTTGTCTTTGTTGTTGTGTCCGTAGTTTAGAAACTTGTTGTTGTAATGTTTTGAGGTCAACAACCTTACTCATCTTCTCGACAAATGACATTTTATTCAATTCATTTCTTATCCCGGTCAAATTCTCCTTAGCAATATGAAGTTGCTCTGTAACTTTCTCTAGCTCCACATCATCCATTAAGGCTTCCCAAGATTGAGAAACCTATGCATATTCTTTGGCACAAAGTGCCTCGACTTCCTGAATCTTTTGAAAATTTTCAAATATTGCCTTCTATCGCACTTCCAATACCTTAGGGGGTGTACTGATATTCATCTTTGTCTCTAACTATGCAATTTGTTGGTGGAGGCTGACAACTACCTCCCCAAGTTAAAAAATTCATGCTTTCAGGAGCATTTCAGTTCTAATTCCCTCCTTAGGGAATTCATGGCATGCAAGCGAGACAACTTGCTCCAATCTTTGTCTGTCTTGTTGCCATTTCTACATCTTCTGCTATGTTTCCTGCACTTTAGTTTAAGTGATGCGAAGGTATTCTTTGAATGTTTGAGTTGTTCAAACACCTTCTTCCATGTCATCCTCGTTAGAAAAGCTTGTTTTTTCCTCCTTGACATCATCAATTCTTCCAACTTTCTTTAGACGCGTAAATTTATTGCTACCAAATTTGGGACGATGGAAGCCAGTAGTATTGGCCTCCTGCAGCAACTCATAATCATCTTCATCAAGTTCATACTTTTCTTCTATGTCTCTTTTGTCCTTTTCTTTTTCTTTGGATTCATTTCTTCTCACAAAGGCCATGTATTGTGACATGGGTGTTCAGGAAACTTCCCCAGATCGTGGTCTGCAAATCCCATCTTCTTCATATTCGGCAGAACGTCTGTCATAACATGGACGCCTTTCGGGATGGCTAGATTGACCAATGGATACTTGGCATGCTTACTAATAGTTATGCGAGGAGCATCTTTTCTCAAGGGAATTTATCCAGGCAAGAAGTTCGATGAACCAAATCCTAATGCTTCGGCATTGTCGGTAACTTTAAATCTTTGTTGAGGAACATTTCCGCGGCCAATTTGCTTCTTTCTTGGTGGAACTCTTGACACCGGCCGCAACATGACTTATGGAGGTTCTTCAATAATGGGAACGGGAGAAGGAACCTCCATGTCAAATTCTTGAACGGTGTTAGTGCTCGACACAGGGATTACCATACTCAATCAACGACTTTGGCTTCAAAGTGGTTGCAGACAGATAGCTCAGCTCAAGAAATTACTCAATTGGGTACAACTGAATAAACAGACTTCCGTGCGAAGATGAAAAATAGGTTTACGCATGCAAGAAGTCATTCGCTCATGTGGGTTTGTAATAAATGGAAAAGGTGGCAGCACATTTTGTCACATGGGGCAATATTTCCCATCATTTCAATGAACCACCAAACAAACCATCACTTCACTAACCATGACAGCGGGGAATTATTATGCATTAATGGCAGATGTGACCAAAAAGCATGCCGCTGAAATCTCTTGTTATCTCAACTTAACTACCCTCCAAATGTCACTTACGACAAAAGTTCATCTTGCGATAGACCTATAGTCTGCAACAACATTTCTCTACTTGCGACAAAATTGAAATCTTGTGACAAAAACTATATATACAATACTTCGATTTTTTTTTGCATTTATCTTTTCAGTCAAGCGAAGTGTGGCTATCTTGATAAGGTTTCAGTCGAGTTCCATTCACTAATCCTTTGAAGGGTGCACCATCTAACTTCTACAACTGGACCGCACCTCCATTGGTGATATAGATGACAACATATGGTCCCATTCAGTGTGTTCGAAGCTTTCCCGGATGCTTCAAAAAAAATTCGTCATACAAAAGGACAAAATCACCGACCTGAAATAGCTTAAAGTTAATATGGTAGTCATGTCAAGCCTTATGTCGCTCCTTCTCGACACACTGATGATATCCTATGATGAAGCGATCTTCTTCCAACTGTACCAGCTACGATAATGTTTCTTCTATTGCGCCAAAATCTGTCATTTCAGTGATCGCAACAATTCTGAGACTAGGTACAATATATTCTAATCGCATGACGACCTCCTGTCCATAAACCAATCTCAATGGAGTTTGTCCTGTCAATTTTTTGTAGGTTATGTGATAAGCCAATAATACCGCAGGTATCTTATGATACCAATCATCCTTCTTAACATTACATATCTTTGTCATTGCATACTCCAAGATCTTATTGAACACTTTGACAACACCGTTCGCTTGTGGGTGGTATGGCGTTGTCTTCCGGTGCTTAATTTGGAATTCCTCGGTTAATTTTTCAATTAGTTTATTCACAAAATGTGTACCTTTATCACTTATTAACACATTTGGGCATCAAAATTGAGTCATGACATGATCGAATAAAAATCTTGCAGTAGTCACAGTAGTACAATTGCTTAATAGCGTTGATTCGGCCCATTTGGTTAAATAGTTTGTCGCAGTGATTATATAACATGCACTCGTTCGTTTTCTTGGTGGGTTAATGGGACCCACAAAATCAACAACCCATTTATCAAATGCCTGCAAAGTTACTTGTGGTACCAACGACATTTCATCTCGATGCGACAGTTTTCTAGTCCTTTGACAAATATCACATATGCGATAATAATCTCTAACATTTGCATGCAGAGCAGGCCACCAGGGTCTGCCCTGTAAAATCTTGTGCATTGTTTCTTTTCCTACATAGTGGCCTCCTACGACACCAACATGTTCCTCATTCAGTACCATCGGTCGCTCATGTTCTAAGACACGGTGACAGAGTATTTCATTTGGTCCCATTTTATACAATTGCCTGGCGATCAATTGACAATCTACAACTTTTACAACTATATGTTTCTTTTGTGTTGTATTGAGTCCTTCTTGTGCATATCCTGTAGTTAAGAGATGTACAATATTGTTGTAGTGATCATCAATAATCTTGACCGCAAACAATTGTGCATCAGGAAGACTATCCTCAATACTAACAGGATCTTCTAACCTCGACATATGGTCAGGTCATGAATTCAATCAACATGGCTTGACAATAATATCAAAGTCAAATTCTTGGAATAGGAGAATCCATAGATAGATATTCCCCCCAACATTGGCTTATTGGCTAAATATTTCAATGCAGAATGGTCTGTATACATCATGAAATGACCTCCCAACAAATAATGTCGAAACTTCTGGAGAGCATATACCATGGCCCTCTCAGTAGAAGTATAGTTATTTTCTGTTGTCAACAACTTTCTACTAGCAAATGCAATGGGGTGATCAAGAGAACCCTCACCTGTATGTGTAAGTATGACGTCGAACGTGACAGATGATGCATCAACATGTACATTAAACACTTTTTTCCAGCCTGAAAATACCAATATAGGAGCTAAGACCATCTTATCTTTAAGAACATCTAGACTCTCTTGACACTGCTCATTCCATTGGAATTTAACGTCTTTCTTCAACAATTTCTCCATTGGAGCCATGACCTTTGCATATCCTCAGATATTTTTTTGTAATACCCCATATGCTCCAAGGTAGTTCTCAACTATTTTACTATCGTGGGTGGGGGTAGGTCGACAATAATCGCAATCTTGGCAGGGTCCATCAATATGTTGCCTCGAAAAACCACATGACCTAGCAAAATACCAAAAGGAGCACAAAAAATGCACTTCTTCAAGTTAAGGGAAATCTAGAACTTTCTACACCAGTTGAGCACCATTCTAAGATTCTCAATATGATTTTCACTAGCCTATAGACTGTCCAATCATCAAAATAAACTTCAAGAAAATTATGGATGAAATATTGAAAAGCATCTACTCCTATTCTAGAAAAAATAGCAGGGGCATTCTTAAGTCCAAAAGGCATTACCGTGTGTTGGAAGCATCCTCATTCTGTTGCAAAGGTTGTCTTGTACCGATCTTCCTTTGCAATTCTTATCTGATGGTAGTCAAAAAATTCATCAGGAAAAGAGTGCACTTCTTGTCCTTTGATGCTCTCCAATACTTCATTTGTGAATGGGGTCGAAAATGGATCATGTAGGCATGCATCGTTTAATTTCTACATGTCGACACAAATGCAGACTTCACTAGTTTTCTTATCCTGAACAACCACAGGAACAATCCATTCGGATTCCTCAATAGGTTCTATAATTCCTGCATCTAGAATTCTATCTAACTCTATCTTGATCTTTTCTTTATATCTCGAATTGAGTCAGTACGGTCGTTGTTTGACAGGTTTTACGTCGGGCTTTAGGGGAATCTTCATTTATCCTAGATCACCAGTAATTCCCTTCTACTCTGAAAAACTTTGTAGGGAACAGGTCTTGGAATTCATGCAATAAGTCTGTAATTTTCCTTACGGTCTCGTCGTCCCAATAGTCTCCAATATCGGCAAATTTCATATTTTATGGAGACCCAATATAACTTTCGAGTTGCTATGAGGGAAACTCGACATCGGAACAGAGATGTCTTCAAAAATCTTGGTTCTTATAACTTGCAGAGCAGCATCAATCGTCGGACTTTCATCAACAAAGTTGAAAGTATGTGTGAAACTAGTAGCTAGCTCTTCCCATTCTATAGTCTCTTGTCACAGCTCAACTGACGTGTACCCGTTTCTCGGTATCGTATCCAAAGTACGTCTTCCATGTCGCATGACAATTCTCAATATACTCGACAGGATTTGTTGAACCCATATATTTTTTGGCCCATGTAAGACATATTAGCACCAAATCTAATCTCCAGTAGCTGTCGGCATTGAGACCATTCTATAATAGATTTCTTATGAGTAGCCCACCACCTGGCAGGCATAGTCTTCAATGCAACATCTAGTGCCAACAAGCATTGAGGTTCCAATACTACTTCTTAGAACTCTGGAAGAAATGTGTCCAAGTTAGGAAATCCTTCATAGGTAGGTAGATCACATATATGAGTACTTACCCGTCACACAAATTTCATGATTCTTGCACATTTTCGCATTGACACTTCATGTAGTCAATTCTGCCAGTTCTCTAGAGCTTCTCCTCAGTCTGACGTACAGGAGATAATACTTCGCCAACTCAGATTACCATCAATTGTTGGGTTGACATAGTCATCTATCGCATAGGAAATATTATAAATATTGTCCAAATATCCTTCTTATCCTTCACTGTTGACTTGCTTGACATATCTCTGGCCCTCAAGAGGATTAATTGGGGCGACCACCCATAGTATTGTATCTTCAAATGACAATATCCTCTTTTTGAAATTGACGATTGTTTGATTGTCAATATCCCAGTCGATCCCCAGAAGTGCGGGATAGGAATTCGTATCATCAACAATGACTATGACTTCAATATGTGCATAGGTTCGGAGTCCTTCCACTTCGATAGGAACCTGTGTTAGCTGACCAATAGGAAAGACCTTCGACTGATTGGCTAAATGTAGCTGAATAGGATACTATACTAGTCTCTATTTTCCCATGCTTTCACAGGTTTGTCTTGTCAAAATATTAACATTTGACCCTAAGTCTAGTATGATAAAATCCATATCATAGTCACCTATATAGGCATTCATTCTTAACTCGTGACTAGTTTTTGGTCTTTTACCAATGTGGTTAACTTTTCTCTCTGGTCGCACGCTTGGTTGGGGTTCTTCAACTAGAGATGATAGTTCCACCATAGCATCCTTATCCTCTATAAGTTCTAAACAACTTTTAAAGAAATCTTCCAATTTACGTACCCTCTCTGTCGGCTTTCTTTGGAATAATTGTTCAAATCTTTGAGGCATTTCCAGGATTGGTCTAGTATCCAATACTGGGATAGTAGCAGATGTTGATGCTTGATTTATGTCGACAAACTCAATGCGTGCATCGAATAAGGCTCCCTTCTCTCTATGGACATCAAACGACACTTTCTTTTGTCTCGTCAGTTAAACTCTCGGATTTATGCATGGTGCATTTTGATCTCCTCCAGTCACAACACCTCCTCTTGTTACGATTGCAAACTTATTTTCTCGAGGTTTGATATAAATATTCTCAATATTTTTATTTGTAGTTTAAGGTTGGTTATGGTTTCCCATGTTTTTGGCCTACCATTTAGCAATCAACTACGGACACTCCTCGACAGTGTGGTCAAATGCTTTACAATATGAACATGTCGTTATGGGATTAGCTTTGGAAAAATGTCCTGTTGTCCACAATCATAACAAATAATTTGGATCCTTCCATGACCAAATCCTCCTCCTCGACCTTGACCCCTAAAAGGATCACCCCCCTTAGTTGAGGGTATTGTGCCTGAGTTCGCTTGACTTGTATTTCTTCATCATTCTTCATCATATATGTGTTGATTGTCTTTTCCAGCAGCAACTAGTATGCTTTGCAGTCTTTCTAGTCGTGATCCACATATCGATAGAATTTACAATATAAGTTGGTAGGTACATTGACTATCTTTTGTAGATACAAGCATTCCTCCAATCGATGACCTCTTGTCTGGAAAGTTCTACATCAGGGCATTCCTTGTGAATTTATCGGGTTCGATGCTCCTGATGCAAGATAATTCAAGAAAGTTGGACATGAATCTTTATGATGGCCTTTAGTTCTGCATCTTATACACCAAACCTCTTCTTGATTTTATTTCCCTTTAATGATATCTTGTATTTGCACTGTTAGATTGGCAAGCTGCGACTATATTTGCATCATTCCTGCACTAGTTTCTCCGACTCGCGGACCTTCCAATTTCATAGTAAGCTGAAGATCTTCGCTCTAGGATACAATCTTTTGTTGCATCAAGTGAACACAAATATGTGGTAGCATTGCGACAATAAACCATTCTTTATGTTGAACATCTAACATCTGGAAACTCACCTTAGCTATTAGAGTCTTAAATCTTTGGTCAAAGTCTCAAACAGACTATATCAACAATTACTTGATTTCTTTTCATTCTATGATACATTGTGACTCACACTTAGGTTTCTTGAATTCTTCGATCAGTCCAATTTGGATATGATCCAATGACTTCTGAGGAACCCTTGCGGGAACCACAAAAAAATCCATGTACTAGTTAAGAGCACGACCCCTAAAGGTTGTGATCATCTGAGGTCTTTTTTATAACCTCATCTTGGACCTATCACACTATCCATACAACTTCACACATGAACGAATTTTGCTCAGGGTCTTCCAACCCGTTCCCATTAAATATAGGTAACTTTATGTCACTCCCATACATTATATGTACTTGGGGTATAATTGAATTTGAATGAAATGTTCCACTAGTGGGAATTCCTTAACTAATATCTCAACTATTATTGTTACTATGATTTACAAAACCACTCTTTGATGCACTTTTAAGTCTTACCTCAATTACTAGAGATGTACGCGGGGTCGTGGGTATGTCACAGTCCTGATCTGGATCTGGTGCTTCCTCTTCCTCTTCATAAATAAGTCGATATTATTCCTCTTCGTCGCAAGATTCTTCATCGAGGCGTGGTGCTAACTCGTAGTCCCTTCATTCGGTCACACTTCAACTTCCTCTTCTTGTCATAGTCATTCTTCTCTTTCCCAATCGAAATCTTCTTTCACTCCTTAGGCGACCACCCTCTTGCTCATTCTCATTATTAACAGAGAACACCTTTGCTTACTCTTGTCCATCTTTTTCAATCATTTCTTATGACATTACCCATGTCCTCTTGTGCACAATGATTTAAGCGTTGGACTCCATCCTCGTGATCCCTTTTTCACATACCAACATCTTTATCCACAACTTTAAAGATTTCAAGTAACAGCCTCGAGGTTCTTGGAAGAACTCTCTTTCTGTCTCACTGTATGATCTTATCATGTTGACTGCAATCTTAATAATGTATCCCTCCAGAATGCTATCAACCCAGCAATTGACAGCCCTAGATATAGGATTAATGACTCTTTCCAACCACTGAATTAGTTGACGAGTCCACTATGTGGGTTCTCCACCTTGAAAATATTTCCTTTGTGTCGCTAGCTTTGATAACCATTCATGCAGCAGAATGGGAAATTCACTAAAGAAAATCTCGTGAATGTTTGAGTAAATATATCTTTCTAACCATTCAGATGGATTCAATGGTGATCCTTCACTTTCTTCATGTGCAAACTCTCTTGCTTTGTAATCCACCCAATCTTGAATCTCTGATTTCATTGGGTACCAAAACATGTCCCCTTCACAATGATTCACAGTCCCGGCAACGGAACCATCTATTGGCGTAGATTCAACTAACCTAGGTTCATATTTCCTTACCCTTCCAACAAATCCCAAGATATCCTTACCCTTGCAATGCAAGTGAGGTCTCACTTGAGATACCTATGGAGACTGCTAGAACCAGGTTTTTGTAGTTATGGAAAGGTATTTCTTCAAGACAACATTAACAAACAACCCAACCGAAATGGAGGGATGGATTACCATCAACACATACACAACAAGAAAGCAGATCGATTCGTTGACACATTCATAACATATTAAACATACAGATTTAAAACATCATTGTCATAGACATTCCACAATATTATATCAATATAAGTGCGACACAATCATAAATACTTAGATAGAAAATACACAGATATAAAAGACACAAATAATTAACTTGGAAACCCACATGGGAAAAACCACAAAAGCGCTCTTCATCTGGCATGAGTAATATTTGGAACGCTTTTGGTCTACACACACAGCTTGTTGACTTCTATTGGAATATTCTTTACATCAAATGAGTTTCTCTCTCCTTCTCATGCTCTCATGTATTCCTCCTCCTTTCTGTTGACCTTTCTATTGAGATCTATTGTAATGGTAATCTCGTTACCTGCACACAACTTGGGTCGATCTTATATACTTCTTACAATTATTGTTCCAATCGTCGACTAGTCTTCAACTAACAGTCGATTGGTTGTTCTAACTACCCCAAATCTCGTTACACTAATAAAGGCGCTAATGTCCCAGGTTACAATCATGCCCATTCCTGAAATAGACTATTAGTCTAACATAACTCGCTCTTACATTTATTGTCTCCTAAAAATGTGTCAAATTATCGAATTCGACTTACTCTTCTCCTTTTTCCATCACGACCTTGCTCGCCTTGCGACCGGATTCTTCACAATTCCGATCAAAACTCTTATGTTATTTCCTAGGGCCAACAAGTCCTATGTATCCTCATCTGATTGAGGTGGTGATGCTGTATTATAAAGTTGGTAATTAATATCAAATTGAGTATTGTGAGTAATATCAAGACTAGACTTGTGAGTAATATCAAGTCTGTGAACTTGTGTGTAATATCAAGTTTGTCTTGTGATTAATATCAAGACAATAGACTTCTAAGTAATATCAAGTCCTACAAATATCCTCATCATTTTGATGTGGCATCCTTTACTTGGTAAAGTGGTTATACTATGTGATGTATTACTAGGCATGGTCACCGAGTGCTATAAGTCTCCTTTAGGGATTAGCAACCCCTAGAGTGATATATTTTAGCATATGACTATATGGACCATGGTAATATATATGGTCATCAGTATGGAATAATTATTCTAAGTATGATATGATAAGATGGATAAATAATTAAACACATATGGACCATGCAATATTTAATTAATGATAACGAGATAAAACATAGAGAAAGAGAGAGAATTTGAATTGCCTAGGTATGCTTCCAAGTGAACTATAATTGATGAGACTTATGTTGAAATCTCAGTTTTAATAATCATGCATCAATTAACTAATAATATGCATGCAAAGTTAATAATAGTAAAGGAGCATGAATAACACTAATTGTAAAGCATCAAAGACATTCAGTTATCCTCTTGACTTTATGGTCATACATTCAGTTGAATATTGAGTTTAGTTCAGTTAAGTTCACAATAAGTTTCATTCAGTTCACATTCAATTCAAGTCAGCTAGCATCCAGTTAAAGCTAAATATAGAAGGAGGGCACATATCTTGTGCATGCAAGTGTAACTAAAGTGTTAGTTTGACACTGGAGCTTAGGAGGGCGCTAATGATTGCATGAGAGGAGTTATAGTGCATGCTACTCCTAGTGAATGCACCATGTATGGATCTCAGTGTGTTTACTGACCCTCCTATTCGCCCCCTTCTCCATGATAGGTGTTTTGGCTTGTTATTAATATGATAGGCATATGGCAAGTTCAATACAGTTGCATACAATTGTTTTTGCAGGGTGGCATTGGATCTCTCTTCTCTACTGTTGTGGTGATATATCTTATCGGCCAATCTGCTTATGTGTTGTGAACCATTCTTTGCAAATTCTATCTATCATACTCAAAGAATTGTTGGGTTTTTCATCCTCCGTGTTTGTAGGGTTTTCCCAATGTATATATTATCTCTTATGGTTGATTTATTCATAAGATTCATATATTGTTGATATGAAGATTCATATGTGGTTGATATAAAGATTGGTAGGTGGCTGATATAAAGTTTATTATGTGGCTGATATAAAGTTTCATAAGTGCCAAAATTGTTTGATACAAGTTTTAAACTTCAAGCAGCTATGATTTTGATCAAACATCAACATGGTATCAAAGCATAGGGCATGAAAGAGCTTAGTTTTGGGCAATAAGCTAAGCCTCTGTAGATCTTGAAGACTTGAGGAAAGATTGTAGCCATGACAACAATCTTCGTTCGACTAGGAGATCGCCTTGAAGGTACTTCCAACTTCTACATATGGAAGGCAAGAGTGTTGAACATTCTCCAGGAGCATGATCTTGATCCATTTGTGACTTCGGTGGTAGAGGATCCTACCACTAATGCAACAAGAGTAAATGCAAAAGAACAATCAAGCAAATGCAAAGAGAACCATATATGATTCCATTAAATACAATCTCATGACGGTGATCACACCATTGAAGATGACAAAGGAGTGTTTTGACACACTCACAATTCTTTATGAGAAGAAGGCCCCTACTTAAACTATGGCTTTGAAGAATAAGTTGTGCAACCTAAAGATGGAAAGAGATGAGATCATAACATCCTTCTTCACTAAGATTTCTCAAGTGAGAGATCAACGAGCAAGCATCGATGTGGTGATGGATGAGGATGACATTATTCAAACCACCATTGATGGACTCCCTTCCTCATGGGAGACTTTATTAGCAACAGTAAATGGAAGAGAAGAGAATACCAACTTCGAGATATCATGGCATGATTACATTCAAAAAGAGGGGTGCATCCTAAGAAAAACAACATGCACTAAAGAAGAGAATCTTGCCCTCACAACAATAATGAAGAAAGGGAGGAAGCAATTCGCTCCCAAGAAGTTCTTCCATGCAAAGAAGAATGAGTTCACCAAGAAATTCAATAAATAAAAAAGTAAATGATTTTATTGTGGGAAGAAAGGCCACTTTGCAAGAGAATGCAATAAAAAGAAAAATTATGAAGGAAAGTTCCATGATTCTACCGCCATAGAAGAAAAGAATGCACCCAAGGAGAAATATACAATGAGGGAGTATTATCTTGTCTATGCTTTGTCTGAATCTATCGTCATGAGTAAAGATACATGGCTGACTGATAGTGGTGCATCCAAGCATATGTCAGGATTCAAGAGTGCAATCTCCAACATAAAAGAAAATAAGTTTGCATTCATGCTTGATTTAGGGGATAACTCTACTTATTTGATCCAAGGTGTTGGATCTACATCCTTCCAGATGAGTTTGGGGATGTGTTGCATGTGGAGGACATTCTTTATGTCTCAAATATAAAGAAGAAACTACTTTCAGTTTTAGTTCTTGAAGATAAAAGCTTCTGAGTTATCTTCATGGAGAATCAAACATACTTATGGACAAAGAACCAAAACATTGATTCTCTGTTGTTATTGGAGTATGAGAGGGAGGACTTTACAAGGTCCTAGGAAAGTATATTTTAGGCATGGTACATCACACTATCATCCCATGTGAGCTTTGGCATAGGAGGCTTGGTCACCTCCACTTCAGAGCACTACTCGGATTACAGTGAATGGTAAAAGGTATGCCTAGTTTGGATATTGAGCATGATAGTGTATGTCGAGGATGTGATTTAGGAAAGAATGTTAAGAAGAAGTTTTCTAACAGCCATACAATATCTAAAGGGATCTTAGATTTAGTGCACTTTGATGTATGTGGTCCCATGTCATCTCCTTCCCTTAATGGACATCTCTACTATGTATTGTTTATTGATGATTTCTCCTGGAAAGCTTGGATTTATTTTATGAAAGCCAATAGTGAAACTTTTAGTAAGTTTCAAGAGTATAAAGCATTAGTAGAGAATCAGACAAGTAGGCACATTTGTGATTTAAGGTCAGATAATGGAGGAGAGTTTGATTTTAATGATTTTAATGAACTTTGTAGTGATGCAGGGATTTGTAGACAATTAACAGTTCCTTACAACCCCCATCAGAATGGGGTTGCAGAGAGAAAGAACAGAACTGTTTGTGAGGCTGAAAAAGCATGTAACATGATCAGGATATGTTTGTTTCCTTATGGGAAGAAGCTACCAGTACAATAGTGTACATTCATAAAAAAAATTTGCATGACATCCTTGAAGAGAAAACACTTGAAGAGGTGTTCACTGGTGAAAATACACACATTTCATACCTAAGGATTTTTGGGTGTCCGGTATATATTCACATACCAAAAGAAAAGAGAACCAAGATGGAACCTTCAGGTAAGAATGGAACTTTTGTGGGATATAGTGAGACCTCAAAAGCATTCAAATATATGTACCTGGTGAGAAACATATTGAGGTTAGTCGAGATGTGACTTTCCATGAGGAAGTTGGTTTCAAGAGATCGAAGGAAATTGCATATGATACATAGATTGAGGAGCATGAAACTCCTATATCAGAAGACCTTGATTATGATGCTTCCCCTTATGATGTTCATAGGGAGAACCATGCACACCATATAAAGTTACCTGTCATTGATGAACTAGTTGAGTCTTTTGATGAACCTATTGCAAATAGGAGGGTTGCATGGTGCCGATATGTATTGAAAGATGTTGAGAAGCATGGAGCACCAATGGGCTCTACTAGAGAGTGAAAGCAACCTGATAGGTATGCCAGATATGTTGCATTGATGTGTGACATATGTGACTCAAAGCCTTCATCATATAAAGAAGCTACATAGAAGAAAGTGTGGAAATATGCTATGACAGAGGAGTATCAGTCGATACTGAAGAATGATGTTTGGAAAATTGTTTCCAGACCTGAGAAGAAGTCATTTGTTACTTCCAGATGGCTTTATAAGATAAATAATGTTGCAGATGTGAGTGTTAACAAATACAAAGCCAGATTTGTTGCGTAAGGTTTCTCTCAAAAAGAGGGCATTCATTATGAGGAGACTTTTGCTCCTGTGGCTAGATATACCACAATTAGATCCATTATTCACTTATTGATAGTATTAGGATGGAAGCTTCACTAGATGGATATGAAGGTTTCCTTCCTCAATGGTGAGGTTGAGGAAGAGGTTTATATTGAGTATCCGGATGGATTTGTAATTCATGGGAAGGATTCCCATCTATGCAAGTTGAAGAAAGCCTTGTATGGGTTAAAGAAAGCTCTCCGAGCTTAGTATACCAGAATAGATAGATGCCTTCGGAAACTGGGTTTCTCGAAGAGTGAAGCGGATTCAAACTTGTACTTCAAAGTAGTGGAGAACCAACCCTTAATATTGGCTCTATATGTTGATGATAGTTTTCTCGCTGGAGAGTAAAGACTGATTGTTGAGTGGAAGAGGGAGCTTGCCTCAGAATTTGAGATGAAAGACTTAGGTCTGATACACTACTTCCTAGGCCTAGAGATTTGATAGAGGAATGATGAGACATTTCTATCTTAATGGAAGTAGACTGTGGACATATTACGTACATTTGGCATGGTGGATTGTAAATCCGTGAGTACTCCAATGGTTTCCATCTTGAGGAAACTTCATGAAACTGAGACTAGATCAGATCCAATAGATCCCAATCTACACAAACAATTGATTGGCTCTCTGATGTATCTGAAACACTTAAGGCCATATATTTTCTACGTAGTTAGCATTTTGAGTTAGTTCAGGGCAGATCCAAGACACAAACATTGGGTTGTAGCAGAGCATGTTTTGAGGTACCTCAATGGTACAATTTCTTATTTACTCAGATATGCCTCTAGTGCAGGGGTATTATTACTTGGTTATATTCACTTCGATTGGGGTGGTGACATTGTTGATCGAAATAGTACTTCTAGGTATTGTTTCAGCTTAGGTTCTTCTATGATTTCTTGGTCTAGTAGAAAGTAGGGCTCAGTTGCCCAGAGTACTGTTGAATCTAAGTACATTGGTGTTAGTACTCCTTACAGATAAGAAGTATGGATAAGAAATATATTTGGAGGATTGTTTGGTGAAAAGTGTCACGTCCCCACCCCTCGTATCGTTGATGGAGAGGATGCGACTAAGCTGCTGCTGCTGTCAAAATGGGTAATCTAGCCCCATGAACATGATAATAAAGATGCATTGAATTAAAACATACATAGATGCATTATACATGTAAATACACAACGAAATAAAAACACATTCATGCAAGCATTCAAAATGTACATATTAATTCATAAAACAAATAGTTTGCAGATATTAAGCACAAGAATACTTATCTTGAAAAGAAGTTGGCCCGCAACTAGCTATGCCGCTGCAACGTTCCACCCAACCATAGGCCAATGTGCTCATCAGTCTCTTAGCATCACTGCCACCCCCAAGTTGAGCATGATTTCCACAAGGAGCTAGGGAGAAACATGCTTACCCGCAACAAGACCATACACCCATAATCAAGCTAACGCACAGTTGGGTTTCACATACTATTAGGGAAACAAGCCAATAACATGGGAGGGGGGCTCCTTGGACTTACTCAGCCAAACCAACCTTCACACAAACCCAGTCAACCATCTAACAAATGGGTTCCTTGGACGTACTCAGCCAAGACAGCTCCAGGATGTACCCCATAGCAAAATACAATTGCTGGGTAAGGACAAAACGTCCTGGGAACCACAAACATAAATGGTAGATGGGAAGAAAAATAACCCAAGTGAGAAAATCGTTTTAGGGAACGTTAAATGGATCGACAAAGGAAAAAATGGCCTCTACAAATCCCCATCTCTTGGATTTGAATTCTGAAAACGTCTGTTGGATTCACATGGGAAAAATGACCCCTTCCAAACCCCAAAACATAGATCTATCTTCTTGGGCACTTAGCAACACTAAAAATGACTTCCCAACCTTAGGGAAAAATGGGAAACCACAGAAAATTGTGGGGGAAGATCCCAACTTGCTCACAAGGGAATAAACACCCAAAATTCGCGGGTTTTTTCTACCATTCATTGTGCAACCAAAAATGGGTTTTCCCTAGCTGGGTAATGAGGAATCAACAACAAAAACGTCAAGGGAAGATCCAAACCACTGAGCATTGCCAAAAAGACCTCCCATCCATGGGATAAATGAAGATAATTGCAAAAACATGAGGGAAAACACATAGGTAGACAAAAAACATGAATATGAGAGCTCTCCAAGCTTCCCCCGCATGAGAGATCCTTCATGTGAATGAGAATGGGTGAGGAATGAAAGGCATGGGTGCATAATGGCTTGGGCATGCATTTCCAAGCATTTACTTGCCCCACAAGTTAAAAACACATTTTCCAAAAATGGGTGGCTTCCCAAATTCGAATTTTGACCTCCATACCTTTCCCATCCCAAGGAGACAACTTCTTCAACCACTTCTAGATGATTGGGCACACAAGGAAAAAATGGTTAGTTGACCACTTTATGGGTTTTCCCCTTAGACATTTGTCTTTTTCCGCATTGGCTCAAGGGTTTGATTATTCCCCCCCTCCCTATTCCTTGTGAAATCATGCCCCCATCTCTTTAACGTTGCGGTGCATAGCTAGTTGTGGTATTTTTATTAGTTTGCATTTTACATGATGTCTCAAACATATTGTGCCTGGATAGCACATAAACCATCGGCATCGATTTTAATCGTCAATACATAAAATACTAAATCCATGGTGGGGCCTTTGCCTTGAGCTCCACACGATGATCAAATAAAATATTTACATCCTGTGCAATTCAATACCATGGGGTCAAAACAGGGTGTTACAAAACGATTGAGCCTACAATGATTAGGTGTGACAACTAGAGTTGTATAAAGCTTTCCAAAAACCAGTGTTTCATGACAAATAGAAACACTTAGAAATGAAGTATCACTTCACTCAAGACATGGTTGAAAAATGTATTGTAAAACTTAAGTACCTAGCCATTGATGAGAACATTGCAGATGTATTGACAAAGCCTTTATACGTGACAAAGTTCAGATACTTCTGAGATAATCTTGGTATGGCTGAGAATGTCTCGCTCGTTGAGAGGGAGTGTTGATTGTACAACATCAGGAGTCATTCTCTGGATTTGTGAGTAATATCAAGTAGGACTTGTGAGTCATATCAAGTCCTATGTATCATCATCTGATTGAGGTTGTGATGTTGTATTATAAAGTTGAGTCTTGTGAGCAATATCAAGACTAGACTTGTGAGTAATATCAAGTATGTGAATTTGTGTGTAATATCAAGTTTGTTTTGTCAGCAATATCAATACAATAGACTTGTGAGTAATATCCTCATTGTTTTGAGGTGGCATCCTTTACTTGGTAAAGTGGTTATACTATGTGATGTATTACTAGTCATGGTCACTGAGTGCTATATGTCTCCTTTAGGGATTAGCTACCCCTAGAGTGATATACTTTAGTATATGACTATATGGCCCAAGGTAATATATATGATCATCAATATGGAATAATTCTTCTAAGTATGATATGATAAGATGGATAAATAATTAATACACATATGGACCATGCAATATTTAATTAATGGTAATGAGATAAAGCATATAGAAATAGAGAGATTTCGAATTGCCTATGTATGCCTCCAAGTGAACTCAAATTGATGATACTTATGTTGAAGTCTCAATTGTAATAATCATGCATCAATTAACTAAGAAGATCCATGCAAAGTTAATAATAGTAGACGAGCATGAATAACACTAATTGTGAAGCACCAAAGACATTCAGTTAGCCTCCTAACTTTATGGTCATACATTCAGTTGAAGATTGAATTCAGTTCAGTCAAGTTCACAATCAGTTTCAGTCAGTTTACATCCAATTCAAGACGATCCCCGTCACATGCCCCAATTTGCAAAAATTTTACATTATTTGAGGAACATTATGTTAAATTTTATGCTAAGTTGTAATTGATGACCATTGGGGTCAAGAATATTTAATGTAAATTCATAATATTTTATTTATAAATAAATAAATGAGGAGACAATAGCTTAGGAGAGCTGTTAAAAGAGTGTTTATTGGTCAAATTGGTGGAGGAGACTGGGTGGAGAGCAAACTGACATGTGGCAGCATCCTCAAACCACTTCCAACTGTTGTAGGTGGCAACCTCCCTATATTTGTGGTCATGATTCCCCAAGAAAGTGGAATCAGAGCAGGTGGCTCAATTAATGAAAACTGACCCAGAAGACCTAGGCATCTCTATAAAATTTCCCATTGAAGAGAGCTGAGGCTGCTCATTCTAGAGAAGTGATCATTCAGGGTGAATGAATTTACTCAAGAGAAATTCAATGGAGGGGAATCTGGAAAGTGTTTGAGGGGATAACTGCTGAGATTGATCTAGTTGCAGCTTTTAAGCTGAAGATCATACTGTTGAGAGCAGATTGTTTTTACTAAGGTATTGAACCAGTCAGGTGATAGAGGGTTCTACAGTTGCATTCTCCACCCAGTTCTCAGCCAAGAAGACCAGGAACAAGCTCGGGGGTCCTGAGGAAGCGTTGTTTGAGCGCTCTCCAGGAGATTGGTAGGGAGGAACGACCTCCTTAAGCTGTTGTCATCTTATCCTCAACATGTTCTATTTTATTTTACTGTTTTAGTTAAATAAATCTTAGATTATCTACTACATGTATGTTAAAAGTTCAGGGTTTTGTGAAATTGTTAGATGCAGTAAATGTTTAGATTATTTATAGAAATGAAAATGGTGAGGGAAATATTGAAATAGAAAGAAATTAAATTTCTAAGCTGTGTTTTTCCACACCTGAAAACCAGGTCGTACTCTAGCACAGTTAGATTGTTTTAAAATAAATGAAATAATTCTTTATGAGAATGAAATTAGTAGATATGATTCTTTTATCTGTAGGTAAGCAGAGTAGATTTTATTTCAATGTTTAAAGAATGCAATGAAAAAGTAGTGTTATGGTTTGCTTATACTTATTGTTTTCCTTAGACTAACTAAATGAAAATACAAGTAAAAGAAATAGTAAAATACACTAGTACCACAGTATTCGCATACTGTTCGGAAATAAGAGTCTTATAGGAGATAATAACTAATATTCGAGAAAGTATATAAACAAGTTAATAACCAAACAATATTTAAATATTAACTTAATCTTAATTATTAAACTTAATAAAACCAGATTAGGGTTTCATATATAAACCCTTCATTTTTGTAAAATAAACAGAGTTCTACATTTAACATTGTTTTCTTTACAGAGCTTAAAATAAATATAACTTACGGAGTAGTAAATCAAATAATGTATATGTAAACAATAAACAAAATAAACTAAGAATTATATACATATATGCATTATAAAAATTTAAAACTAGACAGGCTTATAACTTATGAAACCCTAAGGGTCGAAACCCTTTCTATTTAAATACATAATAACCCTGTAATGAAATACAACCAGTTACATTGCTAACTGTGGAATAAAAAAACAAGAAAACTACGAACTATGCATTTAGATTGACCACAGTCTTATTTCCTTAAAATAAAATATATTTATAAATCTTTTTATTAAATACAATATTGATAGGTTAACGAAACAACAGTCCACAAATAAAGGTAAAACTGGAGCAAAATGAGACAGAGCTCATTAAAAACTCAAAGCTTAACGAAATTCTTATTTTATTAAACCAGTTGTATTACATTATCAAGCCGCAAGGCTAAAATTGTTAACCAAAAACCAAATACATATCACGGCTCAAGAGCCGATGCTACCCAGCGAGTACCGCAAGGGTTTTTAAACCTAAAATTAGAGTAATAACAAACTAAACATTTAACCATTGAAGAAACTGAAGCCATGCTTCTTTTCACTGTAAACTTCTTCCAACAACCCTCATCGTAAGTAGGGAAAAACCCACATCAAAACCAGGGCTTACCTGTTGGAGGCCACAAGTTCATCGAAGCTGGAGAATGTATTTATTTTCCCACTGAAGGTTGGAGCTGTCACAAGTTCCTACAAAGAGCACAGTTCCGAGCATTAAAACAAGACTCGGCTCATAAGTATAAACCCTAGCTTAAACAATGCTTTTGATAAAAGAATTTTTCATTTTAAAAATTAAATATTACCTGCGAGTAAGAAGAGAGTCGAGTCGAGAAGGGACAGTCCAACGTAAGTGAAATGCACAGAGGAGCAAGCAAACCCTCTTACCGATACTGTGATGGAGGCAGAATAAACAAACTCAAAACTCCACAAAGTCGTGGCAAGGAACAAGTATTGACAGAGCTAAAACCATGTACAGGCCTCGAGCCAAGAGAATAAGCAAAGACCACTCGCACAATATTGTTTACACCCAAGAGAAAGTGAGAATATTAGACTTGGTATCGAGACCACTCAGCATCAAATTCAAACCACGGGGCTAGCAAACAGAAAAGGAACAACCTCTCATGGCCGCAAGGAAACTACACAGTGCAGCCGCAGGCCAACGAAACCCTTGAAGCCAAATGCCAAAAGAATAGGGTTTACACTCTTTTAAGTCGGCAATGCATGAAGGAGATCAGACTACGTGCCCTCCCGAATTATTTATCCATGTGAGGGTCATGTCTATAGTCAACCCTGCACTATCATTTTATAAACTTATCATTGCCCATAATAAAAAACTATACAATCGACTTTTGTATAAAGAACTATATCATTTGCAAATCGATTGCATTAGGGCTCTCCATCATTGCTAATATTGAATCTACGTCATCGACTATAGATTAAAGATGTATAAACCTTGTTAATAATACAATCACGAAGTTCGACCATAGTATAAACAATTACAAATGATGATTCTCATGTCTACTTTGCCAACGACCTTTGGATGGTTCTTATTTTTGCTTACAAAGTCAATTATAAGATTGTTTGTGCTTTGGTTAAATCTAGCATAATATAGGAACATCTTTTATAATGTTTCTACTTTGATGTCGAACTTAGGATAGAAGTTTTTAGGTAGTAAATTTTCCATAGTAGTTATTATAAATTACAACTCAATATAGTGTGGTAACATTACTAATAGCCACCCTAATATTATGTAAACCATGCTTTAGATCATTAAACTATAAGAATAAAACTGATAATGTGTTTTACCTTTAGTTTTGACTTTATGGAAGTGGTGGTTAGGTAGTATTCCACCTTGAGATAATTTATCTAATTACATAAGGTCAACCATACTTTGGAGCTAGTAATCTTGTTTTTATAAAGAACCAAACTTATAATATATCATGGAAATTACCAGGAAGTAAAACTACCTAAGGATACAAGTAAAAATTATGTTGTTACATTATAAAAACGATGTGGTATTGTGTTTTTACAATAATACTTGTAGCATGGCGATAATTTAAGAATTGAAGTTTATAACTTGACATCTAGTAGTGCAAAAAGGACAAGCATAATTACATACAATCAACAGATTGATAATCTTCATGACTAGTAAATAAGAGTTGAAGTAGAGATATGCAATCTATTGATGAACTTAACCTTTGAAAATCATAGGAGTATATTCATGCATAAAAAGCAGTACATTTGAGCATTATACATAACAATAGCAGTATGATCATGTTACAATAAAAGTAATTGTATGTCAAGAGCTTGAGCTCTAAGCTCACGAGAAGAATCTATTTTGTTTAACTAAGTATGTTAAGGATAACAATCTTTATGACTAATCTATGAATACCGTCTTAGAACCAAAACTATGAAAGAAAATTACTTTACCTCATTAGAGCCTTGATTTTAAATAATCAATTTATTTACTAGCATCTTAACATGCTACAGAAATACTTCTCGCTATCATACAAAATAAACTCCTACTTGATCATTCATTACCTGCTGAACCTGTAAGAACCAACAGTCCATATGAGTTAGCATAATGCTAAGTAAGCCCCGAATTTCAAAGATAGTTTTTCACCTACTTGCCAAAAGTAAATTATTAGTACAACCAGAAGTAATATAAATGCAAGTCATTCTTATATAACTAATAAAAATTAAAGTTGTATTAGTTATTTGTATTTTGAAACTAATTAATACCAAGTGTTAAACTGTTTCATTTTTCGCTAACCGCTAGCAGTTATTAAACTGCGTATTCAGACATTTTATGTTAACTTAAAAATTTTAAATTTTTATGAAATTTTGGGGTTATGACAATCCCATTCAGTTCAAGTCAGTTAGCATCCAGTTCAAGTTAAATAAAAAGGAGGGTGCATATCTTGTGCATGCAAGTGTAACTAAAGTTTTAGTTTGACATTGGATCCTAGGAGGGCACTAATGATTGTGTGAGAGAATTTCTAGTGCATGATACTCCTAGTGAATGTGCCATGTATGGATCTCATTGTGTTTACTGAGCCTCATATTCACCCCCTTCTTCATGTTAGGTGTTTTGGCTTGTTATTAATATGCTAGGCATATGGAAAGTTCAATACAATTGCATACAATTTTTTTGCAAGGTGGCATTGGATCTCTCTTCTCTGTTGATGTGGTGATATCTCTTATCGACCAATCTACTTATGTTTTGTGAACCATTCTCTGCAAATTCTATTTATCACACTTAAAGAATTGATGGGTTTTTCATCCTCCATGTTTGGAGGGTTTTCTCGGGGTATATCTTGTTTCTTATGGTTTATTGTTTTAAGTGGTTGATTATTCATAAGATTCGAATATTTATGATATAAAGATTCATATGTGGCTGATATAAAGATTCATATGTGGTTGATATAAATTTTATTATGTGGCTGATATAAAGTTTCATAAGCGCTGAAATTGTTTGATAAAAGTTTTAAAGTTCAAGCAACTCCGACTTTGCTCAAACATCAACAATCACTTGGAAAGAAGCTAAATAAATATGGAGCTAACACTCTTAGCATAAAATGATTATGGACAATAGCTTCAACACACTCATTCCCATGTGAAAATCTAGTGAAAATAATGTCATCTTCTATTGTTAGAAGGTTATGTCCGAGGGTTTAAGAGAAAAAGAGGAATATAAACATATTATCACAATCATAACTACAAATACTGTACATGACTTTATTTTTAACTCTCTTAAATCTCAAAAATACTAAACATGCTTTTGGAAACCTAATTTATCTTAACACTATTTTTGGTACTATCTCTATATAGTATTACTAATACCCCATACATGATGGGACATTACTAAGAATAACCATTTCTATTGACAATATTTGAGTAACATGAGGTATTTCTTAATAACACAAACTAAATTATTTTCTCATGAACACAAATCAAATTATTCAACAAAAACAATTAGAAGAGACTATGATATCTTTCAAATCTTGGTGAAAATATTGGATTGAAATTGAATAGACATGCACCAATAATAGGTTAGGGAGAGAATCCTAGAGGCCATTTCAGGAGGCCAATTCTAAGTATACCTTATGTTTATGTTCTCTTAGTTGTAGGATTGTATCAATTATAGGAATGGAATGTGGTCATGGTTCACTGCAACTATTTCCATCAATGGAGTCCTCAATCATCGGTAACATAGGCCTCCATCATTGCCCAAAAGTTTTGAATGAAATTGGTGCATGAAGCTTAGACAAAACAACACTTGTAAATTGAAACAATAGATCATGACATGAAATGGAAATTTATGTAAATATGCCACAACTATATGTCAAGGATATCTCCTTGATTACTAAGAACATGGCATTGATGTAGTAATAACGATAGTGGTGGTGCAATTCAATATGGACGGACGTATCATGGAATCACCCCATGTGTTGGCCCTAGTGATAGTTAAGCTCATTAGCAGCGCCAAAAGTTTCAACAAAATCCTCGAGGATATGGTCATTATACATATCCTATAGGGTCGAGTTCTCCAAGGTTGTGGAGAAAATTAAGGTGTTGTAATAGGAGATTAAGAATCCAAGTTCAATGTGGAATAATTCATGTGTTCATTGAGTCACAAGTCCATCAGCTATGGCTTCATTTATTTCCAACAACAAGAACACTAATTTAGAAATAGATTAGGATTGGACTCTACAATAGCACTGGGATCCTAAACTATATTTGAGAATAAGCAATGACAACATATCATTTATAGTTGTTTAAGAAATATAACATTATGTATACAACCAATGTCTTGTTTGATATATATAGCTATTAAAACATGAGTTTGAATTCTACATGATCCATAAATCCCTATAACCCTTGGAAGGATTGTATTTTTATCCCACCTCAATTGTTTAACTCTTATAAGACCAAACTACATAAGTGGCGTTGTATTTGTATCCCAATTTAAGTTTGGGTTGAGCCCAAATTAAGTTTGGGTATTTTTGTAATAATACATAGAAAAGAGAAAAAAAATAGCTTTGTATTTTTACCATTCTTTAAGCATTGTCGTATTTGTGACTAAACTAATGTTTGGACATGGCATATTTCTGCTGATCTATATGATTTTTTTTTACAAAACTTCCATATAGAATAAATCTGGAGAAACATTAACATATTCGCAAAACTTCCATAGAGAATAAATGGGAATAGGTGGTAAGATTCAATGTTATAATGATATAGCCAATAATAAAATATTTTTCAAACCATTTTCTCTTTCTATTAGTCCCTACCAAGCTGGGAGTATCCTTTTCATTTTATGGTCAAACTATATCATTGACTATACATTACTTCCTTCTCTAACTATGCAATTTCTATAAGGTTTTATAAAGTCATAAAGCACAATACATTAAATTCAATAATTTCGAAATAAAAATATTTCGTGTGTTTTTAGAAATTCGATAATCCTATATTTTGATTGGTCTAGAATTATGTGGATGGGCATATGCCACATTCTATGAAGTTAAATGCAAGTGTGTATGGAGGTTATGGGCTTTCATATTGGGATTAGAGGCATACTAGGTGTTAGGGTTAACCTTGACTCAAGAAAGAGTCAAAGGTGGTTGAGGTCTAGCTCATATTTTTTGGGCTCATGGTTTTGTGTATCTCATGGTATTTTTCTATGGTATTGGTGGCTAATGGTATTTGATGGCCCATGGTATTGTCCTATGGTATTGCATGTAAGGAAGTCTTTATAAGGCTTGAGGAGGATCAACTGTAAAGTGGCATGGAGGTGAGTGGTGGCTAGCTCACTTGGCTAGGATTGGTTGGTTTAGGTCAAGGGAGATAATAGATATATTATGGTAGTTTTTCAAAATTTTGGGTTATCCATGTAAACATTGTGTATCTATCTTTAATGGTTGTTATGTGGGATTTGTGTTCTCTCGTGTATTATTTAATGTTGCTTCTTAAATCCTAAGAACCAGTATCAGAGCCATGGCTTGGCATATAGTCATGCTTATGTTTTTCTCACATATTATTATTATGTGATGCTCGTTTAAATCCTAAGAACTAGTATCAGAGCAAACAATTGTTGTGGATCTGTATGTTAAACCACCGTGAATTCAAAATTGGAGCCATGGACTGACAAAATAGGTTCTTCCCATCAAGAAAAACCTCATGAACTAGAATAAAGAAGGGTCACATTTTGATCCATTGAAGATTGTGGGTCGCCAAACCAGAAGGAGCAGATCTATCCAAATGTGGGATGAGAAGGTGGAGCTGCCAAAGAAAAAGAAAGGCATGAGTTGCAGATCTCTAAATCTATTGTTTGGTTGTTGATCTAGAATTGCATTGGGGTAGTAGCTGGAAATCCCATCTAAAGTAGAGATTGATGCATAAAGAGCACCAAATACTGGATCTAGAAGTAGAGGCCACAATATAGATCGTGTGCAGTCTGCGTCGGTAGAGGCCACAAGGAATTGTGCAAGTGACCCAGAACGAAGCAATAAGCTTCCAATGAAGGAGTTGTTTAGGTGTCACACTTTAAATATCTTATCCACCGAAGTCATGAGATGTATACACTATGTGAATCCGTCATTATTTGAGAAGAGGAGCGATTTGTTTGTGCAAAATTGTGGTTTTCTGGTATGGATCGATGAAAGAAGACAAAGAGGGCATGTGCACTAAGATGTTGGAGCCAGTATGGTTCTTGGAAATCCCACATGTTGGAGAGGAGTGCCTCCATCCCCAAGCAATGGAAAGGAAAATCCGTGTGAAGGAGTCACATCCCTAAGAGAAGCTTTGTTGTAAGTAAATGGGCCATCGATCTACTAGTATGAAGACCAACCACTTGTGTGTACCACTATTTCTTCGAGGTGTATGCTGATTATGTTCATGATTTCTAGGAGGATAAGTCTAGATCTAGCACCGTTGAATCCAATTTGCAATTCAAGTTGGTGGGCCAATTGTATCAATTATGAAATGCAGTGACTAAAGTTCCTGCCATTGGCGAATCGTTGTTTGTTGGAATGTCAGGAGAGGATGAGAATATACATTCATCTTATGTATATGTGGAATTGCTAATCTCTTACAAGAGTATTCAACGCTACTGATGAAGGAGAGCATGGAAATCTATGATGGTTGCAATCAAACAATGACAAGATTGAGTGTAACATGAGAGTATTTGATTATCATTGAAGCAACAGTGCAGTCAAGAAATGGAAGGGCATGCAAGGACAAGCAATGGAAAAACAAGGTGCATGTCCAGAATGTATGGCAAGGCGAGAGATAACGAGCAAGGAAGCTACCATGGAAAGTGAGAGGATGAAGCAATGGATGGTGATGGTGTAGTCACCATGAAAGCACATGAAATTTTTTTAATGGGGTTGTTTGCATGTAAATGAGCATATGGATGTAAGACCTGGAAAGGCATGCATACCGCTAGTAAATCACTGGTAAAGTCGGGAGATAGACCTAGGCGATAGGGGGGTGTGCATAGAATTCCTTGATAAAACGTTGAAGAGGTTGGTGATTACTCCAAGTCAAATTTAAAGGGGGATTGTTAGGGTTAACCTTGACTTGGGAATGAGTCAAAGGTGGTTGAGGTCTAGCACATAGTTTTTGGGCACATGGTTTTGTGTATATAATGGTATTGGTGGCTAATGCTATTTTATGTCCAATGGTATTGTGCTATGGTATTGCATGTAAAGAAGTGTTTAAAAAGCTTAAGGAGAGTCCATTGTACAGTGGCCTGGAGGTGAGTGGTGGCTAGCTTAGTTGGTTTGGATTGGATAGTTTAGGTCAAGGGAGATAAAATATTTATTATGGTGGTTTTTCCCGGTTTTGGGTTTTCCACTTAAACATTGTGTATCTATCTTTAATGGTCGTTATGTGGGATTTGTGTTCTCTTATGTATTATTTAATGATGCTTGTTAAATCCTAAGACTAGGGTTGTGGGATATTAGTATTGATATGGGTTAAGATACGGGAAATACAAAGAATTGACATAAGTTTAATAAGTGCCCCAACCTATGGTCTATACGTGTCAACAAAGGTACGGGCATGGGTTTGGTAGAAGCACAACCAATATCTTGTAAAAAAGGTTTCGATGGAATTATATCTTACATGAAAGTCAGATAAAAGCTATGAAGAAAGGACTTCCAAATCGACTGGTGATTATTAAACGTACTCCCTATTATCACGAAAATATCACACACATGCGACATTTTCGCAAATTTACATGGTAAGGAATCATCAACATACAACATGCATCCAACCAAATACATCTTCACAAAACCCAAAGAGCAGTATGAGTCCAAAAATGCCTCAAAAGAATCAAAATAAACAATCGTGTGGGTAATGGCTTGTTTATGTGTTTGGTAGCACATGTCACTAGTGAAACACCCACACAACAACGCAAATATCCCTTTGATATGCACACGATTAACAAATTAGGCGAGATTTGAGTCACCCACCAACGGTGCATAAAAGGCTCATGAAAGCTCCATTTACTCAAAGAATTTAAATTTTGGCTCTTCACACACTTGGTTGCCTTAAATGGCCTCTCTTGTGTACATTGGAGCCACATCATGGATCATTGGGTTCACATTGGGATCTTGTTATTTCTTGGCCACCTCTTGGCCTATAAAAGAAATCCATGGGCATTCTAATTGTAAGAAAATTATTAGAGCAAGGTTATGTTGTTGGATTTGTGCTTGAGCTCCCTTATAGCTCCCCATTTCCCTCTTGTCAAGCATTCCTCAAGTTCTCTTGCCTCCTTCCTTCAAGGGGCAAGTGTTCTCCTCATTTGTTCTTAAATCCACTTGACATCTAGTGTGTACTAAATAGGCTTCCCATAGGAGGATTGTTTGCCTCCATTTGGAGCTCACATCTCCAAGGTGTTGTATGTGCTTGACCATTGGGCAATTAAAAAAGTGGTTTGGCATATATTAGTTGTTGGAGTTTGCATCTCTTACCCCATATTGAATTTTATTTAGTTTTGTTTTATTTCCTTTGCTTTGTTTTATTTCCACTAACAACCACTTGTAGAATCACTTGTAGCACTCACCCAAACCCTCAAAGGGGCACCTAATACTAAGGCCTTTCCGCAACCTACAAGTCCTTGCCCCTAACCAAGTGGGAAGAAAGCACTCTTGTGCAATATTTACCACAACATTATTTATGGTGACTCCACTTTCTTTTAGTTCATTTCTATTTCATTGGGTTGTTATTTGTGAAGTGGCTAATTTCTGGTAGTTCATGTTTTGCAGGTGAAGAGGAACATCCCTTTCATTCCAAGAATTCAACCCCTAAGAAGTCGTTTCAACCATTTTATCAGACGTGCAGATCCCAGCCTCTCAGTTGTGCTGACATCGCGAAAATCTCTTTCAAAGTCGCACGGCCAGTGTATTTCTTTCTCATGACAGAGTGACCTCCTCCCACTATACTTGCGTGAAAATGAACCAATGAGTGTCTTTGTTGCGCTACAACGCATCTATTAATTAATTTTCTACTTTGTTGTTCTTTATATGTTTTTTATCAGCTCAATCAACAATTTTGTAGCCCAATTGTTGCTAACTAATGAACTAGGATTAAGTAATCTTGTAGTAGTTACCCGTTTCTTTAGTAATTATCCCATCTAGACTAAGATTAGGAAGTAAAGGGGTCGTCCCTCAAAATATACTTAGGTAACCAAACTTGAGGCTTCCAAAGGCTTCATTGTTGTCACTAGTATTCATGACATGTTATGCTTCTTTGCTTTACTTAAACATCTTTAGTTAAGTAGCGTAAAGTCCACTTTTTGCACACAGGAAATGACCTAAAGATTCTCCTCTCCCAAAGCATGCTCTTCACGATTTCGGTGAATCAGAAATAGGAGTGAAGTGTGAAATACCTCCATTACACATTTAGTATTTGTTTTCTTTTTGCAAGCCTCATCAGTTTCTTTAGAGCTCAAGTTACATTTTCCACTATTTTGTTTTGAGCACTTTAGTTAATTGCGAAACAATACAATTTTCTTACATCACATGTGATTACCCACTTGCACACATCAATGGACCTAAAGACTCTTTCAATTCGAGTACGCTCTTAAAAATTTCGGTGAATAAAAAAGGAAGGGAATTGTGAAATATCTCCCTTACACACCTTAATTCAATCAAAACCCATAAAATCAACCATTGTAAATGCTAAACAACTAAAATCCTCCACAAGAGGTCACAAAACAATATTTTAGTTTGGTAGGATTGCTTCAGATAGGCATCCAAACAATACCCAACAATCTAATTTCATTAGGAATTTTTGAAACATAACATTGTTGTCTTTTAGGGTGCTATTAAATCTTGCTATAAGAAAGTGTTCAAATAAATCCCGGATCAGAAATGTATCATGACCAAGGAGGAAAAATTTGATGTATAACTACCATTCTCTCCCGTACAATTCACTCAACTCGTTGTAGGGAGACGACACTATACCGTCCAGGCCCAACAATTGATCCATACTCGACGCAAGGTAACTTTAGTGGCCAAAACTTACATCATCACCAAGGAGTATTTGTGAGTGCATGTGACTCTTGAAGTCAAATATTGTCATTGGGAGGTGTTTCCAAGTCTCTTCGATTGGAACATTATACCCATCACCATTAGAATTGGCTCTTTGTTACCTCCACTAGTTGGTTGTTGTGTGGATTCCACTATCACCAACAATTGTGCTTTTGGGAGGCCCAGTTACATTTGAGAGGAAGGACACTAAGTATTTTAGAGAATTTACACTTGTTTTTCTTTTCTAAATATAATTTCATCTAACTCATAATTTAAAAAAGAACCTACATGTGGACACCTTTGCACTAAACCCTCTTTGCATATATCACTCACTCATTGCACCATTTTGCATCTGTTGTGGTTAGCATATTTTTTCATTTTTACATTTGTCCATTTGTGTTTCTTCACCGCACATCACTCTCACTTTGATACTAGAATTATACCATAGAGGAACACCCCCCCCTAAGGAAGTCTCGCAAACTACAAGGCGTCTCCACTCTCTCGATGGGTGTTTTTCCATTCTTTCCCCATGACACACGGGGGATATCACCTGGTTGGGCCCACTCCTAGGCCACATTGATTGGATCCTCTAGGAAAGGCCATACCTTATTGACTCATTCTCTCCACTCGGAGAGAGTTTGGAACCTTTTACCTCCTCATCTTACAGAAGAGGCTCATCTTTTTTTACTTCCCCAAGAGGGAATCCCCCACCTCCCCCCCCCTTCATGAAAAGGCCACACTACATCTTCATCTTCTCATAGGAGACAAATATCACTGCCACATATTCCAAGTTCTCCACCTCATGCAAACAACAAACACAATACAATGGAGGCCCACAAACCAAACCTACCATTCATGGAAAGTCTAAATATCCCTGATCTATCCAAATCGGTCATTGATCCCATAGATCATGAAGCCAATTGGCCTGGGATGCCTGAAAATCTCCCCTCAGACATCCCCCAATTCGAAGAAATAGGGGGAATATCCTGCTAACCATATCATGTCATTCCATCTATGGTGTTCCACAAACAACATAGTGGCATATTCGGTATGCCTTCGTCTCTTCCAGAGAATCCTATCTAGTACAACTACAAAGTGGTATGTAAACTTGATCCAGGAATCTCATGCCACATTTAATACGATCACCACTACATTTCTCTCCTACTTCCAGTTACCAATTAGACATGACCTAGACCATGAAATCCTCATGTAATTTCAACAAAACACTATGAGATACATCGCGAATCACATCCACGAGTGGTGGAATCACCACACTTTGTGCAAAATCAACATTCAACCTCATTTCTTTTTGGATTGTTTCCTCAAATACCTCTAACCAACTATTGAAAAGGATGTGGCTACCTCAATGCCACAAAATGATGAAGAAGGAATTCTCAAATCCCAGCACTTTGACCTCATCTATGGCCAATCAGGGTATTTGTACATTGTACTACCAGATGCCCCTCGGCATCAATCATTAGATCCTCCCATTGCAGGGATGTCACATTTCACAGATGGGCTTATCTGGTCCATTTCCTTCCATGGTAAGGTTCCCTCACCACCAAATCTTACACCACCCCCGATGATGGTGAAATACCCACCCATCCCCCTTGTGTTGACTCCCCCTACTACTGCACCAAATCCTTCTTTTAGAAAGACTTGATACGAACCATACAACCCTACTTACCTAAGTACAAGCCAAGTACAAACAGTTTCCCAATCGCGAATGGAACCACCTGCACCTATGTCCACATCATATGCAACACAACCAACCTATATCCCACCCCTGGGGTGTAACCCTTATTATCCATACCCATGTCCCCCTGGAACAACCACCATGCCACATATGGGGGTCAATTTGGCCAACTTTCTATGGAACAACAAGCTCAATAATTAAGCAGTTGAATATCACCAACTCCCTGAATTCTCAAGATCAAGGGAAGAAGAAGGAAAAGAACAAACAACCCCAATAACAAGGGTGGGGGGGTGACCAAGTTCCCTAATAGAACCTAAACTAGGGTAACCAACCAACACAAGGGGGTGGTCCCCCCAAACAAGGAAATAATGCCAACCTCAGGACCAATAACCCTTGCTCAATATATGGTGAGTATGTCGATTACACTCAACATTGTCCACTTATCTTCGAATGTCAATAGTTGGTGGGTGCAAAGAAATAGGCACCAGCAAATCCTCCTCAGATGACCCTTGCACCACAACCCCAAAAAGCTATTTTCCAACAACCCTTTTCCAACCAAGGAGTGGTTATCCAACAACTAGATCCTTCTCCGTCGGGAAATGGATCCTTCTAAAACATTTTAATGAACTTGGCATTGGTTGACCTCCAGACTCATGCCAAAGGGTATACTAGTGTTGATGCCTCACTTGTCCTAGAAGAGATTTCAGTCCCTTTAGGAGGACCTTTACATATTTTGCACCCCAACATGGAGAAAATCCCAAGGATACCAAAAGCACCACTTATGCGTACACTCATAAACCCCACATGAAGGTTGCTCACAATTACAGTATCGTTGGTGATTTGTCCCAATCTCCAGCTACCATGTCCACATTAGAAGTGATTTAATAATGCCCCACACAATGCAAGGAATTGTTAAATGCACTTGACGTTGTTGACCCTTTTGACTCGAGGCTCATGACTTTCAACCTTGATAAAGCTAAACCATGACTACCATCATCTATCATGTTCCAAGTCCCAGTCACCGTAAAGAACATCATCATTCATTGGTGTATAATCGATGAAGGTTCATCCACATGCGTCATGCCCTTGTTGGGAAAAATATTGTCTTGAATAGTTTACCTAATATTTAATTATCAATCGGGGTTTGTAAGCTTGGAGTTGCTACAAAATATATGCGAAGGCAGAAGGATTCCTGAGATGTCGTGGCAATATTTTAACAAACACATATCAAAAGATCTTTTGAAATAAGAAACGAAGACTCCTAAGAATTCAACAGTTAAGAAGACTAAGCTAGAATAGAAGACTAGACTAGTGTAGTATCCAGTTATACTACTCTACTTTATACATACCTGATGCAAGTAAAAACAAGATAACAAACTAACCCTTAAGATCTACTCTACTATTTTAAACAACTTTGAGAGCTAACTATACAAAGGAGGATTTACAAAATTAGATCAACTAGAACATATAACTAAGAATATAAATGGCAACTCAGACTAATTCCACTCTCCTGGATTGTTTTGAGGATAAGCATTTATATTGACTGGGACAGGGGTAGGAGGAGAGTCGAAATGGATTTCAAATGAGGTATACAAACTAAAGCGAATTAAATTTAACTTTACCTCTACAAAAATATGCAAGTTAAGGAATGTCCAATTGCAAGTAATGGTAAACATGGTTCTTTATGTCATGGACACTTAACAAAAGACAAAACATAAATGCAAAGGAAAGGACCTAACTTATAAACAAACAGAAAACCTAATGAAGATGATCTTAATTCCTTTTTAGTAACCATTTAACTAAAAAGAACAACTTCTATTTTTAACCTATCAATATATCTACCAAATTATTAATATAACTAACTCTGAATCACATATACAGAAATGAAATCAACTCAAGCTAATATTACAAGACATAATCATATGGTAAAAAGAAATAAAGACTTAATAAGTACTCTAAATAATTTAATCATAGACTTCTAAAAGGAAATATAACTATTGTCTAACTATTCTAATCAAGACATACTCAAAGAACTGAAGAAAACAGACTTAAACTATGTAAAATATGCTTAGGACTAGATGAAAGACTGAACAACAGGTTGAAATGGCAGTCTGTATAACAAACCAAACAGTTTGTTTGTATGACAGACTATATACAAAAATACTTAAAACTTTGAAAATATGATTTATCTAGATGGGCTTGGGCCAGCTGACTCATGCATGTAATAACTAGAATGTAAATATAGGAATTAAACCTATTTAACAACTACATTTACCCCACAAGATAATTCAAATACAATTCATAACTTGAAAACATCATTACCTATTGCAATTTAAAAAGAAATTGGAAATTACATAAACTTAGAACATAATAAGAACTAGCATAATTAAAACTAACTATGATTAAATTCTACAGTATTGAAGCAATTTATCCTATTAACATTGAAGCAGTCTACTCTATTAACATTTAAATCAAACAACAAACTAGAAATGCATCAAAAGGAATTATAATCTAGTCTATATGCAGCATCAAAAGAAATTACAATCTAGTCTAATTGCAAAAGGAATTACAATCTAGTCTATATGCAAAAAGAAATTACAATCTAGTCTATATGCAACCGGTTGCTAACTTAAAATGAAAGACTATGTAAACATCATAATACTGAAATGGAATCTAAGCTATAAGCATCATAATACTAAAATAAAATCTAAACTACATGAAATAATATAAACAATTGCAAGAATGAAATTGCATAAACAATCTATGAACAAAGCTATACTAATTACAACGAAAAAGAAATGAAAGAGACTATACGAAAATATAAAACTATGATTGGCGGGGGGCCCTCCCAGCAAACAGAGTCACAACCTGCTAAATGCTAATGGAACATGATCATAGACAGTGCACCATAAATTCCATTAAAAAAATATAAAACAGAGTCTGAATTACATAAAAGCTTGCTGAGCTAAAAACTACTTCTTCCCCTAACTTCCTCTCACATACAAGCGTTCTTATATATATATATATATATAGTTTTGATAAAGCGAGCAAGTCGACCCTTTAGTTCGACTGCTCTTTGAGATGAGTCAACCATTATTACAATCCATTGCTCTAATGCCGACACACAATCATCTTTCCTCCCTTATCGCGAGTTGGTTTCCATCGGGCATGAGGTGGCATACATGCTTCCCTTCTTTGGCGTGAAATAATGGCGTGGTGTCAATGCTGGAAACCTTCCAGAATGAGGCTCGTGCTATCACTTCGGCATGTGGACAACAATGGTTGCAGGTCGCTCCATGCTTAAATACTGGTGAATCAATCAATTCCATCACACGGTTGTTTCATCGAGCTGAATGGCAAGCTAGATATGCTATGCGCATATCTAGCCGAATGTGTGTTTGCATGTCAAATTTTCCCAAAAAGCATGCTCTGCAATCGACGAATGCATTTGTTATTAGTTACATCAATTAATCATCGAATTTATTCATTAAAATAGTAAAATAATCAAGAATGAATCAATCTTAAATAAATCAAAATAAAATCATACCTGAAGCTGAATGGTAGTCTGTGTGATGCAAAGACACCAAAATGACAACAAAATATGCTTTAATACATAAGGTTTTTAGCTAAAAAAGGGTAACAAAATGGGGCTCAACATACCCCCAAACCAAAAGGATGTCAGGTCCCACTGGTACAAAGTAAGAGATATCATTGGGAAGAAGGCAGAGTTGCGCTAGCAGCTGCCTTCGACCTTGCGTGCTGATCCCTTTGTGTTGTACTAACGGTCTTATGAAGATCCTCTATAGTCTTAATATGTAGTCGTAACATTTTGTTTTCTTCTCGGAGCTCTGCGATTAATTGGACATATGCTTCATTTAGTTTTGTCGACTGTGTCAACTCAGAGGTTAGTTGTTCTATTGTTGGCTGTAGTGGTTAACATGGTTCTGGGGACTGGTTACAATCTCGTAAAGGGATCTCTTCTTTGGTCGGCATTTCAACATTGACATCTGGAACTTGACTATCAGGGTTTAAATCTTGAACGGGTGTAGAAACATGTTCATGAGCAATGTCTTCCAACAAATCGACTAAAAGTTTAGCCAACGCGTATAAAGGCGAATCTGGGTCAGGCATATGTGTTTCAGTCGGACTATCCGGATGGTCTCTCTGTATGTCGGGTTGGATGCTTGACTTTACCAAGGGCTGGACACGGGGTTAATGACTGGTCTATGCAAATTTCACCTTCCGTTTCTTAGTATGGGGTCGTGACAAAGGTATGGATTCGACAGGAACAACAGGGGAAGACCGTGTAGATGGGCTTGCCTCTGATACATCATCATTTAGATGAACTATGTTAGGGTTTTTCTTCCTTGTTGATGGAGATGGACTAGACTCTTGGCCATGAGAATATTGGGGGCACTTGCGAATATTCAAATGAAGGTTAAGGACCTTGAAAACGAAAGTATCCCATGTCTGGTTTCGTTCTTTAAGTTGATCGAGGATGAGAAGTTTTATGATGCTATGGTGGTATAGGCTGTTTTTGGGATGGAGGGTGTTCTTTTGAACCAGATTAGACATTTTTTCGAGACTCTGCAGAAAGAAAAATGGGAAATTCAAGTATTTTCGATCCATAAAGTGAGCCAACAGATGCAAATGACAAGATTTAAAAACACTGAATTCACCTTCGTAGGTAACTAAGTGGATAATGGCTGTCAATGGGTTGAGATATTTTGGTTTGATCTAGCTGTGATGGTAGCCTTTGTTGCCTGATACATGATGACATTTAGGTTTCAATGCAAAGTTGTGCAACACTCTAGGGAAAATCCAATGCTTATGCCAATGTTCCCCCTCTCGGTGAAGCTTGGTGGCCTGAGCTATTGACTCCTCAGTGACCTAAAAAAATAAATGGCTGACCCTTGCTTCTCTCCCATAAAAGCCCATTGCGAATAGTAATGATATTTCCTTGTTAAAACCCTACAGCTGATGGAGAAAAGGGTTCCATACCGCACGAAAAAAGATTTCATGATAGTCTCTAAATTTGGGTATTCGGAATAGATATTGATAACTCTTTGGTTCGAATCAGTTTGGCATGGTGAAGCCAAGGTGATGAAAAACAGGGCTCTACGAGAAATGTGGGGAACAGATGGCGATAGGCTTCTACAGCAGTAATGGTCATACGGAAACAATGGAAAGGATTCGCATCATATTTAAAGCCTGCCACATTCAGCCGATCAAATGATCGTGCAGCCAGCTCAACGTATTTTGGATGACCGTGCCATTATGACCACTCTTAAAATGTGTGCCGTCAAAGTGCATCTTCTAGCGAGTTCATAAGGTTTTTGCTAGTTCAACCCTATCCAAAGTAAACTTTGGACAGGGTGAACATTAAACTTAATGCAAACACATGACCATACTCATTACCTTAATCCTAATTTTAACAAGAAGATCGATCATCTAACAACTTATGCATACGAATGAAAGATATTTAGCAGTTTATACGTGCGAATGAAAAATGAGATGAGGTGATGACAACATAGTAATGATTAGAAAGTACCCTAAGGTCTATTCAAGCCTATATGAGGATAAAACGAAATCATATTAGATCGAGATCGTACCAAGTCATGGGTCGAAATTTAGTAAAAGTACCTTATGGATATGATTTTTAATAATGATGATATGACTTAGCCAAGTCGGAAATTAAGCTAGATTTAATCATAGGAAAAATATCATCGTGCGTGTTTAGAACATCATTTGGATTTTTCATTCAGGCCATTATTCAACCCTTCATATAATCCTTCATATGATCCTTCATATAAATACCCTGTAAGAAAATAAGTTTTGCTTGATCAGATCAGGCTACTGTTAATCATAGATTTGTCTAATCTTCAAACCTACAAGGAGATCACATCAAACAATTACTTTGGTCCTTTGAATTGTACTTCCATGATTTTTAGAGAAATAAATCGTCATTTAAAAAAAAGGATAGATAGTCTGATAATCCCCCCCAAACCAAAGATACGGCGTGTCCGCAAGCCATACAAGAAAATTCAGCTGTTTCCAAAATAAGATAAGAAAGTCCAGTCATGCTGTTATAGGTAGGTAAAAGAAAGGAAAAATTAACACATGCATGGAAGGATTCAGGTATACACATATAAAAATAGTGCTCAAATATGCAAATTCATTTTTACCATGTAATGAAGAAATAAGGGAAGAATCATAGGGAAAACTAGTCATCCTTGCCTTATTGTAAAGATATCTTTCCCCCTAAAAAAAAAAATTGAGCTTTCCGTCGAATTTGTAAGAATCTACTACTATGGGTCCCATTACTAGGATAAACAGATCCTAGTTATTGATTGAACTCAGATTATTGGATCCAAGTCCATCTTATAGTGATTATTTAATGACATAAAAAACAATAGGCCTAAACATACTTTATTGTTAACACATGTGCCTAGAGGTGCATTAACCAGAGCTCTTTTACCTGATATTTCCCCGCTGCCAGTGAGCCTGTTCAGTACCCTGACGGGTTTATATTGGTACCATGCAAGCATAGCCCCACTACCAGCAAGCCTGTTTAGTACCCCGACAGGTTTACTTGCATTTATCGAATTTCCTTATTGCTAGATTGTTACTTAGCATTGAACTGCTACCAACAGGCTTGTTCAGTACCCCGGTGGGTTTGCCTTGTATAAAGATAGGAAGTTGATTGGTACTAGAGTGTGCTAAGCCTTGCTAAACACATGAGTAAATTTTTTCAGAAAATGGCTTGATCATAGATCATGTCAAAAGAGAATAACTCAAAGGTGTTCCTGGGCCTTTTAGTCTATTTTCTTTATAAAAGATAACGTTCCCCATAAGCAGAAATTCCACTTATCCTAGAGTGTTCTCAAAAATATTTTAGGGGTCAAGTTTTGATAACAAGTGTAGATGTACTAGTAATCCCTAGGTATTAAAAGTCTTTAAAGAACATGATGATTGAAATAATCCTTTTGAGCACTTGCTTAAAGTAATCAAGAATGTACATATCTGAATCAAGAAAAATCATTAAAATAAATGGTCTGAGAATCAAATTTCAGAATCACAACTAGTGTTTTTAGAGCACTTTTAGATAATGTCTTATAGAAAAGACCCACCTATAATTAAATTTTCAAAACCATTTATTAGATGATTGGTTTTATTTAAAAACATAGAAGAAGAGTCTCCTAGAATTAGACATGACTCTTGTTTATTCGAAAAACATATCTACATATATATACAAATGATGACAACCCAAGGTAAATTTTAAGGATCAGGTAAAGGAGGAAGAGTGTTCAAGGAGGGAGGGTCAGCTTCTATTCTAGCAAGGTTCACCCTGGTCCCTTGAGGCAAAAGATGATGTCCTGTACAAATATGACATGTGGAAATTTTGAATGGACATTCTTGTGGGAGATGTTTAGCTTTACATTTTGAACAGAAGATGGTCCTTGCTGTTGACTCTTCTTTCTTTTTCTTTGTGTGACTTGGGTTGCTAAATGGGGGCTTTTTCTGAGGTGAGACTGAGGTGTTCCAGTATTCTTTTTCAGGGGAGATCTTCCTCCCATTGGTCATGCCCCTATTGGACCCTATAGGAGAAGTAGACTTTACTTCGGATGTTTCAATTTGTGAAATTACAGAGTTGTCAAGGAGTGCTTTTATATGGACAGGGTCAACAAAGTTCAGGTCTCCTACTAGAGAAGAAGTTGTATTGGGATGCTTAGAGGTTTTTAATAACTAATCCCTAGAAATTTTTTCAAGAACGAGATCCTCAAATTTTCCTGTCGAAATATCGTCCATGACCTCCCTGACAAGACCTCTTAAGAGATTCTCCTTAGGTTTCCAGGCAGATGACTTCCTATAGGTGTATTTTGGTATCTTTCCACTAAGTAAATGGTGAGGGGAGTTATGTCCCCATAATAGTTAATTTAAAATTTAAACAAAATGTTATTATCTACTCTAAACACACTTAAGTGGAATAAATCAAGCTTTGCATAAATTAATCACACTTGTGCAAAAAAAAAAGAACAACAAGGATTTGGGGCGACCCACTAAAGTGGATGCATCCGGATGTCACACTATGGAAATTCTGTAGTGCAGTTGTCTTTGCATCTTATCGTTTCCCCTCCCCCTTGCTGTGTAATGAAAAAGCAACCTATCTATCCTTATCTATCTAGACTCTGTTCATGAAAAACTAGACTAAAGGAAAACCTAGACTACTGCTGGGTTTGGGGGCGCCTGTTATAACAGATGCACAGGTTCTTACCTCTCGTCTTACCGCTCCCCCACCATCAGCCTATCACTAAAAATAATTCTACCTATTCTACCTTACAAAGCAACTCCCTGACAACGGCGCCAAAATGTTGGGCGAAATATTGTCTTGAATAGTTTACCTAATATTTAATTATCGATCGAGGTTTCTAATCTTGGAGTTGCTACAAAATATATGCAAAGGTAGAAGGATTCCTAAGATGTCATGGCAATATTTTAACAAACACGGATCAAAAGATCTTTTGAAATAAGAAACAAATACTCCTAAGAATTCAACAATTAAGAAGATTAAGCTAGAACAAAAGACTAGACTAGTGTTGTATCCAATTATACTACTCTACTTTATACATACTTGATGCAAATAAAAACAAAATAACAAAATACCCCTTAAGATATATTCTACTATTTTAAATAACTTTGAGAGCTAACTATACAAAGGAGGATTTACAAAATTACATCAACTAGAACATATAACTAAGAATATACATGGTAACTCAGACTAATTCCACTCTCCTGGATTGTTTTGAGGATAAGAATTTACAGTGACTGGGACAGGGGTAGGAGGAGAGTCGAAATGGATTTCAAATGAGGTATAAAAACTAAAGGGAATTAAATCTAACTTACATCTACAAAAATATACAAGTTAAGGAATGTCCAATTGCAAGTAATGGTAAACATGGTTCTTTATGTCATGGACACTTAACAAAAGACAAAACAGAAATGCAAAGGAAAGGACCTAACTTATAAACAAACATAAAACCTAATGAATATGATCTTAATTCTTATTTAGTAACCATCTAACTAAAAAGAACAACTTATATTTTTAACCTATCAATATATCTACCTAATTATTAATATAACTAACTCTGAATCACATATACAGAAATGAAATAAATTCAAGCTAATATTACAAGACATAATCATATGGTAAAAATAAATAAAGACTTAATAAGTACTCTAAATAATTTAATCACAAACTTCTAAAAGGAAATATAATTACTATCTAACTATTCTAATCAAGACATACTCAAAGAATTGAAGAAAACATACTTAAACTATGTAAAATATGCTAAGGACTGGATGAAAGACTGAACAACAGGTTGAAATGGCAGTCTGTATAACAAACCAAACAGTCTATCTGTATGCCAGTTTGTATACAAAAATACTTAAAACTTTGAAAAGATGACTAATATAGATGGGCTTGGGCCAACTGACTCATGCATGTAATAACTAGAATGTAAATACAGGAATTAAACCTATTTAACAACTACATTTATCCCACAAGTCAATTCAAATACAATTCATAACTTGTAAACATCATTACCTATTGCAATTTAAAAAGAAATTGGAAATTACATAAACTCAGAACATAATAAGAACTAGCATAATTAAAACTAACTATGATTAAATTCTACAGTATTGAAGTAATTTATCCTATTAACATTGAAGCAGTCTACTCACAAGATTAGTGTGGAGGTCTCCATCACAAGATTGAATTATTTCTTCCCCCATTATTCTATTTTCATGAATACCGTGAGAAACCACTATTCTCAAAGTACTAACCTCCCTTTTCCAATCATTCCATAGGCCCCCCATCTCCCATCCAGTACGTTGAGGCATCCTCTGTACGAACCGACCTATGGAGAGGCGGCCCATTTCCAAGTTTGGGGCATGGTGGCCTATTTCATGAAAAGAGAAGGTATACTTGTCATGTTTTTTGTTTATTTAGTTTAGTTGCATTTGCTTACTGTTTTTTGTTTACTAATATTTTTGTTTGTTGTAGCTCTTTTTCCATGAACTCTACCCTTCTGTCTCATTGACGGAAGGGAGGTGCTTTTGCAGATAACAAGGGTGAAAAACCTGCTACAGTTTTGGTGTCCATACTGGTTGATCCCCAAGGATCCCTTGTTTTGTAGGTGTTTATTTTATTTATGCTCACAACCGTCACTGTTTGGACCCTCACGCGACCAATATGAGTCTGTATGGCACCAATGCCTGTCCCTGTCGGCTTCTTTTTAAAACATTTTTCAGTTTCGACCCAAGTCACGAATTTCAGGCCCAACCCCGTGACCCAGTCGCATCTTTCGAGCTAAAACCCACAACCTAAGCCATAGCTTTAGTCTCGAAAAGCATGACTTGCATGCTAGGGCAAAGTTGCACCTGTTTTTTTGCAGTCTGAGTGACCCAGTCGCCTCTGTTTGGCTTGTTTGCATGACCTAGTCGCTGCTGTCGACCTGTTAAGTGTGACCTGTTTGTTTCTGAACCCAATCGCCTCTGTTTTACCTATTTAAGAGACCCAATTGTGGTTGTCAACCTGTTTAAATGCGACCTGTCTGTTTGTAAGTTTATTTATGTAATTTACATTGCATTTTAAAAGATGGAAATTAACACACTTATTTAGCCCCTCCTCCTCTACTCGGTCATCACCCTTCGAGGTCTTCTGATATATGGCGGGGGGTTGAGTAAGTTTAGTAATAGGAACCTACTTTATTATTATTCTCTTTAATTAAAAACAAGTGACTTTGGAGGCTACGAGGAGTGGAGAACATTGGGGGTCTCATGGCGTTAGCGTCCTCCTTGAGGAGCACCAGGAACTTGGGGTTTGACCTGTGGATCTACAGGTGGACTTGTTTCCACTTTGTTGAGAGCCCAACACTCCCTCTTTGATGTGAAGGATACGAAGTTGGGATAGTCACACTACTGTTTTTCAAGAATCATAATCAATCACCCATTTTCAAACCCTTGTTTGTCTTGTACCTTGTTCTGATTTTCTTTTACCTTTCAAACCTGCTTTGGTACAACCCTTTGCTTATGTATTGTAGGGAATTCATTATTACGTGTCTATTTCATATTTGGAAGTAAAAGTAATAGTTTCATACACAAGTGCACACAATCACACCAAATAATTAACCAAACTCGGTTCATGACCCCGAGCGAAACCTTAAAAGTAACCAAATTTACTTAATAAAATTTCGGTTTGGGACATAAGTCTCATCCGCAACAACTGTGGGAATACTTGGGATTTTCCCTAAAACTCATTGTGAGGAGTACCACAGGAACCCCAAAGTAGCTAGCCAACGAGAGGAATTGCTAAGCAAAACGGGCAACGACCCCCATCGGATTGACTAGATTCCCACCTGTGAGGAAAAAACCAAAGTGCTGTCTTCTAACAGTCTTGGTGGCCAAGTGACTCCTTTTGAGCCAATAGGAAGCCGATTTAAAACGGGGTCCAAAATTCATTACCAGTTACTACAATAAGCCAACATTACTTCACCACGATATTCCTCTTGACTTAGGGGGAACTCCCCTCAGTTTGGTTCTTTAAACTGTCACCGTTGAGGCCCTCTTTGACAACCCTCCTCACCTTTAGAAGGACACACTGCCTCTGATTCAAATTCAGATTCCTACCAATCCGATCCCAATTTGTTTACTGCCCCGTCTAGCCCATGGCTGATGTGCATCCTTGTCCCTTCCAAGGAGGGACAGTCGGAGGAGGACCCACGTCCTTGCCACCCATTGTTACTAGTATCCCTAACAATGGTCCCAACACCATTGTGCATGCTACTGTAGGCATGCTACCCACCAGTAGCGGCCCCGCACTATCTACCACAATTCCTACGGTACCCCCTTATATACCTGGGGGCAGTGGCCCTTCCATGACCATTCTGACTATCCTTGCTATGGGAAGTCAACCTCATATACCCCCAGTCATGCATGGACTTCATACTCCTGCAAACTCCGATGCCATCACTAGCTCGTCCCTATCCAAAGTCGGGTCTAACCTACGATTTATGGCTCGTCTTAACTTACCGAATTTGGATAGGCTAACGAATGACCCCATCAGTCATCGACCTCATTGGCCTCCCATGCCAACCAAACTTCCTTTAGACAAACCAAAGTTTGAGGGAAAGGTAGGGGAGGACCCCCAAAACCATATTATGTCTTTCCATTTATGGTGTTCCTCAAACAACATTGTGGATTACTCCATTAGACTGACGCTAATACAATGCACACTTATGGGCGCTGCTGCAAAATGGTACATCGAACTACCACATGTCTCCTACCTAGACTTCTTTTCACCAGCCTCCACATTCCTCCAGTACTTCCAACTACCTGTCTGATATGGTGAGGGAGTGGAGATCCTTCTATCCTACCACCAGAACACAACTACTCACATCATCGACGACATCCATGAGTGGCGACAACGCCGCAGTCTTTGCAAGATCCAACTGGACGACATGATCTTCCTTGACTGGTTCCTAAAAACCTTACTCCCACCTATAGCCAAGGACGTCGCCTCTGAGCAGCCCTAGACTGAGGAGGAGGCCAAATTAAAGGCCCAAAAGTTCGATTTAATCTATGCCCAGTAGGGGTATTTATATACCATCATACCCGATACTCCCCATGCCAGTACCTCCCGTTGCAATACACTGGGGGAATCCCATGCTGCGGATGGTATCATCGACTCTATCTCACAACACCCTCAGTACTATGCAACACCCCCTGTGATGCCACTACACCTAGGAAACACCCATAACGTTACACAACCAAACCATGTCCCTGACTACTCACAAATGATGGATCAGTCCGGAGCCTCCTCCTCCTATGCACATCCTGTGCCAAATCAACACACCCATGCGTCGACTCGGCCAACACAACCATATTCAGGCTCAACGACTAGATTTACAGCTCCCCCAACTCCTCCGATCTATTACGCACCACCAGTGCAACAAGCGGTAGCTCCTGCCCCATCCCCTCTGATTTCCACTGGACATGTTTTTTCCCAGCAGAACCTTCCCAACCAACCCGCCCCTAACAACCCACAAGGGCAAGGTAAGAAAAATCAAGGACAAAACCGAGGTAACAATTAGCCGCTAGGAGGCGGCTAACAACCTAACCCCCCCAACAACAACGGTGCCAATCCACCGACACAGAACCCCTAATAGCTTAACCGAATGGGAAGGAACCCACAATTATGGACTAATCATCCATGTGCCCTATGTAACACCTTTGGTCACTATACGCATTTCTGCCCCCACAAGGCTCGTGCCCTCTAGTCTCTCCAAAATGAAGCTCAATAGGATGCCAATGCTGCGGCCCAGGCTCAACCCAAACCAACACCACTAGGTCCTTCACCTATGGTGCTCCAAAACCCATTACCACATCAAGGATTGGTTGTAGCTGTACCCTTGGCCCCACCTGCTACCACAGCCCCCGTAGCTCCTGCCGCGACTCCACCTACAAATATTTGTGTCCACCGCTTGATGACACTGTCAACCTTAAGACTCGGCACAACCAGTATGGCTCCACCACAACCACCGCTGACCCATCAATGGCATCTACCTCCAACAATTCCAACATGCCCCTCCACTTACCTATAACCCCCACAGATGGGGTGACCAAAGCTCCACGGTTTCCCATACAATGTATCGCCAACAACACAATTGTTCGAGTCACCTTAAATTATAGCATCGTTGATGACTTGTCCCAATCACCTACAACCATTTCCGCTCTAGAAGTGCTCAAAACTTGCCCGAAATAGCGAAAAACGTTGTTATCCGCACTTGGTGCCATGTATCCCTATGACTCCAGGTTGATCATGTTTGATGATCTGGATCAAGGAGAACCCAAAATGCCATCCACCATCGCCTTCCAAATTTCGGTCTCAATTCAGAATATGGTCGTACATAGATGTATCGTTGATGAAGGTGCATCTACCTATGTAATGTCAACTTTTGTCTGGCAGAAACTCGGGTCCCCTACCCTCCAACCATCCACTACCGCACTCTGCGCCAATGATGGGCGCTCTACCAAGGCTGAGGGAATTCTCCCGAATGTTCCTATTTCATTAGCTGGAAAAATGATTTTGATCGACATCAAGGTTGTTAATGCCCAACTTGATTATAACCTCCTCCTTGGACGTAGCTATATGTATGCCATGAGAGCCATGGTATCCACCGTATTTCGACTCTTGATGTTTCCGTATGATGGAAAGATCGTGACAGTTGCCCAATTGACTTACTATGATTCACAGGGGCCGGCCACACTGGAACATGTCATTCCTACCATCAATACGACCATTGACAATGTGTCCTTCCCTTTCTTATCTATTGTGGGCCTGGGATTGTTCATCAAAATGCCTTTGACGACCACCTTCCCGTCTTTACCGTCTCCGTCCACACCAACTAATACAACATATTTGTGTACTATCTCTTCCATTACCATCCCTACCCCAGCACAAAATCAGTCGCAACCCCAACTGCTGTCACCTGGGAATATTTGGGGTTCCTTCCCCATCCACATGATCCCTTTCCTATTCCAACCATCTGGCATCGTGAGGAAGCCTGTAATGGCTACGCTTAATTTACCTAACTTCACGTTGGGGATTCTTGTGTGGTACCTTGAACCACCAACCCCGCCTTCAATGCCTTTGGTTGTGTTGACTCCCATCCTACCCATTGCGCTAGAGTCGTGCCCTCCCCCTAGCACTTTAAATACGTCGTTCGTTCCCAAGCCTGCCCCTTCTTTCCCAAAGAAGACTAGGAGCAAGGTCACCAAAGCAACAGTCGAGCCTCATCCGACTCCACCTCGCACTTTATGCGATGTCCATGGTCATGCAACTTAAAACTTCCTGGAGATACCTATCTTGCGCACACACATAGACACTAAGGATATAACCAACGTCATTCCAGTTGTCATCGTGATCTCAACTCCGCTAGAGGTAAAAAACAATTATTTGAGGACTAACCATTCATGCGTGATTTGCGGTTTGTACGACCACTATTCACACCATTGCCCAGACTTGTCCGAGTATCGGTCTGTCCTTCAAGATCTTTGGAAACACTCTCGTGAGTCCGAAATCACCATCATCGAGGAAATTCACCCTTCGGCTTCCTCCTAGGACACAACCACCACCATTTACATGATCTATACTTCCAGTAATACTTTCCTGTCCTCAACTGTGGAAGATCCACCTGATCTATCCCAACACCACTTTCGCGATGACAGAGAGATCGTCAAAACCAGCACTGATTTTACTCCATTTCACCTTTCCCATGGTGTGGAGTCGGTTCTTCCTGTTGAATGCCAGATTCTTCCTCCACATACTTTGCGATAACTGCAGAGCCTCCAAGGCAAGGCTAATTACCTTCACCAGAGGTCCTATGCCTGAGTCACTCACCATGCAACACTTGGGGCATAGTTTTCATTTTTTGTTTTACAACATTTTTACTCCGAGTCAGTGACCCCCTCTAGTAGTTTCTCCATGTCTAGTCGCAGTGGTCGCAGTGAGTCCATTATAGAACTTCGTCGCATCATTTGCATGTGAGCAGGTGGATATAACCCCTGCTCTTGCGCCGTTAACAGTCCACTGGAGGATGGGGTCCCACGTCTACACATGCACACGGTATGTTGCACGTATGATCTATCTATCACCATGATAGCATACCATCAAGTCCCTAGACTTGTATCGGAGGTTGAGGCCTCTTTGTATCTCCCTGGTATTCCATACCCACGTATGGATCATCCTCTACATGGATAGGAAGCTGCCACCATTGTGCAAAAAGCTCCCAGTTTGAGAAACGATCTTCTACACTGCATCCCTCCTTACCAATCCTTTGGGCCACTTCCCAGAGTCACGTCGATTTGCATACCACCACGAGAATCACACCTTGTGCGTTGAGCTAGCTTTGTACCCATAGGCCTCCATTTGGTCTAGTTTTTACACGTGCACCAGTGCACCAAGGTCAACATCACTAACTGCTAGTCAGAGTCATTCGGAGTCTGTTTGAGATGCCATTTGCACCATCAGGTTTGGTGTTCCGCCCTCTGTCTTTGGACAATACCCTTGTCTTGCATTCTCATGATGACTTTTCAGGCCAGTTCCTGAATTCCACCTCGATTTGCGTTCCACCAAGCGAATCTCCACTATGGAGTTTCTATTAAGCTCTTTTATGACTCTTAAAAGAATGAAAATATCACCGAGCACACTTGCTTCCTTTCACGCTCATTAAAGTATTTGAAAGGGCGTTTATGTAACCTTGTTTACCTCCTTTTTCGGATTACGTAGACTATCATAAGAAAAGGACCACTTTGGCGCACTCAAGCCATAAACGTTTCCCTTTGCATCCTTTGATGCTTTCTCGGGCATCGGGACTGAACTTTATGAAAAAAGCTCATCATGGGTTGTCTTTAAGCTCCTTTTCAGCCTTCTCATCAAGAAAATATTGATGGGAAAACATGGTTTCGTTCATGCTCGTAAAATTATTTGAATGATTGTCCTGTCAGTGTAAGTTTACCTTTTTCGGCCTGATTGGACTACAAATGGTAAAGAAGTCTTGCTTCCTCAAAGGTTGGGAGAGCTCTCCTGTGCATACTTTTATTCTTTTTCAAACTCAGGAGACTACATACGAAAAAGAGACCACAATGGAGTCTTCTTCCTATTTTTCAAACCCTCTAAAAATTAAAACACCATCGAGCAATTACTTTCTCGAGCTCGTTAAAAATCCACGAGATCGTGTCATAACGGTGTCTTTCGACGCCACCCTATATTACAGTTTGGCAGCTTGCCCCAATTGGGCTGCCTTTGTTCAGAGTATTCTACGATGAGTCTTCCTTAGATCCCCTAAGTATTCATATTCTGATTACCTTCCTCAATATTTCCCATTTGCAGTTACATTCCCTGTATGATCCCTATCCCATGAGTCAGTTTCATTTGTTGCCAGGTTAGCCCTGCCGTCATACTCTGAACAAAGGAATTTTGAGTCCCCGTACTCCCCTGCTTCTATTCCCCTATTCAGTGTGACAGTCCCCATATTGTCCCACATCTTTGGTTATCCCCCTTGTGCTTCTCGTCAAGGAAACATTATTGCCTTGATCAGTTGCAGGTCTCCCTCTGCCAACATCAACACATCTATTTCAGAGGATAGACCCAGAGGTCCCTGTATCCTGGTTTCAGTCACCTTATTGATGAGTTCCTTGGACCACTTGAGAGGAGTCATTAATGCCTTTCCGGATGGTTTTATCTCATGTGCTCGACTTTAGCTACATCATCACAATGTTGAGATTCGTATAGGGTATTGGTCCGTGCATTATTTGATTGAAGACCTCGGTTGTCACCAGACTCTAACACATTGGTGAGTCTACTATGGGACCCAGATAGTTTCATGTCCCTTTTGATTTTCGAGTTGCGTTGGAAACAATGTTCAGAATCCCCAAAGAAGTGCTTCTATGTAGCTCCAGTGTTGATGTGGCATAATGTACCACAAAGATTCTGACTCCTTATCATGGAATCCCTCCAGCTATGTACACTTCCAAATTCAATAGACCATGAGTTATGAAGATATTTCATTCCAAGAGAACACCATTGTTCCTATGTATCAGTTCTTTAGATCAGCAGGATATTCAGCCTCTCATTGTGGCCACCATTATGTAACATCAGTTGTATATGTATTGATCGAATCCCATATTTTTGAGCCTTGATCCCATTATTCATTCTTTTGACATTGTTACGAGCATGGGCATGCCCGCCTCTTCCATATACATGTCGCACATTCTTTGTATCTCACCCATTGTTAGGAACCAATATTAATACAAAAACCAAAAGCCACCGTGGTTCGAACGAGGAAGCGTTGCTTCTTCACAGGTCTCTCCACTATCCCCATGATCCTATGATGTCTGTCGGCCATACGATGAGATCCTACCCTCACACATTAGGGGAAACCTGTTAAAGCAAAAAATTGCTCACCTAGATCTATATGGTCTAAAACACATACATACCTCATTTCCCTACCATTTTTCCTTACCTTTGACCTTCACAACTATGGTTTAGCTTCATTCTCTCTCAAAAAAGGCCAAAAAACCCACAAAAAGGCCAAAAAGCTCACAAAAGGGCTAAAAAACCCCAAAAAGGGCTAAAAACCCAAAAAAGGTTTAAAAACCCACAAAAGGGATTAAAACCCTAAATAGGGTTCCAAAATCGTAAAAGAGAGAAAATGACAGAAAAAACTATAAAATAGTGTGGAGGTCTCCATCACAAGATTGACTTATTCCTTCTCCCATTATTCTATTTTCGTGAGTACCGTGAGAAACCACTATTCTCAAAGTACTCACCTCCTTTTGCCAATCATTCCATAGCCCCCCCATCTCCCATCCGGTACGTTGAGGCATCCTCTGTACTAACCAGCCTGTGGAGAGGTGTCCCATCTCCAAGTTTGGGGTAGGGTGGCCCATTTTCAAGAAAAGAGAAGGTATACTTGTCACGTTTTTTGTTTATTTAGTTTAGTTGCATTTGCTTATTGTTTTTTGTTTACTAATATTTTTGTTTGTTGTAGCTCTTTTTCCATTGACTCTACCCTCTACCCTTCTGTCTCATTGACAGAAGGGAGGTGCTTTTGCATGTAGCAAGGGTGAAAACCCTGCTACACACACAAAATCCTGAATCTTCATTAGGAGTGGTTAAACCCAAAGACAAGGGCATACTTCAACACACGTTGAAATACCCCATCATGCATGACACGCCTATGAGAGTCACACTTCCATGCGCTTTGTGTGGATGACAAGGTCATGTGACAAACCTGTACCCTACCCTCCCCAAGCTCAGGAGTTTTCTAAACACACTAGTAAGTGTCACACATGCACTCCAAGCCATGACTAAGGGCACATCAATGTCCAAAACCCCCAAGTCTAAGTTGCTACACACCAATAAGCATGTTCGACAACCAATGGTGGAACCCATGCCTCCTCCACTAACTAAGGTAACTTCCATCAATGTGATTACCACCGATGTATTCACACAAATCATGTCTCTATATTTACCTACTATTGAGACCCCTACATTGCCATAACCACACCCCATTCATGTAGACCATGGTATTCTAGTTAACAGATGCACCTCTTGCAGGAACCGCAATCATATGATTCCCAGTCATAGTAGGCCAATCTCCCCTATAACTACGACACCCCTCCTAACCCCAAGACTCGTGGAAAATAGGGGATCATGCCCATGCCCAACATGTGGTGCTAGTTCAAAATATTCCTTTTAATGCCCCATCTTATGCATTGAATGAGAGGTTCGCCTCGAGCATATGCGTTTGCAAGAACAACTTCTTCACCTTTTAGTATCTCCACAAGAATCATCGATAAATCAAATTTCTCCCACCTTGGTAGATACCATTGAGAATGTATCCCCCCCTTGCTGGTATACTCACTAGAGATGCTACATCATCCTCCAACAAAAACCTAGATCCACCACATCCATCGCATGTTTCCTAGCCATTAGAGGATCTCCATTCAAGGGTGGACGTGCACTGCTAAAGTGCGCTATGTTTTTGTTATTATTTATGCATTATCAATATCTTGGTCATGTCCTTTACTACACTTGGGTATGTGCATCATGTGTTCAAGATTACCCTAGAAACATGTATATTTTAGCCACCATTGGTAATGATGTGAGACTTCTAATACAAGTATTATCATGAAACTGGCCTCTCGACTCCCATCCTCCCTTTGATAACCACAACCCTGGCATAATTTTGCATTATAAGAACAAAACTCCATCCCATATGGTCATTAATTTCTCAATCTTGATGTGCCATCAACGTCATTACTGTGAACCACTACATTTTCCCATTGGTGTGCACACACAATCCACATCATTATTAGACACCCATGACGTCGATCCCCCCCACAAGTTTGAGAAATTTGGTTCCCCAAGAAAATAATCTACATGGAGCCAATTCTTTCATAGTTGTGTATTTACTCCCCTACCTTAAGCAGTACAACAAAACTAAATTCCTCGGCACCAATTATAAGGAATATTTACCACAACCATTTCATTCCTCCACGGCCATTCAACCATTTCCAAATCTTCTTTGTATCATCACCCCCTCCAAGACAACAATGGAGCCCCCTCCCCCTAAATCAACCAATTCTATTCAGTTATTCCTACAGGAACACTCTACATAATATTGATTCATGGAGCACTTGTCTTTGTGTTTGCAAACTAACCCTCACTTAATTTTGGAAAATGTTCCTTGACCCACTCAAAACCGTGGGAACCCATCCCATCATCAAGTTGAATCCTAGACTCACCAAAAGCAGTGGGAGTCCCACCCATCATCAAATTGGTCCTCCGCCATGCCCAAAACTGTGGGGACCCCACCCAATATTCTTTATGTCCAAACGGTTCCTTGACACATTCAAAACAAAAGGAACCCCCCATTCTTTAGGAAGCAACCCCTGGTCGCCTTTGATTGATGTAGTTGAGTCTTCCTACCCCAACATGGTCAATTTGGTCAGTCACCATACCCTTAGTATTGTGTTTCCCTTCTCACCCTTCATCAACAGTTTGTATCTCTTCGTTACAGTTTGTCCATCCACTTTGAAGTCTACTTCCTTTAGTTACTCCTCAAGTTTACATCAATCAAAGGAAGTTATGAGCCCCATGCTTACTATCCATTATTGTGTTAGGTCAGTGAGTCCCACATCTGGTTACAACATGATATTGGTTCACAAGACAAGACCCTCATCTTGTCACCATTCTTTAGCTCTCATCAACAAAAAATCATCATATTCTGAGAGTTAAAGCCATTACAGTGGAACCTTGGGATTCCTTCCAATCAATACAAGAAACTACCTCGGACCGACTAAGGAGAGTCATTAGCGCTCCTTAACTTAGTAGTCTCCCCTATGATCAACAACAACACCTTTAATCGTACCAGGGGGAGTCTTAAATTTCGAAGGTAGTTGTGTTCACATTTGAAAATCATAGTAGCAACATCTATGGTACAATATAGTCCTCATTTAGTGGCTTATTCCAAGGTTTTGGACACCCACCTGCGTGGGCTTATTCAGATTCACAGTAGTTTAACTTCTTCGACAATAGTAACACCTATTCCAGGTTCACACAATTTTACATGGTTGGAAGCCACATTCCTCAATGTTTTAGCAGTTTATGGAATATCATTCATTCTCTTCATTTTGTAAGCAATCTGGCTATCTTCACGAGCATAGGAATGACTGCCTCGTTTGTATAAAAATAACACTCTTTGCTATTGCTCCACCAACAACCTTCCCCCTTTGGAAAGGTATATTCATCCACCTATGTTTCCAATTCTTTTATGAGCGAACACAACAAAAAATGATGACGCATTATTGGCTCTATAGTACCCGCTGAATCTCATACATGCGACATATGTTATCATGAAAATATTGCACACATGCGACATTTTGGTAATTTGCACGGTAAAACTTCATCAACATACATCATGCATGCAACAAAAGGCATATTCAAAAGACCCAAAGAGCAGCCTTTGTCCAAAAGTGCCTCAAAACAGTCAAAATACACAACTGTGTGGGTAATGGCTTGTTTATGCTTGCGGTAGAGTGTGTCACCAGTGCGGCACCCATGCAACAATGTAGATGTTATTTCAATATCTACGCAACTGACATAAAGGGAAGGATCTCACCTACCAGTGGTGCATTAAAGGCTCATGAAGCTCCATTTACTTAAAGAATTCAAATTTTGGCTCTTCACGCACTTGGTTGCCTTAAATGGCCTCTCTTGTGTACTTTGGAGCCACATCATGGATCATTGGGTTTAGATTGGGATCTTATTATTTCTTGGCCACCTCTTGGCCTATAAAATAAAGTCACGAGCATGTTTATGATAAGAGAATTCTTAGAGAAAGGCTGTGTTGCCGGATTTGTGCTTGAGCTCCCTTATAGCACACGATTTTCCTCTTTCCAGGCATTCCTCAGGCTCTCATGCCTCCTTTTTTCAAGGGGCAAGTGTTCTCCTCATTTTTTCTTCAAGCCACTTGACATCTAGTGTGGACTAAATAGGCATCCCTTAGGCGAATTGTTTTCCTCCATTTGGAGCTCGCATATCCAAGGTGTTGTATATGCTTAACCATTGGGCAATAAAAGAAGTGGTTTGACATCTATTTGTTGTCTGAGTTTGCATCTCTTACCCCATCTTGAATTTTTTTTCCTTTGATTTTTTTTATTTCCACCAACAACCACTTCCAGAATCACTTGGAGCACTTTCCCAAACCCACAAAGGAGCACCTAATACTAAGGCCTTGCTGCAGCCTACAAGGCCTTGCCCCTAACCAAGTCGGAAAAAAGCACTCTTGTGCAATATTTCTCACAACACTCCTAGATCTAGGAAAACCTACATCATCTTAACCATTAGGATATTCATTTCTAATATGGTGTGATCCTATTATGGTAATCTCTTATACAAACGATGCATAAGATCAATTCCTATAATCTTTATATTATGTAGAAAAAATGTTGTTAAACTAAATGACTTATCTACAAATGAAATTATATTGAATCTAATTTTGAAAGATACCAAACATGGTGCTAACTACAATTGTGGGCCACTTTGTTCTAGACGTGGAGAACTAATGCATTTGGAAGAGCATATCAAAAGTTAATTATTTTGTTTGAGAGCACAACAAATCACCAAGTGTATGCTATTAAGTATAGATTAACAACAACACATTGAATCCCTATCTAACAAGTATTAAATAAATGATTAGACAATAGGAGAGGTATGGTTGGAAGGGATGTAAGATGAACCAATGGCTAATAAAGAACGTTGGAAATAAAGGGAAACGCAAAATGTTCTCAAACACAGTTGTAACATCATTTAGTACACTCTCTTCACTAGACCAGGCCGGTGATCATGGTGAACATAACATTATTCCAACTATCGTTTATCATTATGAGTCTAACAATGTCGCTACTATTGTTGATGAAGTTGTACAACTCCAACTAATGATTCTTCTTCAACAAATATATCGTTGGATTGATGTTTTTAGTTCTAAGTATTTACGACTATTACCCAAAAAATCAAGGTTTAGTATTCGTAATTATTGGTTGTAGAATGGCATAGAAAATGTTGAGAAAAAGTTGCATCACTTGTTTGAGATATATATGTGGATACTTCAACTTGATTGTAATATTTTCTTCCAAAGTTTAAGAAAAGAAAAAGTCGTGGGAATGACAAAAATTATGACATTTCCAAGCACTTAGAACATAAATAATGGTGATAAAAAAGGTTTTCTTGGTTTTGGAGGCCCATGTTAATTTGTTGAGGATTGGATCCCTCCACCCGCATCTAATTCCCTCTCATTCTCCTTGGTTATGACATTTAATTGTGTCCTTTTGTCGTGGAATATGATTTAGCAATCAAAATACAAATTGGAGATCTTGATCTTTGAGTGAACTAGAGGGATTAAGCACATGCCTCGAAGATGCCAAAGAAGAATGAATCCTTCATTTGAAAGTTAATACTTTGATCTCTATGCTTCCTTGCTGGACCATTTTATTATAATCAAGTATGAAAACACCAAAGGAATTATAGATTATGTGTTTTTCTTAGATCATGAACCGACCATGGAATCCCATACTAGAGATACCAACAATAAAGTTAATGTAAATAGAAGTACGACTTCTTGTGGAACATTATGTTTATCTTCCTAAACAATACATAACTACAATAACTTTTAATTATTACAATGTATAAGGGATAGAGGAGTGAAATTTAAATAGACCTGAATGCATGCCTTCATTACATAAGTAATCAAAATGAAAATGAGAAGATAGATAATGCCACTCCAGTTACTCCTCGAGTTTGATAAGCGAATAACTATTAAGATAGAATGAAGCAGTAAAAGATTCTTTAATGCACGTAAATTTTCTAAAATGCCCACAGGTAATCTGAATACCACATGTTGGTAAGTAATAGTAAATATTGGTAATAGATAAGGTGATGAATTACAATTGAGGGTCCGTTATTTATATTTTGGCGGAATACCCTTTCATTAATAGTCATGTCTTTTCGTAAAGACATTATTAATTATTATTATTTATTATATATATATGTTGATGTTTATTATTATAATTACTATTTTATTTTTGTTTATTGTTATTATTTAAATTTGTTACATTTCCTTCCCCTAAGGGAATCTTTGTCCTCAAAGCTTCATTGACAACAACGTTTGATTTTGCTTGAACTGTCATCTCTGGATCCTTTGTGACACTTGATGAGATAAGACGATACAAGTTACGGATTCCCCAGGAGAATTGTCGCATCGTATCTGCTGTGGTCCATCCCAGATCTATTTTGATTGGACCTTTGAGATTGTTTTGGGAAACGAGTTGTCTCAATCGTTGCTTAGTATTTCAAACTGTCTCATTGTCAACATAACTCTTTTGTGAATGCTCATTTTGACCTTGTCGTTGGTCAAAATGATGATTATAATTGGGATGTTTGTAAGTCATATGTGTTGTTTGTTTTTCTTCCTTCTGAACAACGGCGAGGACTGCCTTCACTTCCTCGACTTGACTTTGTTTTTCGAAGAGTCAAGATGCTTCTTTTTGGATTTGTGCTATTTTTGTTATCTAGAAGATTGTTTTTACTATGAATTTTCTTGAACCTTTCATCTTGCGACTTTTTGTCCTCTTTTAACTTCTCGATTAGTTTTTCTAGTTCTTGATTAAGATTCTTTAGGCACTGGTTTTCTTTTAGATTTTCTTGAACTCTTCCTTTGAGGTCTTCATTGGATTGTTCCTTCTTGCGACTATGTTTCAGTTTTTTAATCTTCGTAATTAATATTTTATTATGATTTCTTAATCTATATATTTCTTCACTACTACTTGTTAATGTGTTATTGACTTTTACAATTTCCAACTTGTGTGATTTTTTTGAGTCGTCCTCTTTCAGCTGGAGTTCCTCAATCTATTGCTGAAGGCATAAATTCTTTGCTTCTTGAAACTTTACTTTTGTCTGAATTTGCGTGATTTTGTCATCTTTGTCCTTGATGATTTTGTTTAATCGTTTTATTTATTCTTTATTCTCGGCTACATCTTTCATGATTTTTTGGTTTTGTAGATTTTGATTGGTATATTTTTGACTCATTAATTCCTTAGAAATATCCAGCTTCGTCATGTCAAATACTTTGTGAATTGCTACTTGTAGTTGGGACTGCAATTCTGATTTAGACTTCGCCATAATTCCTAGTAGACTTCTGTTGTTCTTTAACGATAGTTGGTTTTCCTTTTGATAGACCTCTTGTCTTCTTCGATTTTGTCTTGTTTTTCTTTATTCTTGTAATTTAATAATTGTACTTAATACGATTATTAAGTAATTGTTATAATAATAATAATAATAATAATAATAATAATATTTATTTTAAGGTTACAATAATTAATTTTCTTCCCCTAAAGACTTCTTGTAGATTAGGTGGTTGGGAGGAATGGTTGTTACCTTCCCCACCTAAGTTCAAATCTCACTTGCTTCTTAGTAGTAATTATTATGCACTTTTACATTTTTTTCCCCTTAAGTTTTGTAAAATGCCAGTAGATTGGGTGGTTGGGAGGAATGAGTGTTACCTTCCCCACCTAAGTTCAAATCTCACTTGCTTCTTAGTAGTAATTTTACGCACTTTTATATTCAACCCCAAACCCACTTATTAAGAAACCACATGTGGTTTCACTTTTACTTCCTTTTTATTTATTTATTTTTTAAGGACACAGTCCTATTTTTAGGGAAACCCTAGAAGCCAGAATGGTAACTTCGCTCCGATACCACTTGAAGCAGTAAAAGCTTCTTTAATGCACACAAATTTTCTAAAATGCCCACATGTAATCTTAATCCCACATGTTGGTAAGTAATAGTAAATATTGGTAATAGATAAGGTGAATTACAATTGAGGGTTCGTTATTTATATTTTGGCGGAATACCCTTTCATTAATAGTCATGTCTTTTCATAAAGACATTATATATATATATATATATATNAAATTATATCATGTTATCTCTAGTGTGAGGAGCCACAAATTATTGGGAATTGGAGATTTAAGAGGAAATGTTGAGTTTCTCATGGTGGAAAACAAGGTCTGCATGGCATTATCTAGAGCTAAGATTGGGTTGTACATCATTGGAAACGTTCTAAAAGTAATCAGTGGGAGTCAATATTCAAAATTTTGAGGTACAAAAGTAATATGTGTGAGTAAATAATTTAAAAACTAGATAGTTACAACTCCATTTGATTGGCATTAACACTATCCCACAAAAACCATATGGGAACAGAAACAAAAATCTTTGTAGCTGAATGTTTTAGACAAGTGGAGGATGTAGGGTGCAGCATAGCTTGTGAATATAAGTTAAAATGCAGTCATGCTTTCCCAATGAGGTGACGTCCATCACCATGACTCCATCATCTTCCCAAATCCTTGTCCACAAAAAATTGAGGCTACATGCAGTCATTACTACACCAAAATTTGTCTTTTCTCATAGATTGTCGTCCTTGTCAAGTGATGATGTCTAAGAATCTTCATGGATGTTGCCATTGCATAATTATTCCTTGCTCCATTGTTATTGAGGATGTCGTGAACAATGAACCATGAATCAATTAACTTGATTATAGTCATCCATGTAAACTAAAATGCAGAAAAATTGCTAATTGTGTAAACATTATCCAAATTTTGCAATGTGGACAATGGATAGGGTTTTCGTGCTTTGAAGACCCTAATAAATTTCCTTGTGATAGACCATGTGATTAGGTATTAAAACTCAAACGTGAGTTTATATCTGCAAAGCAAAGGTTTGAACAAAGTACTGAGAGTTGCTAGCATATTCTTTAGCTTCTCTTGTTGTATCTTTAGGTTCAACTTTTCCCTATGCTAGAAATTTGTGCGCTCCTCCTTGAGCATTGATCCACTTGACATACCGGACCTATGGGTGTTATGCCACATTCATTACAAATTCTAGGTATTATAAAATAACATATTGATTCATTTAAATTTTTATTGTATGTATTGTAGTTGTTTGAGACAACTACCAAATTAGAAAAGACTAAATATCCTTCTAAGGTGGTCGACCTAGGCATATTCATTATGCCGATTTGTTTTGTTATGAGGGTTTAAACAATAAGCGACATAAGTTCGACCTCTCATTTCTCTACAACAATTATTGCATTATTTTTTGGGGCAGTTACAGAGAACCATGCTAATTCATCGCCTACAACGAGAATTTAACCCTAGACTTCATTATTACATTTGGGGCCCAAGTTCGACTTTTGATCCAAAAAACCCATGTTAACGCCAAAAACTAGTTTAAAATAGGGCATTTTAGTGTTTTTTTTCTACGATTAACATTGTTTAAGCGTTGTTATGACACTATGGCATCCCTTAAGAAACCTTAGGTCAATTATATTCTTTTAAACAATGTTTAATATTTTTTTGAAATAAATGATGATATATATTCCCATGCACTGTCCAAAAAAAAATTGAATTGTTCCCATATACTCACATATACTCCCATGTAATATCCAAGCAAAATTTAATTGTGTGCATGCATAAACCCATGCATTGACCCATTCACCTAACCCATTCCCACACATTCACTTTATCCGATACCCTAGTTGATCAAGGAGGTATATTAGGAAACAAGTGCAAGCCCACTCAGCCTATGGGGATATAGATCAAGAGACAAGCTCGAGCCCACTTATATTGTTCCCACATAGCTTGTGCGTACTCAGCTTCTGCCCACATATTGAGGAGATAGAGGAGACAATCCTAAGACAACTCGACGTGTGCCCATGCATTGAGGAGATAGAGGAGACAAGCTTAAGACCACTCGACGTGTGCCCATGCATTGAGGAGATAAAGGAAACAATCATGAGCCCACTCAACATGTGCCCACACATTAAGGATATCTATGAGACAAGCTCGAGCACACTTAGCATGTTCCCATGCATTGAACTTGAGCCTGAAGCCTAGATGATCAAGGAGATATAGGAGACAAGCCCAGTAGAAGAGACAATGTCGAGGATAAAATAACTAAGAGGAGACAAATAAAAGATAACGAGGGAAGGAGGTTAGCGAAGTAGGGGAATACAATGCCTCCGAAATCAATGAGTTATAAACCTATGCTTAGTTTATTTATTTTCATTTGCTTAAAGAGTTGTGTTTTAGTGATAGATCCTATTTATTTGTCAGCTTTTTACTTATTGCTTCAATTGAGATTGACACAAACTTGATTCATATGTCTATATTCAGGGATTTATATATCAAGAGGTCAATTTACCTAAACTTTGGTCTTTTGGGGGTAGGCAATTCATTTTGCTCCACACATTAAACTCAACATTTTTAAAGGTTAAATGGGAATTTTTATATATTTTTTTCACTACAAATTTGGATCAGGTCATTTCCTTTGATGGATTAGGTCCAACTTCCCTGACGTGCGCAAGTATTATTTGATCCTCTCTTTCACCTACATGTGCTACTAACCTTCACAACTACAATTTGTTCAAATTCTTCCTTAACAATGAAGCCTCAAAACAATAATTAGTCTTTGTATCCCTAGTTCTAATTAAATGGAGTCATGCCCTAACTTGGGCTCCTTTGGGTTTTCGCATCCAACAACTCTCAAAGTGTGGCATAACTTGGTAGAATTAACCATCCAATTCTTGTTAAAAAAGGCGTGTTGTAGCTTTCTTAATAGCCTTTATGTCTTTCATGGCCTCTCTCTCACACCATTTTACAAAGCCAAATCTCGAAAATACTCTCAAGAACAAAATTTTCTTTGAAATGATATTGTTTCACTATTGAATCCAACCATTGTCTCCCACTGGTAATGGAATCAATTTATAGTCTTGATGGATGTTATATAAGTAATTAGGATATCCTATTGAGAAACATTGAATAGGTAGTTAGACCTCAAAATGAAAGGATTATATCCTCTATAGACATTGTCAACAAAGACAAGATGGTGGAGAGATAGATTGGCTCTAGCCATAAATTGAGTGAGACTAGATACATTATTGTCATACATAACAAAATTTTGATATGACAAAATGCCCCTATAAAAAAGCCTTAGGATCCTAGTTCATCCTATGATAAAATTCTACCACCTAAACTATAATCATATAAATTTATTTTATGTGTGTGTTGGGCTTGTCAAGTCATATGTTTGACAAAAAATTATACCAAACCTCTTAATCCATTGGGATTTGGATTTCCCATCTCTCAATTAAGAGAAATTTCAATTATGGGTTCCCCATCTCTCAAGTGCTTGGGTGGGTAGGTTTACATCCTAACATTGGCAACTACTTGAGGTAGTTAGCGGGGAGATAACAATCATTGGCAATAGTTCCTTGCCCCACATTGGTGGTGGGATGTAGTCCTACCAAAATTTATTTAGAAACATACATGGTAAATGAATTTAATAAGAAACAAACACACACACACACTTATATATACATATATATTTCCTGGAAAAAAGCGTAATTTTATATCATATTTTGAGAAGAAAATTACATTTAGGATATACACAGACTGTGTATTTTTATCCAAAATTACATATAAGCAGTTAATATATGCTGTGAATAAGAATAACTGTACATTCCTCAAATAACATATCATCACCCTCAAAAAGCACCAGAATCCGTCAAAGTATGTATAGTTGTTCCATACCAAAAAAGCTCAACAAAATCTGCAGTAATAGTTCGGCCCAGAGAAGTTCACTAAGTCATAAAAGTCATCCCATGTCCTAAAAAAAAACTAAGGTCTAATAGGTCACATAAATATATATTCAGCAAATAAACAAATTATCAATGTTCTGACTGAAAGTGTAAAGATGCCAAAATTATAGATCATCCCCCTTTGTGAAACAACGATGGTAGTACTCATGAAAAAATCCATCTAAGGACTCACTAATCTTCCACCTAATCACCTCCAGCTGAAGGCCCGCCTTCGAAGCCTTGTCCACTTCCCGGTTGTTTTCCCTGTAAACATGTTGGCAATTAAAAGATGTATACGTTTCAATCACTTCCCTGATGGAAGTTAAAATAGTTTCAAGTCTAAGGTTCCAACAAGTTTGAATGCCTTTGATCCAGTTGATCACATTCATCGAATCCCCACAAACATTAAGTGTTCTACAGCCCTTCTCTGCTGCAAATATTAAAAGAATTTTTAAGCTCAACAATTCTGCAAACTTGTTGCTTCCTTCCCCCAGCCCGACCATAAGCTCAAAAAAATGATGATCCGACAAAAAGAGAATTGCCCCTCCCCCACATAAATTATTTTTAAATGCCCCATCAAAGAAACCCCAAGGCACCGATCGGTCCAGATCTAGTTCCAAAGTTTCCCTCTGTATAATAACCCTGATATATTGAGGGCAAGCTTGTAGAATCCCACACAATTGACTTGTTGTGATAGATGGAATAACCATTTTATCATTGAAAATGAATTTATTTCTAGCCAGCCATACTCCCCAAATCACCAATAAAGGAAGTGCAGTCATAGATTCCTCGGATTCTAGTCTTCTCCAAGATTCCCAGGCTTGTAACACCGAAATACCAATCCAACTGCATTCCCTCCCAAGTTCCTTTTAACACTCCCTCCAAACTTCTTTGATATATGAACAACGAACAAAAACATGCGTAACAGATTCACCTTCATCCTGGCAGAGAGCACACCACCCAGGGCCCTGAAAGCATCTTTTTTGTAAATTATCCCACGTAGGTACCTTGTTTTCCAACACGCACCACATAAAGACCCTCGTTTTGGGTGGGATTTTAATTTTCACAAGGCCTTCCACCACCAGATCATTGCCCCCTAAACACCATTCACACTTAATTTAATGTAACCCACCTTGGGGGTATATTTACTAGTAGGGTTCGAATCCCAAATGAGAACATCATCCTTGTTTCGAAGATGAGTTTTCAGTTGATATAAATGAGCAATAAAGAGTTCCTATTTCCTTTCAGCATGTTCTGGCAGGTTCAAATCCTCAGCTCTAATCCAACTCTGGGTCTAGTGGTTTACTTGCAATGGGGCCGCAAGTTGAGCAAGATAAAAAAATCCCTCTTTGATGTAATTCATCCACTGTAGGTGCCGAAAGCTTGCGATGTTGATTGCACCCTGCCCAAGGATCCTCTCCTAACCTAATCTTACATCCGCTACCAACCTTCCAAGCCAGGCTGGATTCGATCACCGCAAAGGATTTGACCACTGCTTCCCAGATAATTGAGCCACCTGAATGAGATTTCACAGGTTTCTGGATCCAATCTTCCATAGAAAGAGGAGCAATATATTTCTGCACAATGACCTTTTGCCACAGGCTATCCGTCTTAATAATTCTCCACCACCCCTTAGCAGCCAGTGCTTTAGCAAATTAAGAAGATATTTTTAAGACCCCAACCCCACAATATTTTTGGGATCGCGATCCATTCCCATTTGACCTAGGGTCTCACCTGAGCTTCAAGATTCCCACTCCAAAGAAAATGAAATCACAACCTTCGCGCTGCTTCTAGAATGCCTTTTGGAATCCAAGCCAGAGTCATCCAATAAACTGGTATAACTTGAAGAACTGGTTTTACCAACACTAACCTGCCTGCCTTGGAGAGCCATTTGTGACACCATAATTTATGTCATTTTTCCATCTTTTGTAGAAGCCATTTCTAGTCCTGCTTTTGATAAAAATTTGGTTTTAAGACAAATCCCAGATATTTCAGCCCATCATCAAAATATTCTAGCTTATAGGGGAATATCCCTGATATCAACTGTATCTCGACAGCATTCAGCATATGAGTTGACAAAGTTGATTTCCCCACATTAATCTCCATCCTCGTGGCTTTCGAAAAAAGGTCCAAAGTCTCAGCAATAACAACAACTTCTCTTGCCAATCCCGAGCAAAAAATAAGGACATCATCTACAAATAGTATATGGGTGATAAACATCTAATGAGAGACCTGAATGTCCTTCAAAGTACCGATACATTTTGATTCCCTGAAGGACCTGATTAGCCCCTCCACCACTAACAAAAAGAGTAGAGGAGACAGGGGGCATCCCCGCCTCAGTCCTCTTTCAGCATGGAAAAAAGAGGAAGTTGCACCATTGATCAGAACTAAGAAAGAAACCGTAGTTATACAGCTCATGATCCACCTAATAAAAGAAATTTCAAATCCAAGATGAGTCAGTAACATACGAATATATAACCAACTTACCTTGTCATATGCTTTGGACAAATCAATCTTTAGGATGGCCCCTTTTAAATGAGTATTTTTCATGCTATGCATGCCTTCCTAAGCAACCCCAATTTCTTCATGAATTTGTCGACCATCCAAGAACCCAAATTGTTCATCAGTAATGTGTTCAGACATTATCCCCTTCCACCTACGGGCTATCACCTTTGAAACTACCTTGTAAATGTAGTTACCGAGTGAAATAGGTCTGAAGTCATTCAGTGAGACAAGATTGTCGACCTTTGGAATCAAAGCTATAAATGTCGAATTAAAACTGGATGGGAGCCTTCCTGACACACAAGAATCCTTGACCACCTTCAGAATACCAGCATGGAAGACCTCATAAAGTGCAAGGAAGAATTCAATCATCCAACCATCAGGCCCAAGAATTTTATCCTTTTGAAAACTTTGAAGGACCACTTTAAGCTCTTCTTCTGTAACTTCTTCCATCAGTGCCAAATTTTCTTCTTCCTCCACAAACCTAGGAAAAAGTTTCACCACCTGGATGACTGTGTCAGAGCTTTATAAAGGGTCTGAAAATGTTCCACACCATTTAGTATTTTCATCACCACATGCTAGCCAAGTCACCTTACTTTTTACTTGGCAAGTCTCCTCCCTTTCCAGTAGAAGAATGTCCCTTCTCCATTCCAATCTCATTAGTTGTTCCTTATCCAAAAGTGTAAGGAGACCCCCTCCTTGTCTACCATGGATCACCTCTATTTCCTTTCCAATAATTTTCAATTCACAGTCCTCCTGGCTTCTTTTTTCAGATGCCCAAGTTTTGACAGCATCTTTTAACTTGTGAATATTCGCAGCAAACTGAAAAGCTGCTGAAATTCTACTGTTTGGGTTAAAGGGTATCCAATGAGCAGTGACTAAAGTTTGAAAGGACGAATTTTTCAACCGGGTCTTACTGAATTTCAAAGGGCTTGGTGGTTTGATAGGCCCATTTCTAAATTCCAGAAAAATAGGGAAGCGATTTGAAAGACCTCCAATACCCACCCACTACCTGATATAGTGGTGTCTGTCCACCATCTTCTTAGAAACCAAAAACCTATCCAATCTCTTTGCCACCCTCCCTTCCTCGCATTTGTTGTTTCGCCAGGTAGGTTTTAGCTTGATAGGTTCAATATCCAACCAATTTCTTTCCACCAACTTCTGAGTGAAATACTCAATCAATACATCAACACGAGCATGGGGCCCCGAAAGTTCAACGTGCCCCAGAGAGAAATTAAAATCGCTTCCAATTGTTGGAGACATTTACCACCATACACACTCATTTTGGTCAATTTGGCCTAGTTACACCACTATCCTAAGTATTATTGACCTAATTGACATTACTGGAGCATTAAATGACATTAGCTAGATCACACCCATGCCTACCTTCACTCAAGGAGGCTAACTTAGCCTTCTCCTATATCCGGGGAGGCTAACTGGAGCACTCCAGGGGTGATCTGAGTGTCATTAATGCATTTTATTGCTAACTGATGGTTACAATCAGTTAAACAGAGCAGTGAAGGTGCCTCTCCTCATTAAATTGATTATTTAATGAATTGGAGTCAACAGGGGTGCCTCCAACCAATTATGATTTTCAGTTACACTTCAATTAACCTCATCGGGGTTCATTGGAGTCATTGAAGCGCGACCACTTGATGGTTGGCTTACTGTGACATGTGTCTGATCTCTTTCTGTTAAGACTCAGTCATTTATTGCACTCCGACTTTAGTTAGGGCTCAGTTGAGTCAATTAGGGTTTTGATCAGTGGTTAACTTGAGTGTTGACTGTGGCTTACATTTAGTTAAGCTAGACTCACTTATTCAATTCGAATGACCTCCTTGAGGATTCCAATTGCTAGTCATTCATGCTTGCAACATGACATTGTAATGTAATTACTCATTGTAACGTCCCCGACCCTCCGACCGGCAAAGAGGACACTACCAAACAACCAAGAACCTCTGGGCAGCTAGTCCCATGAACACAAACATGCATAAATGCTGATATAAATTGCTTAGAACATAAAACATACTAAGATGCGTAAAACATACAAGGATGCATAGTTACTCAACATACAGCGGAAGTAAACATATACATTCCAGCATCAACATGTTCATCATTATGGCTCATTAGACATTAAACAGTAATGTAAATGTAGAAGCAAAATGGACAAGAATGCTTATCTTATAAATATCTCGTCCCGCAACAAACTATGTCCCTGCCACATTCCACCCAACCATAGGCCAGCGTGCTCATCAATCTCTCAGCAACACTGCCACCCCCGAGCTGGGCATGATTCCTCAAGGAATAAGGGTCAAAGTAGGCTTACACATAGCCAAGGTACACAAATCAGCCAAGCCCACACAATAGGGTTTATCAGTTTGTCAAGGAGATAGGAAAGGCTAAATGCTAAGCTGGTGGCCTCAATGGAGAGCTAAGGATGCCTACTCCAGATTTAACCCGACTTCTAAGACATCCACACACCCAACACTAGGAATCAGTCCTTTCTCTGCTTCACAGTCCCTCAGGCCCTGACTTCCCTTTCCAATACTCTTCAAGGGTTGTGGAGAAGAAAGCCAGTAGTCTAACTCTATCTGAGTGGCTCCCAAACACCAGGTTTCTCAAGCATACCCAGCCTCTAATCCCACTCTAACCATCTGAAGACCAACCACTACATACTGCAGTAAAACCAACAGTTCACAGCTCTGTGAAGAAGGTAAAGGCAACAGGGTGACAACCCAAACGAAAGGGTGAACACAGCTCAGGTCAGACAGGACAATTTAGAGTTGTTCTTGGCCCTAGCGTGGCCAAAACAACTCACCAGCACCCAAAATATGATTGCATTCACAACAACAAACAACGTGGGGGAAAAACCACAACAAGCCACAGTTTCAGGGGAAGAGCAACAATCGATCTCACGGCTAAGCCACTGAAACATTACACAACCCAAAAATGGGAGAGAGATTCGATTCTCAATCCTGGACAAGGGAAAAATAGGTACACAGACCACAAATCCCTGAGAGTAACACACATACACACAACCCCTAGACATGAATAGCTTACACAGTTCGATAATGGGAAGAGGGAAAACGATCCCCTGCGTGAACAAGAGGAAGAACAGATCTACAGACCAGCAATCAGCGAGAGAAGGGAGAACGAACCCCCACACACAGAATCATGGATCCCTTTTATCTCCCCTCTACGTGAGGAAGAGCATCCGAACTTCCTGCGCGTGAGAAGGTGAACAAAGTAGACCCCTGCCTGCATGAGATGGTCAAGACAAAACCACGAGTGGAAGAGTGGAGAGAATGGACGGTCGCCTCTCTGCCCCCAGCGACGTGAAGAGGAAGAGTCCTCTAGTGGAGTGGGCACATGGGCAAGGACTGACAGTCCTGCCACACCCACCACTACTCAACAATAACTGCTCCCAACTAACAGACAACATAAGTTTAAATGGGTGGCCAACACTTGGCAACTCCCAATGATCCCCACGGGTTGGACAACCCCCCCCTTAACCTTAGGAATCATGCCCTTTTCATTCAACGTTGCACCGTCGTAGCTGTCTGTAGGTTTATTTTAATTGATGTGCATATTTACATGATTCCCAAAACTATAATGTGCTAGATAGCATGATATACCATCGGCAACGATCCCTATTGCCGAAACATACACAACCAAATCGATGGTGGGGATTTTGCCTTTAGATCCACACCATGATTAATTACAGTATATAAATCATGTATCTTTTAATACAAATAGGGTCAAAACTGGGACATTACAATCCCCTCCCCCTTAGAGTAACACCGTCCTTGGTGTTCCAATACATAAGAATACATATACAATTTGCACATCCAAAATTTCAAAATTTTGCAGATCTATCCCACGTTCAATTATTTACTTGAACTTTCAGGACCAAGCTCCTCGGCTTCCATGAGCTTCTCTTGCTGGTTCTCAGCTTTCGGCTCATCCCCAAGTCGAGGAACTTTGTGGCTGTGATCTTCTTTATGTTCCCTCGTTGGGTAGTCCCGGCGTAAATGATGTCCTCTGCATTTCCAACATTTCGCTGACTGCTTCATCTTGACCTGCTCAATTTCCTTTGAGTCTTCATGCATGGAACATTTCTAAGCGGATTGCTTGGATGAATGTACCATCATTGATCCACTTTCCTTGCCTTTATTGATTTCCCCCAGAAGGCTTTTTACCTCCTTTTGCAAACCAATAGAGTCTTGCAAAATCTGGTGGTTCATCTCATTCCGCCTTTTCTGTATCTTGAGCACCTCTCCAAGATTCTCTTGGGTCCTGGCAATTGTTTGAAGGAGACTTCCAGCCAAGTCCAACAGCTATTGGTCTGCTGCCATGATCAATGTGCACCACTGGATTTCACTTTTCTCACCTGTGAAATGCACCATTGAAATTCTGTCAGAGTAAGCATAATATAGACATTAAAATCAGTCAGTTAATTGCCCAATTGGCATGACAGTCCAAGTCTCATTAAGGAGACTTTCATATTTTTCATGCCTTCCCAACAGGCACACGAGCTCATTCATGTCCATTCTTGGGCAGGGAATTAACTATTCCAGCATTCACAATTTACTTTAAGCAAATACACACATTCCATTTTCAGTCATACATGCATTCAACAATCTTTTGTTTTCACAATGCATACTTGGATGTTAGGTCAGCACACAGGCTGCTTCACAACATCCTTTTATATATATATCATGCATAGTCAAGCCAACCTTCAGTTGGGTTTATCAGACCGTCAACAAATCGCCTGCACTTATATCAACAATACACTTATATCAACAATGCACTTATATCAACAATACACTTATATCAACAATGCACTTATATCAACAACCAATCATCAGCCAAGCCAACGCAGTTGGGTTTATCAGGACATCAACAACAACACACGCACTTATATCAACAATAAACAACCATTTACAGGTTTCATTTCCAGCCGTGAGCTCTAATTCCATTTAGTGTACAACACCAGACTACATCTATTTAGCCTGACAACACAAGCAATATAAGCAAACTCATCGGCGTTATTGCTCCAAAACTGTAATCATACTTCACACCATTCACTATCAAGTATTGAGACACCAAGAGTGCGTCCACTCCCTAGGGTGTAATCAATATTGAAAACCCTTCCATGATCCAACATCGGAAAAGTGTGCACCCTTTTCCAGTGTGTGCCATGTAGGCCCTATTCATACTCAAGCAATCGGTCATCATGGAATAAAATCAAAACATGTTCTGCATATGGAATTTTAATAACTTGACATGCATATTCTTAGCTAGGGTCACAAAACACTTATCCATTTACCGATGCAGTATTCCTTCCTTAAGGAGGAATGGGGGCTCCCTTCTCTGAGTTGACAGTCCCTCGGTTTGCCATCCAACTCCTTTTTATATCTCATATTCACACATGTCTTACCAACATAATCCATACCATCTCACTCATGTTGCTTACCAAACCTCATGCAGATGAGACATTTCCAAAATGTCCAATGGAGTTTCACCCGAAACCCATTTCCAAGATAAGGGAAAACCTTCCCATGAAGTTTGCCTCCTGCAGGCCATCACACATGATCTTCCTGCAGTGTGTACCCCTGGTACATTCATCAAATAGCCAAAGAGTCAATCATTATCGGATAATACAATCCCAATTTGATTGTTCCATAACCAAGCAATGACATTAGTAATTAAATTCAATGAGAATTTGCAACTCTGTTTACTACATAAATTGATTTGCTTGGCAATGAGGTGATCCTCAATTGTGGGTCTCTTGTAAGCAGCACCACTATGCCCATTATAATTTTATGCTTACTAGCATAACATGAACACCCACTTACAATGCGTCCTCCTGACACAATCTTAGGCAAGCCAATAGTGATTAGTAGTTGTCAGCAATTTCTCAAACCCAAAATTCACAAATTCAAATTTAACGACTCATTATGCATACAAACTATTTTCACAGCCATGAGATGCTTCTCATAAGGTTTGGCTCTTTCACATGGTAGATTCCAACATTTGTCATGGTCTTACTCTCATTGCCATGCTCTAAACAATCTACCTGAAACCTGAACTTCAATTAGCCAAACACTTGGTAAGTCTGAATGCATATAACCTTTTCATTGCTGCAACCATCACTGAAGCATTTTCAGAATTTATAAAATTCAAATACTTCCAGCTGTTAATTACATCAATATTACCAAAACTTGTTTACTTCACACAATCATTATCATACTAAAATTTGCAAGGTCACATCATTTATGCCAAAATGAAATGTTCAGGTACTTATTACTTTACAAGCGTATCATTTGTAACACCTTGCCCTTCCATAGAGCATTTCTGGAAGCTAATTGATCCTGGCTATCCTCTTCATGCACTTACTATCCTGCATTCATAACAGCTCTTGAAATGGTTCTCGAATTGTCATCAATTCATCATTTCAGCCATTAGTTATTCATAATATCACATGCACTATCTCAATGCATTCATGCAATGCATCACAACATTTGCACCCATACTTATGTAATCAGTTACTCACACCCTTCATATGCATCCATTCAATGCGTAACTACAAGATTTATAAAACCTTTTAATGCATACCCACTCAATGCTACCTTGCATTGATTAAGGAATACTATGCATTCAAACATACCATGCATGGCCTAACCATGACTACTTCATATAGGATGCATTACTATAATCAAGACCATTAGTGCTTACTTTCCTTGGGCTACTAAGCTCATAACAACATAATACATGCATGACACATTTCTTTATGAATGCAGTATAAAATTCAAATACCCACATGGTATGAGACCTCTTGCTTTTACCACTCCATGCAATTGTCATGTCACATACCCCAATTTTGTAAAATTATGTAAATTGTTTTATTTTATTTCTGAGACATTATGTTAAACTCAATCCTAAGTAGGGATTGATGACTCAGCAGAGTCAACAATAATGGAGTGTAATTCAGAATATTTTATTATTTAATAAATAAATTATGGAGACAACAGCATGGGAGAGCCGTTAAAAAAGGTTACTGGTCAAACTGGTGGATGGAACTAGGTGGCAGGCAAAAGACAAGTGGCAGCATCCTCAAATACTTCCTAAGTTGCAGGTGGCAACTTCCCTATATTTGGGGTCATGATTCCCCAAGAAAGTGGAATGTGAGCAGGTGGCTCATTAAATGACAGTTAACCCAACTAAGACCTAGGCAATCTTTAAAAGTACTCAATGAAGAGAGCTAAGGCAGCTCAGTTTTTATTCCAGGAAGAATTCATTCAGGTGAATGTGATTCAGGAATTCATTGAGGAAAGAGGGAAAACAGTAAGGAAGTGTTGTGAGTGATTGCTGCAGTAACTTGATTCTTATTACAGCCATTTGGGCTGAGAGAACAGACTGATAGTTCTGAGTTAATATTGAGTTGAAGACTGGTATTTGATTTGCTGCACCTAGTTCCAGTCAGGGAGACCAGAGCAAGCTTGGGGGTCCTGAGAAGTCGCTGTTTGAGCGCTCTCCAGGAGTTGGTAGGGAGGAACGGCCTCCCATTGCTGTTGTTGTCCACAGCTTAAAACAGGTTCTGCTATTTATTTCTCTATGTTACTGAATATGAATGGATGCATGTATGTTTATCAGTTCATTTAAGTTAGTATCTCAGAGTATTACAAGATAAATCTGTTAGTAGTACTGTGTTTTTCCACATCTGGTATCACCAGACCGTACTCCAGCACAGTATCTCAGTATTGAGAAATAGTATTTCTTCTGAACTGAGTTCCTAGATAGCTGCTTCAAGTGTTTTCTCAAACTTATATGTTATTTTCTTACAGTCAGAACAAAAAAAAAAAAGTTAATTCTTTTTGTATTGTTTATTTGTCTTTACCATAAGACTAGATAGTAAAGGATCAGTTAGAATTTTACTGCTTACCATAGTTTCTTTCTACATAACAGGATAGTTTCTTTATTAAAATTACTTAAGCAAGAACTGGTATTATAAATTACTGTTTACAATTCAGGATTATAGATAATGTGTATTATAATGTTTATTCCTTTCTGGTTGATTTGATTCTTCTGTTTCAAACTAAGTTGTACAGGTTGCAGGGTTTATATTCTTTTTTTGAATAGAAGTATGTTAACATTTCGTTCTTGTAGAATGATTACAAGTAAAACATTCATAAGTAAACATTTTCAACTAAGAAAATAAACTATTTACAGCAGAGTTGTGAAGGAATAGTAAAAACTACAAAGAAGTAAATATTTAATAGTATTCTAATAAATATAAAAATAATCAAAGTTAAATAAAAGGAGGACCTAGTATTAACTAGAATAAGATTGCTAATACTGTATTAGTAATTAATATTATAATAATAATGTTTATTTTGACATATGTCTATTAACTAGTAAGAAACCTACTTTTATTACTTTAACCAAGTATATTATTATAAACAAAGCATAGTATGACTCAAGTATTTAACCTGACAACAATCTGTAAAATAATTTCTTATTTAACTAACTCAGATGTTTTAAAAATAGAAGGTAAATAATAGAACTGTTGAATAACGAGTTTAATCATGAGGGTAATGATTTGTATTACCCACAGTTACAAAAGAATATTACTATTATATATTATATCAAAACCAGAAATAATACAGCTTACAAACTGTAAAATAGGGTTAAAACCCTAATAGTTATTTACTGCAAGTAATTAATAATTATAAAAAAAAATAACACAAGGGTTCACAGTAGCTGCATTGTAAAACAATCACAATAAGGCTGTTCTAAGCCTGAAGAATTATTTCTTCTTAAAACAGATCTTAAATAAAAATGATGCATTAATACTTTCAAAAGTAAATCTGTACAAAAAGAACAGACATGAGTACAGGACGCTCGACCATCAAGCTTAAAGGTTTAAACCTCAACAGTAATCTAACAAGACAAATGTGTCCTCAATGAAAATCATTAAATAAACCAAAGAACCTGTAATATTTTTCCTACGGGCCGGGTTATTAAATAAACACAGTAAGGATACTTTGTTTTAATCCTTCTAATACTGCTTTAAGGAAATACAAGAAATAGAAACAGTTTTCCAAAGTATTATAGAACTGAGGGTATAAAACCCTAACTTCTTCCAAACAATAATAAGAACAACCGAATCCTGTATTATTTAATAACCCAAGCTGTAACAAAAATATACATAAAGGCGTGCAGCCTGTATAATGTTTTAAAAACAGTAAACACCAGGCTTGTAGCCGGCTAAGCTTAAAACCAAACAACAACTACAAGTAGAGTCTTACACTCATGGCCGTAGCCGGAGGGTTCTCTAAAAAGAGATAGGGTTTAACCCTTAACTTCAAACATAAAAGCAACAACCCGAAAATCCCTGGAGGTCAACAAAAAGGATGCAACAACCAACTCTGTACAGTTCGCTTAAGGGTTTCACACATTGCGATAAGTCGTGGAAGGACCAAGGCTTACCCGGGTCTTGGAGCCGTAACCTTTACTCTGGTGAAAACGAAGAAGAGACCCAGGTTCACTTGCAAGGGAAAACGTTGCACATAGTTTAGTAACAACTTTTAAATGCTAAGAAATATATTAACCGGTATAAATTATTGTATAATAAAGAAAAGCAAGGAATAGCTTCTTACCTGTTAACAAACCCTCGCAGCGAAGCTATGACTCCTTCCAGCAAATCGACAGAGTGGGTAAGAACCGATAGAGTGTAATAATCTATCTTACAGCCAGCTGCCTGAACCAGCCATGCCACACTGAAGGAACAATAACGCTGAAGGGTACAGAAAATGGTGGAACTGTCACCAACCGAAACCAGTTAAACAATGGCAAGGAGCAGAAGCAAACAACACGGTGGTAAACACCCCATTTCAACCTCACAATGCAAGTAGCAGAGCTCACGAGGAGCTGAGGCAACTACGGGAGCAAACACAGTCAAAATTACAGTGGTTGGGTCCGAAGAGCTAGCAGAGCGGCCGAGGGCCCGAGGGCAAAGAAAATAACAACTAGGGTTCAGTCAACACTTATATAACGATGGAGTGTGGCTGAGAAACAACCACGTATCATTTTAATAATTGGTAGGATGTTGGCTATTATTCCATAGTCCTCTACGTTGATTTTTCATAAACCAATTATCGCTGGAAGGTTCCAAAGGAGGTCTCACTCCATAGCTTAACCTGCATATTATCATGAGCCACGTACTTAGTCCAATACTTATATGTATATATTGCATGCTACGTATGATTTGATCATCAGCAATATGTTTTACATATGACATGTTATATGTGTATATATATTGCATGCTACGTATGATTTGATCATCAGCAATATGTTTTACATATGACATGTTATATGTGTATATATATTGCATGCTACGAATAGTTTAATCTTTAGCATTTTGTTTATACATATAGCATGTTATATTTTGTTTATTTAATTGCATGCTATATTGGAGTTATACACAATCTCCTAGTGCTAGCTTAGCATTTCCTTAGGATAGCAAGAGACTATTGTAAAATAGGTTTGAATATAGCTTAGTTGTAAAAGTTTACAACATTAAAGCTATCTATTTGGTTTTTAAAGGATATTAGTATTCCTAACTACTCTTTGAAGCATATGCAATTATGGATATTTCCTTATGTTGAGGATAAATTGCCTGGGTTAATGATAGTATATAGTTTAGATACATGAGAAATAAGGAGATAACCTTTGTTTATGTCATAGCGTTGTTGGCAACTAATAGACTTGACACTCTCCAAACTCAGGACTTATAAGAGACTTCAAGGAAGGATAGATTAGAAAGTTTGTTTCTTTTCCTTGTTTGTTAATCTAGTCTGGAGATGTCATAAGAGATCAATGAGATGGATCTAGGATTGGTTCCAACAGTATAGGTTTCCAATCAATGATACTTTTGGAATGAGTTAAACATTCTAAAAGACTATAGACTGTTAAACCATAAAAAGAATACTTGTTGAGAAACATAATTTTATAGATGCTGCAATTTAAATAACTTTGAATTGATGTAAATAATAGTTCTCATCAGTAGAAAGATGAACAAAAGGTATTCTAAGCATGGAATGCTATTTATGATAACCTTGCAAAAATAAAAGAAGTCAATCTGTAATACTGAGAACTCTCTAAAATGGTAGCTGCCAAGTAAGAATTAATAAATGCATTCTTCAGGATGGACTTATAGGAGTTATCGTACATGTAAAATTTATTAAATTTTATGACATTGGAAGAAGTAGACCTTTACTACTTTGTTTATAGGAAAAATACAGTTCTTTTTATTTTAAGTCTCAAAGGAAAGTTTCAGTAGTAATAGGAGTAATACCTTGAGAAGTATGGTATATCTATCTAGCATGATTAAACTTTACCAAAACAAATATATGCAGAAAACTGAACTGTAACTTCAAAGACTGGTTAGCATCGAACCATACTTTTACCTGTATACCTGTAAATAAAAGGAAACGGCTGCGTTAGCTCGAAAGCTAAGTAAGCCCCAGCCCTTAGATGACAAACCACCTTATGTCGCAAACAGAAAAACAATCAGTAGCTGAAAAAGAAACTGTTCTACAAAGTACAGAATAATTAAATAGTTATTCAGTTACAATTGAAAAGGCATAAACTAATCAACCAGTTAACAACTGCATTTTAATGTGATCTTATGTTATTTTGAAAAGTTTTAAATTTTTCGAATTTTTGGGGTTTTGACATGTCATAATTAAACTCTTACCTTCATGGGTCCTGCTTACACCCTTGACATTACCAGTTTGGTCGGTCTCTTGCAGGAGATTGCAAAAGTTGCTCACCAACTTTTGATTCTAGACTTGTTGCCTTATCCCTTTCTCCATAGGGTTGCTAGTCACATTCATCATCATCAACAACATATTCAGGCATGTCCATGTTGTCGTTGATTTTTCCACTAATGCCAACATCAATGCAATAATTATCATTAGTGGCTCATTATAAATGTATAATTCTCACTATTCTTACCAACATGTAATATCTTATGCATACAATTCATATCCTCATACATTTCATGTATAAAACTTGTAATCATAATTAGCAAGACAGGGTTTAAGGAAATTTCTCGTTTTAAGTCCCTCATCCTTGCATGGAACTCCTCTTCCACACAATAGCTAGTTTGACTTCATGGTCTTGCTACCTCTAGGCATGCAATTCCTGGATAATCATCCATATTGACAACAACACATTTCTTTTTCAGGCAATCACTAGCACTTTGCTACTCCGCATTCAAATTCTGGTGACTCTCCCTTGTTCCCTATTTGGTAAGCTTTCCAATGCCTATCCACATGCTTCATTCTGACCTCGGGTGTGAAAACCACACCACTTCTATAATGACGGCAAAACACACCACTGTATTTTGGTTTGAAATGCTAACTTCAGCCACCTAGGGTTTTCTTCCTTTTTAGCCTTGAAACTGCTAAAAAATCCAATGAGAATTTTACTAAAGATTGCTGAAATCTTTGAAAAATCCCACTTGAAAACTCCAAAAATTCCTTTTCCCCCAATCGGATCTCTTTCCAACTAAGTTTCCAAAGTTTTGATGACCAAAAGCTCTAGTTTTCTTTGTGCTCATCGGTGGCCTATTCATCTATTTCCTTTCGGCGTTTTGGTGGCCAAAACCACTAATTTTCTTCACGGCTCGTCGATGATTGGTTCGTCTATTTTCCTCCGCCGTATCGGGTCCATAGTGATCTATCATTCTGAACTTCATCGATGATTGGGACCGTTAAGTCTTATCGCATCGGCGAGAAAATTGACTAACTGCTGCATTGGTGGTTGGGTGCTCTGTGCATTGGGTGGCTAGTCGTCTCGACTTCTGCAACGACGGCTGATGGACCTTTGAGAGTTTCCGCGGTTCACAATCTATCGACGGACGGATGTACTAATTGCTGCAAAGTCGAGCGGTTAGTCTTCTAGGCAGCCGCAATGGCAGACTCCCAATCGACTAAACTTTTTTGACTTCCATCGGCGCTCAAGATCACTAATTTCTCCCGACTCATCGGCGGACTCATCCACTAACATGCACCGATCGCCGATATCCTGAAGACTTAGAAAAATATCGGTGAAAATTTTCTTTTTCTTCTTCCTGTGACACTCCATCAGCTATTTCATCAACTATTGCCCATCGACACTGCGGCTACTCCCTTAGCTAGTCATCGGCGATCTATTCAACTAATCATCGCCAATCGTCGATGGTCTTATCGAAGCTTCATCAGATTAAGTTAGGTCGGCGTTTCGGCGGCCTTCATATGATCTCTGCCAAAACTGCGGCTCCCACATGCACTAAGTCTCACCGACGTCCGATGATTCTCATACTTCGAAAATTTTTCTGAATTTTCTTCCTTAACCATCTTTCTGCCGCTTCATCGACTCAACCGTTTGTTGCTGTCGCAACTTTTCCTCCCCGATTTTTCACTTAAACTCTGGGACCCCTCCTCATCATTTTGCTTGGATGGATTGTTAAAGGCTTGGCACCCACGAGCATATCTGTTCGTTTTGAAGTTGAATGCCCGCTATTTGTTTGCCTCGTTCAGTTTAGTTTGAGTCGTGTGATCTGTTTTTACCTTAACAAAGAAAAAAATGATTTTTAGCTGAAATTGATCCTTATCGCTGTTGGTTTTCTCCTTGGATCGGGCCTCTTGCGGAAGTTGCTGAACCCCAACTCATCCGCCGTTGCGGCTTCCGGATCAAACTTTCGTTCGATTGAAGTTTCGTCCGACACTCAATTCGTTGTTTCAATCGCTTTCTCTTGAGTTTCTAATTGCCCGCCATTGCGGCTGGGAGGATAAAGTCAGCTCCCGATTATATTTTCATCTGACGTCCTACTCATTGCTCCCGCCCGCGTCGCTCAGCCTTTGAATCATCCGCCGTTGCGGGTGGTAGAGTAATCTAGCCTCCGATACACTCCTCTCCGGCGTCCGATTGCCTTTGTCACCCGTGTTGTCACTCACCTAGTTCTTGTGCTCCTCCGCCGTTGCGGCTCCTAAAGCCTTTCCCCATCCGATGCAGAAGTCTAATCCCGCCCGATCCAAGTATCGCCCGACCGCCGATTTAGTGTTGCCACGAGTTCTCGCCTGGAGGAACCAGGCTAGCCCCTTGTGAATATATTATTATGGTTAGAAATTTTCAATGCCCAATATTTCAGTTTAGTGGATAATACACTAATGTTGTCTGCAGGGAGAATTCCATAAATCGCTGAAGCAATGCAGAGCGAGGAAAAGGACAAAACAAACAAATGACAGAGACAACGAGGAGGCAGTTTTAGCAGTTACGGTCATAAGGTAAACGCCTATGGAAAATGATTGGGAAAATGCAACGACTAGAGAAGAAATTGAATCGTCAAGGACGCTGAAAGGTCACACGCTGAGGGTAACCCAGAAGGCAGGAGTTGTAGTTTAAATAAGGGGAAGCCTGACTGAACAGGGGATTTTTCCCCGGGAAAATTTGGTAGATGTTTGCTTGTAAGAGGAACTATTTCGTTTTGCAAAGGAAAACTCCAATTCTACCTGGTTGGAGAAAGTGAACTGGAATGTATCAATGCTATTCAATGAATGATGTTGAAGAGGAACTAATTTCGTTTTCAGCTGCTTTTCATTTACTGTGAGAATGTTTAATGTCCTGAACCTATGTTCTTTTTAAATGTTCTCTGGTATCTTCATGATCTTTCCGTGTGAGTAATATTGGTTTTCATACAGCAATTGGCTATATGGTTGTTAAATACTTGTGATTGTTCATGTGTATGGAAGAAGTATCAGCTGACTGTAATCCTGCATGTTGCATGTGCAAAAAAAAATGAAATTACTCACTTAAATTAATGACTCGCTCCCTAGGGATAGATTAGATAATTAGTTTGTTTTGTTCATGGTATGTGATTTGGTCTGCCTGTGGGTCTAAGACGTGAGGTAAGAACCTGCGCATCACATTGTGACCGCCCCTTGCATTCTGATCACCTTGCATTTAGTTAGGCACTTGCATTTCATCTTTAAGTTAAAATAAAAAAAACTCGGTGGACCGGGCCGCAACCGGTAAATCTTTGTTTGTTTGTTTTTTTTTTGTTTGTTACCTGACTCACGGTAGCCGGACCGCAAACCGGACGGATTCCCTATACCAAACAGTCAGCGGGCTAGTTGGGAACGCTGATCGGGGAGAATCCCTTACTGTTGCCGCCTGTGATTTTCCAGGCCTCAATAGTTTTGGCGCTAGAAGGAGGGCCGCCAGTGCATGGCTGGCCGAGGAAACCCGTTTTACAGAGAACATTCCGCTGGTTACAGTTCTGAAAGTAGTGGACTGCGTAATCCATTTCCAGAAGAAGAAAACAGAGAACATCTATATCCTGTTCGCAACGAGATCGTAAATGATCTAAGAAGACATACCCGTGCTTATGTAAAGAAGATTGGAGGGTTTCCAATCATTCCCGAATTGCCCAGAAGAGAGTACAAGAAGAAAGACCGTCCTTTAAGTGAAGATTCGGTGTTGGTAGGAGACTGGGAAGAACTTGTGGAAACGGCCTTATAGGAGGTTGAATTGCCTTGGAACCAAGTAGGTCCAAACACTCCTTACAGTTCTCCTGTTCGCACCCCTGCTGGTTCACGTCCCCACACCCCTGTTGGTTCACCTCCGCATTCTCCACCCCAACTCATGGCCGGTGTTAACGCCAATCAACCCCAACCTAATCCTCCACCACCTGCATGGAAAGTCAGGTCACCTCTGAATCTGACCCCGTCGTTGCATGACCTACCTCAAGCCTTCGAAAATTTATTACCTAAGTTCGACCCAAATGAGAAGATATTAGTGGATGATCACTTACAGAGTTTTTATTTGGCTATAGAAGGACTAAAGGCAGGGGAGCATGAAGATGTGGTTTGTAGATTGTTCCCACATACCCTCAAAGGAGCTGCTGCCTCTTGGTATTTTGGACTGCCTGCCAATTCTATCCCAGACTGGGATACTTTCGAGAGAATATTCAGAAGTAAGTATGCCGTCCAAAAGACTCACGCTGCCCTCATGAAAGGGCTGTGTGCATTGAAGAAAGAGAAAAAAGAAAAGGTGCACAGCTTTACACAAAGGTTTGCAGCATATCTAAAAAATTTCTCTGAAATAGTTAAGCCTTCAGACAAAGTACTGATTGAATACTATACTTCAGCTTTGGGTCCTGATTTAGCCATGTTTGCAAAAGGTAGGGCCAAGCCTACTTTGACGGAGACTTATGAAGAGGCAGAAGTGGTGGAGGATGAAAGGGAGAGCGTTGAATATTATCCTGAATAGTCAGGGGAGAAAAGGAAAACTTTACTGTTTACTAAGCCCAAAGAGGAGAAAACACCAGACTATGAAGGTATGGCCAAAATGGTGCAAAAGCTCTCTAACAAGATCATAGATTTAGAGAAAGAAAAAGAAGCACAAAAGTTCTACAGGCCATACTATAAGAAAAGAGAAGACAACAATCGGGCCCAACCTCCTCCTCAAAGGAATGCATCCATGAATTTGACAGACATAGGTATGGAAAATTTTTGTACTTTTCATCAGCAGCCTCACTCCAAAAAAAACTGTCCGCAATGGATAAATTCAATGACATTGGTCATGAATCAGATGCTAGATTCCAGATTGACAAAAGAAGATGATGAGGAGAGGAAAGAAAATGCTGCTTCCACTTCTACAAAAGAGCAGGAGGAAGAAACTATGGCATTATGGAGTTCTGTTTCCGTGCTCGACGCTGAAGAGGAAAATACTCAAGGATGCAAAGGGGTTAGAGAGGCTAACGTGACAACTAGAAGTAAAGGAACGGTTAGTGATGACAATCTTTTACTCCCAAATATCAGGAGGCTGCAAAGGAATGTCAGAAAAAAGTTTCAAGACAAGGCCTTGGCTGATCAAATACCAGAATTCACTATTACCAGCCCAGACCCTAGACAGAACAGAACATCGCCTGAGTCAAATCAAGAGAAAGTAAGTGCTGGTAAATCTCAGCCCACTAGATCACAAATTGAATATGACATTGTTGAAGATTTGAAGAAGGTAAAAGCAAACGTCCCATTGTTCGAAATGTGCAAAGTACCTCAACAGAGAGAAAAACTGCTGAAAGCACTTGAAACATCTGAAGAGAAACTGCCCATTGAAAATCAGCCCCGGGATGAAGAAGAAATCGGAGAAGCTAGCACCGGAGGTATGTCTAAAACTAAACATCCACCTTTCCTCTTGACATTTGAAGTTTTCAATCATAACGTGCACAATTGTCTAGTAGACTCAGGGGCGTCAATTAATGTCATGCCCATATCGGTATGTAAGAAAATAAATGGGCAGCCTAAGCCATCCACGTGGAGGGTGGTGCAATTGGACAGGACAGACGTTAAGGTGATTGGTGAAATGGAGGACGTCCTAATCCGCCTAGCGTCTGATAGCAGAGTATGCCAAGTTATTAACATCGTAGTGGCTGACATACCAGATGCTTACGGCTTGGTCCTAAGTAGGGATTGGTCAGCTAAGTTAAATGGGTATTTCGCTTCAGATTGGTCACATCTTTGGTTACCGTACAAAGGAAGTCCCAATCAGATCAAAGTTTTGAGAGAACCTTACATGAAGTATAACATCACTCAATTGAATGAGAAGAATGTACCGGTTGAATCTGTACTGGGAAACTACTTTCTTGAACTAGAACCAGGGAATTATCAAGCGGAAGAAGCTAGCAACACATCTGACACTCAGCCTGATCTCCTTCGTTTTTCTCAGGCTGACGAGCTTGACTATAAAATAGTTGATTTAGCTATAGGAGTAAATTCATTTTCAGTAGATAATGCTTTCTGGACTCTGTATTTTGATGGCTCAAAGACGTTAGAAGGGTCAGGGGCCGGCTGCGTCCTTATGGATCCACAAAAAAATAAACACTTCCTTTCCTACAGATTAGAGTTTGAGTGTACTAACAATACAGCCGAATATGAAGCATTAGTGCAGGGACTCAAGAAAGCGATCGAGCTAGAGGTTAGTAATTTAAAAGTTTTTGGGGACTCAGAAATAGTTGTGAAACAAGAAATCAAATACATTGTGTCTCCCCTCACTTGAAAGCTTACCAAAACGAGGTATGGGATTTGCTTAGACATTTTCATGCATTTAACATTATTTCAATCCCAAGGATAAAAAACGCAGCTGCTGATCTTTTAGCTACATCAGGTGCCAGGCTGGTTCCCACTAACAACAAATGCTCTATTGAATTACTTTTCAGGCCTTTAGTACCGGACATGGTCACCAACCTGCGAGTATTTGACGATGATCAGCAGATAATTGAATGCTTGACAAACGGTGAAGTCTTTAAAGGGGCTATCATAGACGATGAGGAACATCAGGCTGAAATGAAATACAACAATTTCATTCCCAAAGGAGTCAGGACGCTGGAAAAAATGTTTGACTTGAATGATAAATTTAGAAGACCCGCTAATGTGAAGACGCACAGCTCAACTCTACAGTTTGAGCTAATTAACTTAGGGACTAAAACGAATCCCAAGTTCGTCAACCTCGATAAAAGTTGTTCACCCGCGGAAAGGGACAAGTTTCTCAGTCTGTTTAAGCAGTACAAGGATGTCTTTTCCTGGACGTATGCAGATTTGAAAACTTACGACACTAGTATTATTAAGCATATTATTCCTATTAAAGCTGGCGTTAAGCCATATCAACAGCCGTTAAGAAAAATGCACCCCAAGTTGGAGCCGCTGATTCAAAGCGAGGTGAAGAAATTGCTAGACGCCAGGATCATCTTTAAAGTCAGGCATTCTAAATGGGTGTCAAACCTGGTACCTGTCAGGAAAAAGTCGGGAGAAATCAGACTGTGCGTGGACTTCAGAAACTTAAACCGCGCCTCGGATAAAGACAACT
>LPNX010210272.1:162988-182087 GCA_001517045.1 Pseudotsuga menziesii
AACAGAGGAGGCCCGATCCAAAGCTAGAGAGCGTTTCCAACAGCAGCAGGAGGTGGTGAAGAGATGGTTTGACAAACATAAAGCTGGAAAAAAGGACCTGGAAGTAGGAGACCTTGTTCTCAAATGGGATCACCCCCACGATGAGAAAGGGAAGCACACTAAGTTTCAACAGTTATGGGTAGGTCCGTTTCAAATCACCGCTAAGCTTGGCCCTGCTACTTATATGTTACAGGATTTACAAGGATGGGAGGAGAACCTACCAGTTAATGGTCTGGTTCTCAAACCTTATTTTTCTTAAGTTGTTTTTGAGCTTTCTGACTTGTACATAAATAAGCCGTGTTGAGTTATGCTTTCATTTGTTTTAAGTTGAGTCTTTGTTTTCAATAAAGGTGGTTAACCCGTGGTTATGTGGGGAACCCCAATTTTCTGGAAATGGTAAACATTTGTTGAATAGTTAGACTGTGGGTTCCATATGAATTCATGCCACCAAATAGTCTCTCGAAACCCTTTGTGTGCATTGAGGTCTAGCTTGAACCCCTGTAGGGTCAATCAGATTCAAAAGTTTGGAATACTATGCTGAGGCTCCGCGCACTTTACACTTAAAAGTCTAAGGGGCGATGACAGGGGATCCACGGAGAAGAGCAAGATGAACAGAGTGTTAATATAAATGATCCCATGCCAAGAGATGAATGCCAGAAAGCAGATAAGAGTCCGAATTCCTATGAAAACATCATGCTTCAAAGCTAAATCTAAAGCATAAAGTACTAATTTGCAAATGATCCTCTCCGTCCGTGAGCTGAAACTTTAAGCACATCGCTCACACAAAAGGGCACTATGGGATAGAGGATCCTGAATTGAAATTCAGTAAGAAAGGCACACACGAAAACTCACATCATAAGGGGACAAAATCCAAAAAGCACAAAAGTTGCTAAAATGGCATGGGAGTGAGGAACAAATGAATGTTTCTGTTCATCACCTGCTACAATCCTGTGGTGTCCAATGTCGTCAGCTACCTGAAAGCAAAATTAATAATGAACTCATATTTTGGCCTCAGCAGAGTTATCCGAACTCTAAAATCTTGGCTTTCATCGCCCAAACTGGACTGATATCAATGATTAAGGTACACACTTCTGTTATCGAGAAATCTGTACAGCCGGAAGAGTTCAATGGATACATTTGTTATGGAACAGTCTGCCATTCAAGAAAGAAATCACCCAGAGATCTAGGTTCGCCAGGAAATCGCCAGTTGTTGCTGCCGCAACTTTTCCTCCCCGATTTTTCACTTAAACTCTGGGACCCCTCCTCATCATTTTGCTTGGATGGATTGTTAAAGGCTTGGCACCCACGAGCATATCTGTTCGTTTTGAAGTTGAATGCCCGCTATTTGTTTGCCTCGTTCAGTTTAGTTTGAGTCGTGTGATCTGTTTTTACCTTAACAAAGAAAAAAATGATTTTTAGCTGAAATTGATCCTTATCGCTGTTGGTTTTCTCCTTGGATCAGGCCTCTTGCGGAAGTTGCTGAACCCCAAATCACCCGCCGTTGCGGCTTCCGGATCAAACTTTCGCCTGATTGAAGTTTCGTCCGACACCCGATTCGTTGTTTCAATCGCTTGCTCCTGAGTTTCTAATTGCCCGCCGTTGCGGCTGGGAGGATAAAGTCAACTCCCGATTATATTTTCATCCGACGTCCGACTCATTGCTCCCTCCCGCGTCGCTCAGCCTTTGAATCATCCGCCGTTGCGGGTGGTAGAGTAATCTAGCCTCCGATGCACTCCTCTCCGGCGTCCGATTGCCTTTGTCGCCCATGTTGTCACTCACCTAGTTCTTGTGCTCCTCCGCCGTTGTGGCTCCTAAAGCCTTTCCCCATCTGATGTAGAAGTCTGATCCCGCCCGATCCAAGTATAACCCGACCGCCGATTTAGTGTTGCCACGAGTTCTCACCCGGAGGAACCAGGCTAGCCCCTTGTGAATCTATTATTATGGTTAGAAATTTTCAATTCCCAATATTTCAGTTTAGTGGATAATACACTAATGTTGTCTGCAGGGAGAATTCCATAAATCGCTGAAGCAATTCAGAGCGAGGAAAAGGACAAAACAAACAAATGACAGAGACAACGAGGAGGCAGTTTCAGCAGTTACGGTCATAAGGTAAACGCCTATGGAAAATGATTGGGAAAACGCAACGACCAGAGAAGAAACTGAATCGTCAAGGACGCTGAAAGGTCACACGCTGAGGGTAACCCAGAAGGAAGGAGTTGTAGTTTAAATAAGGGGAAGCCTGACTGAACAGGGCCTTTTTCCCCGGGAAAATTTGGTAGATGTTTGCTTGTAAGAGGAACTATTTCGTTTTGCAAAGGAAAACTCCTATTCTACCTGTTTGGATAAAGTGAACTGGAATGTATCAATGCTATTCAATGAATGATGTTGAAGAGGAACTAATTTCGTTTTCAGCTGCTTTTCATTTACTGTGAGAATGTTTAATGTCCTGAACCTATGTTCTTTTTAAATGTTCTCTGGTATCTTCATGATCTTTCCGTGTGAGTAATATTGGTTTTCATACAGCAATTGGCTATCAGGTTGTTAAATACTTGTGATTGTTCATGTGTATGGAAGGAGTATCAACTGACTGTAATCCTGCATGTTGCATGTGCAAAAAAAAATGAAATTACTCACTTAAATTAATGACTCGCTCCCTAGGGATAGATTAGATAATTAGTTTGTTTTGTTCATGGTATGTGATTTGGTCTGCCTGTGGGTCTAAGACGTGAGGTAAGAACCTGCGCATCACATTGTGATCGCCCCTTGCATTCTGATCACCTTGCATTTAGTTAGGCACTTGCATTTCATCTTTAAGTTAAAATACAAAAAACTCGGTGGACCGGGCCGCAATCGGTAAAGCTTTGTTTTTTTTTTTTTTTTGTTACCTGAATCACGGTAGCCGGACCGCAAATCGGACGGATTCCCTATACCAAACAGTCAGCGGGCTAGTTGGGAACGCTGATCGGGGAGAATCCCTTACTGTTGCCTCCTGCGATTTTCCAGGCCTCAACACCGTCTTATATTCTTTGCCGTCATTTCAATGCCTTCACTATTTATTTTCCAACGTTGTGGCTATGCCATCAACTAAGTGTCGGTGATCCAATCCTTTAACCATCGCTGATCGTCGATGGTCCTATCACTTCAATTTTTCGCCGCTCCGCATCAGCTATCGGAACAATTAACTGCTGCGGCATCGATGGTCGGGGACTCTACCCATCGAAATATTAGTCCACTAGACTTCCGCAATGGTGGGCGCACGAACTACTAATTCCTTCCGATGTTCATCGGTGACCAATACAACTAACTTCCACCGATCGCCAATGGATTCAACACTAAGAATTTTTTTTTGAATTTTCTTCTTTGCATCGACTCTTCCTTCCACTAATGATCGCCGATCTGCTTCACTAGCCTCGACAGCTTCATCTTCTATTCGTCGCTGATCCCATCCTCTAGTCATCGACGATTCCAACCACTAATCTTTTTCGATCGTCGATATTCTGGTGCCTTAGAAAAATTCCAATTTTTTTTCTCCTTTGTCTTCCACTGCATCGGCCATCGGAGCAACTATCCTCTGCAACATCAGTGGTCAGGGACTCTATCTGTCAGAAGGATAGTCCTATAGCCATCTGCAACAGCGGCTCACAATCAGCTAACCTCTTTCGATGTAGTCGTCGAACTTTTCGCTGCATCGACAACTTGCTCATCTAAGCATCGGTGATGTGATCAACGAATCATCGCCGATCACCGATGATTTCACTACTTTGTAAAATTTTCGAAATTTCACTTTGCTGCGGGTGAGCTTCAGACTAACATTCCGCTGCATCGGAAGAACTTCACACTAAGTTTTCCAATGAGCAGACAACTCTAGCACTTAGAAAATTTTTGCGAATTTTCCTGCTTTCTTCTGGGCAGTAGGAACCCTGCAGCTCTGTTAACTGTTCCTCATGGCCCTCTGAGGCCCAAATAAGTTATGTCACTGCATATTCACGGCCCATTCACGTCCATGTTGCAACCTTTGCTCTGATACCATTCTGTAATGTCCCTGACCCTCCGACCGGTGAAGAGGACGCTACCAAACAACCAAGAACCTCTGGGCAACTAGCCCCATGAACACAAACATGCATAAATGATGATATAAAATGCTTATAACATAAAACATACTAAGATGCGTAAAACATACAAGGATGCATAGTTACTCAACGTACAACAGAAGCAAACATATACATTCCAACATCAACATGTTCATCATTATGGTTCATTAGACATTAGATACTAATGTAAATGTAGAAGCAAAATGGACAAGAATGTTTATCTTATAAATATCTCGTTTTGCAACCAGCTACGTCGCTACCATGTTCCACCCAACCATAGGCCAACGTGCTCATCAATATCTCAGCAACACTGCCACCCCCGAGCTGGGCATGATTCCTCAAGGAATAAGGGTCAAAGTAGGCTTACACATAGCCAAGGTACACAAATAAGCCAAGCCCACACAATTTGGTTTATCAGGCCGTCAAGGAGCTAGGAAAGGCTAAATGCTAAGCTGGTGGCATCAATGGAGAGCTAAGGATGCCTACTCCAAAGTTAACCTGACTTCTAAGATATCCACACAACCAACACCAGGAATCAGTCCTTTCTCTGCTTCATAGTCCCTTAGGCCTTGACTTCCCTTTCCAATACTCTTCAAGGGTTGTGGAGAAGAAACCCAACAGTCTAACTCTATTTGAGTGGCTCCCAAACACGAGGTTTCTCAAGCATACCCAGCCTCTAATCCCACTTTGACCATTTGAAGACCAACCACTGCATACTGCAGTAAAACCAAGAGTTCACAGCTCTGTGAAGAAGGTAAATACAATAGGGTGACAACCCAAATGAAATGGTGAACACAACTCAGGTCAGACAGGATGATTCATAGTTGTTGTTGGCCCTAGCATGGCCAAAACAACTCACCAGCACCCAAAAGATGATTGCATTCACAACAACAAACAACATGGGGGAAAAACCACAACAAGCCACAGTTTCAGGAGAAGAGTAGCAATCGATCCCATGGCTAAGCCACAGAAACATTACACAGGCCAAAAATGGGAGAGAGATCCGATTCTCAATCCTGGACAAGGGAAAAATAGGTACGCAGACCACAAATCCGTGAGAGTAACACACATACACACAGCCCCTGGACGTGAATGGCTTACACAATCCGATAATGGGAAGAGGGAAAACGATCCCCTGCGTGAATGGGAGGAAGAATAGATCCACAGACTAGTAATCGACGAGAGAAGAGAGAACGAACCCCCACACACAGAATCGTGGATCCCTTTTATCTCCCCTCTGCGTGAGGAAGACCATCCGAACTTCCTGCATGTGAGAAGGTGAACAGAACAGACCCCCGCCTGTGTGAGATGGTCAAGACAAAACCACGAGTTGAAGAGTGGAGAGAACGAAATGTCGCCTCTCTGCCCCCAGTGACGTGAAGAGGAAGAGTCCGCTGGTGGAGTGGGCACATGGGCAAGGACTGACAATCCTGCCACACGCACCACTACTCAGCAATAACTGCACCCAACTAACAGACAACATAAGTTTAAATGGGTGGCCGACACATGGAAACTCCTAATGACCCCCACGGGTTGGACAACCCCCCCTTAACCTTAGGAATCATGTCCTTTTCATTCAATGTTGCACTGTCGTAGCTGGTTGTAGGTTTATTTTAATTGATGTGCATATTTACATGATGCCCAAAACTATAATGTGTCGGATAGCATGATATACCATCGGCAATGATCCCTATTGCCGAAACCTACATAGCCAAATCGATGGTGGGGATTTTGTCTTTAGCTCCACACCATGATTAATTACAATATATACATCATGTATCTTTTAATGCAAACAGGGTCAAAACTGGGACATTACACTCATTCTTTGTGTGAATATACAGAGCGACTACTCATTCTGTAGCCCAATTGCACCATTTTCATGACTTATTGTTATTAATATTTGATGAGACTTGTGTTTAGTCCTAGATCACTATGCAAGTTTAACATGGTATCAGATCAAAGGTCTCAGGTTCAATTCCCCCGAGCTATGCCGGAGGTAGGGTGTTGGAGTATCAGGTACCTCCACATGGTATAACTGCTTGTTATACACCTGAATGGCACCTCTCCGTCCGAGTGCCGACATCCCTCATGTTGGCACACAAAAGGACACTTATGGATAGAGGTCTGCCCAAAATACTATAGATTGTCTTGTCATGAAATACATTCTTTCACCATCCACCTAGTTACTTTGTCATTTGCCTATATTGAGATGTATTCACGACTATCATTTTATACAACTCGTGCATCACTCGCGAGTCTCTTGTTCAACAAGTCATGAATCCATGTATTCGCGGGTTGCGCTTATACATAGTCGCGAGTCATTCGCGGGTTGCTCTGCTACAGACCCGCGAATGTGTCTCAACATTAAAACATAAAAATACTCGCGCTAATGGGAGATTAGTTAAGTTATTTAACTTAATTTCCTTAACTGCTGTAACTTCCCTAACCTTCGAGAACTGCCTTATGTCACCCATATAAATACAGGCCTTGGGGAGGGTGTCTATTACTACACTTGGAGAGAAAAGTTATGTTGGTGGAGTTTATACAGAAGTATTTGGAGCAGTGAACTTAGAATCCTTTGGTTGCAGAGGAGTCCTTGTCTCAGGCGTTGGGTTGTATCTGAACTCTTTCCATTATTGATAATAAAGAGATTACTTCTTCCATATGTGTTTCATGTCTTGTGGTTTGATAATTATTTATGCTTCTGCATCTATATGTGATTTATCTAACCTGCTTATACATATATGAATCATCTTGTTTCTGGAAAAGTGTTTCTTGACAGGTGAAAGAGGAACAATCCCGAAGACTTTGGAAGTGGAACAGAGAAGAAGAAGATTAGCAAGGATCGACCTTCATTTAACAAGTAAGTCCTTTGATCTTCCTATTTCTTATTATGTGCTTTAAGAGTCAATTGTCTGCAAGTAATTGAGTATGTTGGTAACCCCAGACCTTAGGTTATTAGGTGTATAATCCTGTACAACAGAACTGGCGACTCCACTGGGGAAGCCCGGACTGCTATAGGTTGTTTTATGTCCTCCTGACCAGTTTTGCTTGTGAGTCTGTTTGTGATTTTTATCCTGATTCTTATTTACTTCAGCATTTGAAAGTCCTGGGTTTTTTCTTGATTTTATGAGAAAATTTTTATACCCATTCGCGGGTTGTCTTTCTAGACAGTCGCGAATATTACTGTACATTCGCGGGTTGTTATACTAGACAGGCGCGAGTCACTCGCAAGTTGTTCTTAGTGACAGTCGCGAATACTCCTGGAAGTGGGGATTTTTGAGATAAGTTTTGCTTGTTCTTCTCTTAGTTTGGTCCCTATTTCTGAGTGGTCTTTCTTTAAGAATGCTGTGTAGTGAGTCTGAATACTGTTGGTGATCACATTTCCTTGCTTTTTCGGAAGCTCTTGATTCTTTTTGCTTGGTTTATTTACTGCTTGCATACTGAAGCGTTTTGGCCTGTTTGGGTAGTGGGTTAAAGTGTCTTAGTCCAGATCAATGATCAGGGTCTTGGGCTCAGTTTTTACAGTCTGTCTTCTGACAGTTGCTGGTTGTCACTTGCCTTTGTAAGTCTGCATTGATTCTTTGTCATTGTTTGCACCCAAGCTAGGGTTCCTAGCCTTCCTTCATTGGTTGTCTTTTGGTCCTGTTAGCCTGTTTTCTTCAGCCTATTGCTTTTTTACAGTTTATAAGTGTCAAGTTTGCTCAAGCTTTGTGCATTGTAGATGCATAATAGAGTTTTGATTATTTTTAAAAGTGAAAAGAAAACATAGTTAAAGCTTTTGCATTGTAATTTTTGTATAAGCAGTGTTCATTTCAATTTAAAAATATTATATCAAAAAACTACAAAAACATAAGGCTTAGTTTCTTTCATCGTAGCTTTCATTTCATCAATACATATTTGCAAAAATTAAAAAGAAGTTTGTTTTTATGGTAATTTTGCTTTGAATGCACCTTTACTTTCATTTGTTTCTTGTTTGAGTCAAAACATCATACAGTATACCACTCCATTACCTCTTGAGTAAAGAACAACCCTTTAAAATAAACGCATAAATTAAAATTTACTAGTAAGTTTTTATTTTTAGGGGCCTTTCACCTACTAGCTTAGGCTAGACTTGTGGGCTAGGAAGTGTAAACTTCCCACAAGTTATAAACTCAGATGTAGTGGACCTTTCTTTAGGAAAATCCTTGACTGTATCACTGTATCTGGGAAGCTCCTCTCAAACGGGAGTTAAGCACTAGGCTGCGTGGAGGCTTGGACAGAGGAGATAACCCTCCAAATCCTTGTCAAAACGTAACCCAGGACTTTTATGCATCTGGGGATTCTGTCCTAGACAGAGTTTCGGGCTCAGCTACCCTACCCATGCGTACAAGTTCAACTGACGACTGTCCCCCTAGACAGCTGGTATTGCCAAGGTAGCCTTTAGTTTCTTGTCTTTTAGGGTTCATACCTAGGTAAACCGGAAGGCTATTTCTGGTTCACCTTGAACGGGCTTGGAAGGTAACCCTTGTGGAAAGTGTAGGAAGGTGGTGGGTGATTCCTCCGCTTGTGCCTAAGAACCACCTCAAGGACGCCAAGTAATCGTTCATCAGCTTTCTTCGGGAAAGTATATCTTTTAACCTGGTTTGATTGCTTGAGACTCTATGAACTTTTTTAAGTGTATGCTCTGTGGTTTTTCCTGTGTTTAGTTGGCCTTAGGGTGTGATTTGTTAAATATTTAATTCTGGAGGACCAAATTGTTAGAAGGTCAAGAAGGTTGAGAAACCTTCCTCCTATCACTGCATTGGAGCCTCCACCTTTACCTAAAAGGTGGAGATTAGACACAGAGGGTTCATTTGAACCCGTAGGAACAAGTGAAGTGCTTGGTGAACCGAAACTCATTGGTAACTGTTTCAATCTTGACACAGTTGAGATACAAGAATTGCAGACTGACGAGTTTGCAAGAAATTTTAACTCCCCCTTGACTGACTTAAACGATCCTGTGGTCGTCCAGGTTAGGCCTTTTGATTCACCAGTGCTAGGTGTACATGTGGGTAGAGTCATGTCTTCCGTGGAAGAAATTTCTTTTGTGTTTACCTCAACCATTCCGGTTGAAGGGGTGCTACCTCCCTCGGTTAGTACCCCTAGATCTAGTTTGCCTTCTACACCCTTGACTCCAGCGATCCGGGTGGTTCAACCATCGGTTCACTCAAACATAGGAGGTACTTCTGGTAACACGGTTGCTGGGATCCCCAGTATACCTACCATTCCTTCTTCCTTCCCTTACACTACCCAGAGTGGTCCGGTAGGATCCTCAGCTTATGTCCAAATATTTCCTTGGGGTGGGGGGCACATTCCCCCATCCAGTCCATACGTAGGTCCATATCCTTCATATGTAGGAGTGCAGTTTGGGAGCAACACCTCTTACGGGCAGAGCTTCCAAACCCCTATTTCGGTCCCATACACGAGCTCTCCCTTTTCGTTGTTTAGTGGAGGGATACCTGCTCCAGTCTTTCAGACCCCTGCTTCTATGGGGACGGCCCGAAACACTTACACTACACCTCCCACACAAAATCTTGTGGCTTACGGATGGAATCCGTTTCAAAGCAACCTTCCCACTTCACAACTGGTGGCTGGGGGCAACCCCACTTTTACCCATGGGCATTCGGGGGCAGGTCCCTCGAATCCCCAAGTTGGCACATTTACTACCCCGATTAGGCCCAAACTTCCTTTCCTGGCAACTTTAAACTTGCCAGACTTGTCAAAGTTGATGAATGACCCGGTGAGGCATGACCCCTTGTGGCCACCTGTTCCCACCAAATTGCCATCGGACATCCCTAAGTTCGAAGGTAAAGCTGGTGAATATCCTGGGGCACATGCCACCACTTTTCACTTATGGTGTTCTTCCAATTCGTTGAATGAGGATTCAATTAGATTGAGGCTATTCCAGAGGACCTTGACTGGTACGGTGGCTAAGTGGTATATCGAATTGCCTTCTGCTGCCTTTAGTAGTTTCTGGGATTTGGCTAGTGCTTTCCTTAGCCACTTTCAGCTTCCGGTTCGATACGATTTCGGAACGGACTTGTTGTCTACTTTTAGACAAAATAAGGCTACCCACATCTCGGATCATATCCAAGAGTGGAGGAGGTGAAAGAGCCTTATCAAAGCCACCATTCCCCCTGAGTTTCTATTAGAATGGTTCCTTAAATCACTGTTGCCATAAATATCTAAGGATGTTTCCACATCAGGAGTAACGAATGAAGAGGAAGCCATACTCAGGGCCCAACAGTTAGACTTGATTTACTCACAGTGTGGGATCTTGTATGAGATCATCCCTGAGGCACCGAGGCCTTCGCACGAGGCGGAGAAGCCTAAGCCTGGACCCCACGCCGATGGTGTGGTTGGGTCTGTCAATTCTCCCACCGTAGAGTCTTTAACTAAACAACTTCACCAGTTGTCTATCAAGCAGTCTACGGCAGTGGCAACAAAGGCTGCCCCCTCTCCCAAAAATGCAAATGTTTTTGCGCAAACTTCTTCTAAGGGCAATCAGCAGCTCGACAGGAAGAAGAAGAAAGGTAAGAAAGGAGAGGGAAACCAAAACAAGCCCAAACCTGCGAACAATGTTGATGGGGGCAAAAAAGAAAAGAAGAAGGTCAAGTTCCCTTGTAAGTTGTGCCAAGAGGACCACCTTACTCACCTTTGTCCCCTTATGGATCAAGCCCAGAAGCTGCTCAAATCTCAACAACCGGCTGTCCTGAAGGACCCGTTTCCCCAAGGACAGAACTCTGCTTCAGCTTCTAATGTAGCAGGGGGCACTCAAACTGCCCCTGACCCTAATTATATCAACATGGTTCGATCTTCGACTTTGTTGCAAACCAGGAACAAAAACTATGAAACTGAGACTTCTGAGAAGGGTAAAGCTGTAGTTGAACCTTCCAACCCTCTCACGATAGAAAAACCTGCCGAAACTATGCTGAAGATACCGAAAGGTGTTTTCAAGAAGACTTTGCATAACCCTAATGCTAGGGCTGCTTCAAACTACTTCATGGTTGAAGACTTAGCTCAAACCCCGTGTGCAATGTCAGCTTTAGAGGTGTTACAGAGTTGTCCTGCCCAGCGGGATGCTCTCTTAGCAGCTTTAGGTAGCATGGATTCTTCGAGTCTCATGGCGAAATTCAATCTGTCTGATGTTAAAATTCGCCTGCCTTACCATGTAGCCCTATCGATAGATGTCATCCATGGTGGTAAGACCATTGGAAGGGCAGTTGTTGATGAAGGAGCCTCTACATGTGTTATGTCCCTGGCCTGTTGGAAAGCTCTTGGATGCCCAGAGCTGGTTCCATCAAACACTTTACTTATTGCTTTTGATGGAAGATCCTTCCGTCCTCATGGTATCCTGTCGGCTTTCGAGCTTAAATTGGCAGGCAAAGCAGTGTCTGTTGAAGTTGAAGTGATTGATGCTCCCTTGGACTATAATTTGCTTCTGGGAAGGAATTGGACTTATGCAATGTCTGCTGTTGCATCGGCTGTTCTTCGTGTCGTGGTTTTTCCACATGAGGGCAAGTTGGTTACTGTTGACCAGCTTGATTTTACCCGAAAAGGTCGTTTAGAGTCTAAGGAATCCATTGTGCCATTGGTTGATCAGGTCAAACCTGCTGCACAGAGCTTGGGAGCTGGAATGTACGCATCATTGATGGGCACATTTGACCTTCCAGCCCCGATGAACTATATTGGTTCTACTACTGTGGGGAAGTCCATCACTACGGTTGGTGATAGGAATGATCCTTGGGTCCTCCCAACTCCCCATGAACCAGAAGTACCCTTATCAGCAATAGAGGTATCTTATCAAGCCATCGTTGAAGCTACTACTGATCCCATTCCAGTTCCTCTTTTAGTCTCGGATGATCTGGAAGAAGTCTATTTGCCCGCATGGGCAGAAAACTCTTTATATTCCATAGATTGCTTAGATACCATTTTTCCTTCCAATGAAGCTATCCTGGAAGCTATGAGTGGACGTGATAATATTTGTGAGGATTTTCATCATCGATCCTATTTTCTTCCAGATCTGAGCAAGATAGAAAACCAAGAGTCTAAGGTGAGACTGTCAGATGATATTGAGGTACCTATCAACCCTTTGCCTAGGGAAGGGGTGTTTGCTGAGGGGAATATGGCAAACGTTTCCACCACTATACCTGTCAATATCTCTGTGAACCCAGATGTCATGGAAAACATCTATATAGGTGCAAACTGCTCTCCGGAGGAGATTGCCATCTACACTGCCCTTTTCAAGGAATTCCACGATATCTTTTCCTGGTCATATGAGGAGATGCCAGGCATTGATCCATCTATTGTCCAACATGAAATCCAAACCTATCCTGATGCCAAGCCGGTTCGACAGAAATAATGCCCCGTGAACCCGCGTAAAGCGGTGGCTGTGAAGGCAGAAGTTGAGAAGCTCTTGAAAGTTGGTTTTATATATCCCATAGCTTTGACTGAATGGGTATCCAACCCTGTTCCTGTTGATAAAAAGCAAGGGACTATTCGCGTTTGTACTGACTTTAGAGATCTCAATAAAGCCTGTCCCAAGGATAACTACCCCACACCATTCATTGACCAGATCATAGATGCATGTGCGGGGAGTGAAGTGTTTTCGTATATGGATGGTTTCTCCGGCTACAATCAAATCCAAATCAAACTGGAAGACCAACATAAAACTGCTTTCATTTTCCCTTGGGGTACATTTGCGTATAGAAAAATGCCCTTTGGATTGAAAAATGCTGGGGCTACCTTTCAACGAGCCATGAACTTTGCTTTTCACGACATAAAAGCCATTGTTGAACCTTACCTTGATGACCTGCCTGCACATTCTCGCAAGAGGGTCCAGCATCCAGACCATTTGAGGTTGATTTTTGAAAGATGCAGATACTATAAAATTCGCTTGAATCCCCACAAGTGTGTTTTCTGTGTCAAGTCAGGAAGATTACTCGGATTCATCGTATCTAGTAGAGGCATCCAGGTGGATCCTTTAAAAGTTGAGGCCATTGTAAATCTGCCTCCTCCTTGTTCTCTCAGGCAACTTCAAAGCCTGCAAGGAAAGTCCAACTTTCTTTGACGTTTTATCGTTAATTATGCCAAGATCACTAAAGGTTTCATGCGCTTGCTCAAACAAGACACTCCTTTTGTATGGGATGAAACCGCACAACTTGCGTTCGAGGCATTGCAAAAATATTTGCTGTCGGCTCCTTTGTTACGCCCACCAGATTATTCTAGGGATTTTATATTATATCTGGCTGCGTTGGAGTCAACCATTGGGGTAGTGCTAGTTCAGGAAGACGATAAGCTCGTTGAGCATGTCATTTATTATCTTAGCCGTGCTTTGGCTGGACCTGAGCTTAGGTACTCCCACGTCGAGAAGTTAGCCTTAGCAGCTGTTTATGCTGTGCAGAGGTTGCGCCATTACATTTTACTGAGGACCACCACGGTAGTGGCGGATGTGAATCCTTTCCAATATGTTTTATCCCGACGGATTGTTGGGGGAAAATTCAACAAATGGATTGTCATTCTCCAGGAGTTTGACTTGGATTTTCAGTTCGCTAAGTCTAAAAAGTCCTTAGTTTTTGTTGAGCAAATAGCAGAATTTCCCACTGAAGAAAATGTAGCGGTCGAGGATGACTCATTCCCAGATGAGCACATCTTCTTAATATCCACCTCTGATCCTTGGTATGGGGATATTCTTATATATCTCCAGACTTTGAAGTATCCTGCCGCTTACTCTAGGGAGGAACGACGTAAGTTACGCCTTCATGCCAAGAACTACCTCATTATAGGAGATACATTATATCGACGAGGGGCAGATTCCGTCTTGCATCGCTGCCTTACTCATGAGGAAGCGGGGATTGTCCTAAATGATTCTCATAGTGGAGCACGTGGGGGTCATTTATCTGGGTTAGCAACGGCCCAGAAGATTTTGCATGCTGGTTATTTCTGGCCCACGATCTTTAAAGATTGCGTGGAAGCCGTGAAGCGCTATCATCCATGTCAGCTTTACACCAGAAAAATGCGGTCGCATCCTGCTCTGTTATTTCCTGTTGTCTCGGTAGGCCCCTTCATGAAATGGGGGATTGATTACATGACATGCAACCCAGTCTCGGCTGGGGGGCATAAATACATCATTGTTGCCGTTGACTATTTTACGAAATGGGTAGAGGCAATGCTTACTTTCAAAGATAACGGGGAAACTGCAGCTTTCTTTGTTTTCAATCAAATTATTTCAAGGTTTGGTATTCCCAAAGTGATTGTCACTGACCATTGCAGTCATTTTCAAAATAACATGATGACGGAACTGACCACCATGCTCGGATTTCGACAAGAGCATTCTTATCCATACTATCCGCAAGCAAATGGTCAAGTTGAGGCTGTAAACAAGACTTTGAAAACTATCCTTAAACGGAAAATTGATACAGCCCGTTCTAATTGGCATATCATGTTATATCCTACTCTTTGGGCTTATCGAACTAATGTTAAGACTGCCACGGGTTATTCACCTTTCCAACTCGTTCACGGGGTGGAAGCAGTCACTCCGATTGAATGCGAAATCCCGTCCTTGCAGATAGCCATTCATATGTTACCTGATACGACTGAGCTTGAAGAACGTCTAGTACATCTAGAACACCTTGATGAGAAACGTAGAGATGCATTGACTGCCAATCAGGCTCATAAGAATATGGTTAAATCTCAATATGATAAAACGGTCAAACCTAGGGTTTTCTCTAAAGGGGAACTTGTCTTGCTTTGGGACCAAGATAAAGAACCTATGGGGGCAGGAAAATTCAAGGCTATGTGGTTAGGACCCTATGTCGTGTCAAAAGTTTTGAGTAAAGGCGCATATGAATTAGTGGATTATGATGGGAATAAGCTGCCTGAGCCTAGAAATGGGCTCTACCTGAAGAAGTACTATGCTTAGGCTTAGCACTTTTTCTTGTATTTTAGTGAATGTATTTTTATGTACATTAGGTTGTTAGTTTTGTTTTTTATATTATCTATTGGTTTTTGTAGATGTCTTCCGAAATGTATGTAGGTTTCACTGATGGCACCAGCCGTCATACTTGCAACCTGGCTTCGGCAGCATGGGTTATCTATTCTCCCACAGGACAGCTTGTTGCCGCGGGTGGCGCTTGTCTTGGTCCTGCTTCTAATAATGTTGCTGAGTATAGGGCTATTATTGAGCTCCTATGGGATGTTTTGTCATGTGGCATCACCCAACTTGAAGTCCGTTTGGATTCTCAGTTGGTAGTTTCCCAGCTCAATCGAGCTTATCAGGTACGAAATCCTAGCTTGTTACATCAGTTCATGCAAATTCGTTTACTGGAAAGACATTTTGAAGTTATTACTTTTAATCATATTCCACGAAATCAAAATTCATTGACTGATGCATATGCTAATTATATTTTGGATTGGCATCTCACACACATTTCATAAAATATATAGCAAACATGTAAAGAACACTTGTAAATAAACCGACAACCAAAAAATATATATATATATATGTAAAATATCTGTCATAGATAGGTCGATTCTAATCCGTAGATCCCATCATATACAAAATATACAAAATGTGGATCATCGTCCATCAAAATTCCCTAGAACTAAGCCTGCCCACCATGGCCACTAGGACCACCTTGGTCCCCGTGATCTCTAGGAACCCTGGCTTCCTCAGCCTCGGCTTCGGCAGCCTCCACCGCATCTCTGTAGACAAGTGCTGCTCTAGCTACTTGCCTGAACAGTCGTAGCCATATCGGTGGAACCCCTACTACAAACTCCTGCATGGCTGTAGGTATGTGCTCAATCCGTATCGTAGGTACTCGCTGGGTCAGCCTGGCTAGCTTCCCCTCTAGTACCCAAACTAATCCTGGGTCTCCTCCTACAACCGGTCGCACGAACATCCGCGGGTTCCCTTCAGGGCGGACTGGTCCAATATCTGCATTTTGACGCATGTCTAGGATTAGGACTTGTACATATGTATATATTCTATCATTTGAAAATTCATAAAAATTTGAAAATGATCAAAATTAAAAAATCACTTACCCATCTCGCCCCATATTCCTCCTGGAGGGAGGACAAGGTTGGGATCACCTCGGAAATCCATCCCAGCGTATGGAAACTGCTCCAACGTTGGCAGCTGTCGTTCCCACCATACATAAAAGTCATCATCGTAGACGCTATGTACTATGTCTCCTCCTCCTTGATGGAGGAAGATATCTCCCCAGCGGCTCAGCCTCGGCTGACATGGATGTCGGACCTGTAGTGGTATCGCAGGGCTCATAGCTGGTACCCTCTCAAAGAAGAACGCTACTAGTATGCTGGCATAACCAAAGTTCTTGTGTCTTCCTCTCCTACAGTCGGAAAGTTGCCTCTTCATGATGGGGAGCACTCCCGAGCACCAATCATAGAGGGCACCTCTAAAGCAATCAACCACCACCCTCATTTGATTCCTGGTGGCCATATGCAACCCTAATGACCCTGCAAGTCTCACAATAGTGCTAGCTAGTACATGGAGTGTGAAATCCTGGATGTTTGCAATAATAACACTGCTGCCCCTCTTTTGCGTACTTGGTGTACATAACATGTCAACATAGCTTTGGACACTCAAGGGGTCTCCGCCCCTGCCAGTGCCCTCCAAGTTCACCGGTGTCCCCCGTTGTGATAACCCGGTTATGAAATATATATCCTCTACGGTAAGCTCCAAAGTCTCACCTTGAAGATTAAATATCCCCATGTCATGATCCCAGTAGTTGACCATGAATTCTAGTAAGCGGACATTTGACCGCATGGGCGATGTGCAAAAGAACTTCAGCAGCCCGCAAGTTCTCAATGCTTGTATTACAGCCACGCTTTGGAGCGCTGCATGATCCATTATTTCATGTTCTCTTTCCCTCCACTCCAGCACCATATTTTTCCTGGCAAATACACACAATTTGGTTCAGTATTTCATCTTTAAAAATAAAAAATTGAGCATAAATTTTGAGTTTTCACCCATCGCACAGCACTCGCGACTGTCTAGTTAGGCAGGCCGCGAGTCATTCGCGACTGCCTAGTTCGACAACTCGTGAGTAAAACGCGTATTCATGACTTTTACTCTTTGCAACCCGCGAATGCACCCTTATGTAATTTGGGATGATGTAAAATACTGAATTAACCATTAATTTTGATATTTGTTTGGATCAAATTGAAGGGTTTAGGGTGTAGAGTTACCTGCAACTGACGGATCTGAATTCCGACGGTCCAATTGTCCACGGTAATCGATCAAAGATAGAGGGTAAACTTTCCTTTTTGGTCCAAAAATTGCAAATGGTGAGAAATGTTTTAATTTTCAAACTATTTATAGAAATAAAATTTCGTAAAGTGGGTTTTTTTGTATAGTTTGAAATGTCAATTGACTAATATCACCCTCTTTGTGCCTTGGAACAGGTTTACCAACTTTTCAAAGTGTTGATACTTATATAGGGTGGTTTTGCTATCTCCAACACATGTTGGTATCTTATCACTCCACATTAACCTTAGTATTCAACGTTTTGCCACGGACTATGGTATCCTAAACCATTAGTCCCTTGTCTTTACCATTGTTCTTCCATGGCTAGGATCCTTATTTCATGAGTGTCATCTTATTATGCCTTTGCCATCCTTTGGTACTCATGCCGTCACTGTTTCAGGCCCAGGGGTTTCCTCATAGCTATTTTTCACGCCAAATAGAGCTTCTTCTGAATCTCTTTTTACAAGCTATCCCTTTATAGGACTCCCTGACCTTATGGAGTTTCTTTAGGCCCAGGTCTGACTCCTTCAAAATAGACTTGACTGCCGAGTTATCTCGTCCATTCAAGCTCGTTAAGAATATGTGAACGGGCATCCACATTGGTGGTAGGTTATCTCTTTCTCGGACCATGCGGAATAATACGAGAAAGGATCACTCTCTTTTCTTTTGAATTGAGAAGAGTATCCTCAGGTATAGGTTTATCACTTTTTCGGACCCGAGGGACTAAATTTACGGAAAAGGAACACCCGTTTTGAGCTTAGTTTTCTCTTTTTCGTGCTCTCGACCCAAACATGAAAAAGATTCCGAGTGTACTTAGTGTCTTTGTCATGCTCGTTAAACACTACAGAACAAAGCAACGAGTTTATTGTTGTAAGCCCCATTTCTCGTAACCAAATGGATCTTTCCGAGTGATCTTGCTTTCCTTCACACTCGTAAAACTCAAGCTATCTTATGCTGTTCTGGAAGGAGCGTTGGGTAGGTGGTAATTTAACCTTTTTCGGACCTCCCTGACTAAGTACAAAAAAGGTGCGCCTTTTCTTCTTCGGAAGTTAAGAGAGTTCTTCTGTGGTTTGTTTTATACTTTTTCGGCCCCAGGAGACTAAATTGGACGAAAAAGGACCCCCCTGGAGTCTTCTTTGGAGTTTTCAGACTCTCTAAATGTGAAACACCATTTGAGCATGTACTAGTTCGGGCTCATTAAATCCACGGATCAGTGTATCAAGCATTATTTTCCCATCTCTTCAAGCTTGTTAAAAAATGAAGAGGGAACCGAGTTTACTTTCCTGGACTTGTTAAAATTTAACAGAGAAGGTAAGGAAGAAGTTTTCTCTTATTTTCAGTAATGGCAGCATGTCGTCCTTGAACATAGCACTCTTTGCTTTCCGATATCCATGTTTCAGTATACACTTGTGTTCAGCTATCACTTTGAGTTTCTTACTCCTCCTCTTGTCCATTATACCTGGGGAATATGATCATGTCTCCTACATGAAAGATAAGTCTAGTTGTTCTATCTATCCGTTGTACACTGCCTTGGGTCATCTCTGTGTTGTGCTCACTGTTCAAGGACTTTACCCAATGTATGATCTATCACCTGATTCCATCATTGTTATATCTGCTATCTATTTGTGTCTCCCTTCTTTTGCCCAGTTCCTAGTCACTCTTGTGATCCGTTGGAGGATCT
>LPNX010210277.1:3376-30760 GCA_001517045.1 Pseudotsuga menziesii
TATAAGGTACGAGGTTAGATCCTTTAGTGTTAGATGTTTTTATTTCTATTGCATATTGGGAAAGATTGATTTCTGGAGTCTAGCTGTCTGTTGTGGTACCCCAAGCCATAGGAATTTCTCTCCGTAACAATGTGAACCTGAGTGTTTCATCTGTCCTAGGCTTATAGATGTGATGTGAGTTTATGATGCATAGTAAAAGTCAGTGCAGCAAAGTGTATTCGTGTATATTTTCAATTGTCTATATATGTAATGTTGCTATAATCAACAATCTTTTGCATTTTTTAACATGGTATTAAAGCTTTTATAGGCCTGCACTCTCCCATTAAAAGTGTCAAATACCATGGTTTTTTTCAAAAGTGTAAATCTTAGTACATATTTTGTAGATTTCCCTTTTTTTATTTGGGATTTTTCAAAAGTGTAATCCTTAGTACATATTTTTGGAAAGTAGATTTCTTTTTTAGTTTTGTTCATTCAGAATTAACCTATATGAAGACTGGAGCATTTGTTTGAGAAGTATTGTTTTTTTTTGTGCATATGAGATGGCAATTTTCTTTTAATCCTTTTTCAAAAGACATGCATCCTTTGATCTTGATACATGCCATATTCTCTTTGCTATTCAAGAATGGTGAAAGACATGCATCTTTTGATATGTCATGCATGCCATATTCTCTTGTATTCAAGCATGGTGAAAGGCATACATCCTTTGATTTGTCCTCCATACCATAATATTTTGTTGTTCAAGCATGGTGATGGTGATATGTTTATGGAGGAGTTATACGTTATTTTGGTTATTTCATATTTGTTTGTTGGGAAACAAAATTGTATCAAGGCAAGTATTATTGTGTTGTTTGTGAAGAGGTAAGAGGAATCAATTATGCACACTTGGAAAGGTGATTATTGTTATTGTGTTGTTTGTGAAGAGGTAAGAGGAATAAATTATGAACACTTGGAAAGGTGATTATTGTTCACTTTCATTAGTACACGAACATTTGTTTGGGTGTATGATTTTTTTTGGAGTGAATTTTGCAATTGTGACCAAACTATAAATCTTAGTTTCCACAAATGGAATAGAGTGCAAGCCTATTGCATAGCACTTGTGTCCCTTAGTTGCTGAAGATAGCATCAAGTGCCACCTTGATAATGAAAGCCTAATACTTAAGAAGAATATGAATATTGTTAATTAGAATATGAATATGGTTAATTGTTATCTCTTGTGTAGTTAGAAACAAGTGCATGTTAGGAAAGTATCACAAAGAAAAAAATGCCCTTGAAGCAAGTAGTCAATTAGATTTAGACAATTTGTGTGGTCCTTTGATAAGGTCATCATGGGAAGGCATGAAGTATTTTATGATATTTGTGGTTTCTCAAGAAAACTGTGGCCATGCTTGCTCAAGAAGAAGTTAAGAGCTTTCGAAGAATTGAAGGCTATGGTGGAAAGTAAAGTGGAAGCAAGACCAAGGTTTGTAAAAAATATAATGAAGGAAAATACAAATATGAATACTTCATTGTTGTTGTAAGTATGACATTTACAAATATCTAACTTACTCATATTCTCCTTTTTACCTCTCAAACCCTCGCTTCTTGAAATAAAATCCTTAAGTTCAAGTGAGGCCTTGAGGAACTAAGAGGGATTTCCAATGTCATCGCACAAGCCCCCTTTTCTCTTTAGGATGGATTGACTCTGGTTAAGGGGGTTCCCTAGATAGGATTGCTGGAGTTTTAGGAAATGAATTGTAAGGTGAAACAAAGAGATAATTTCCGTAAAGTAGTTTTGTAAGTTTAGAAATTGAAAGTGGATGGGGGATTTATATTTTAATTTTTTCAGAACCTAATTGAAATTATGTTTCCAGAAAAAGACAAGATTTATATTTTAATTGCCCCAGTTAAGTTGGTAATGCTGTTATTAAGGTGTTGTTGGTAATGCTATTAGAAGACTTGAAAATTAATCAGTGAAGCCATTTCACTTATGATTCAGTAAAAAGGGGATTACAATATCTTGGATATATTTTCAAATGATTTATTGCAGTAGAGAGACAATACACTAGAATGCCAAAGAAACGCCAATATCTTGGATAAAGCTTCAAACGTTTTAATAAAGTTGTCATTTAGTTCTATTTTTTGCTTTTTTTTTTGTAGTTATATTAGTACACACACAATAATTGCAATTATATTATACTTATTTTTAATTTGGTATGAGGTAATATTAAAAATATATGAGAAATATGCATTGTGGTATGAAATTAATACTAACATTTGATATTGATTTTTTTTCCAGATCACAACAATTGATGACTCTATAGATAATGACCCAAATTATGTTGAGCCTACATTGGATATAGAAGAAAAAGAAGATGATGAGGGTGATGATGATGATGGCGTCAATGACGACGAGGTTAATCAAGATGACGATTTTGATGATCATGAACATGATATTGATGATGATGTTGGTGGTGCTAGTTAGAGACTGATGCTATGCAAGAACATGATACATTTTGTATTATATTTACATATATAACTATGATACATTTATAATTTATAATTTTATATTTATATATAGAGATTATACAACATTTTTTTTGTTAGTGGGGTATTTACTTCACATATATATTTGACTTCGCTTTACTTTACTACAATGATATCCATGAAAGGTTTTGATTTGTTGATCAAACATTTGAATTTTAGTTTATTTGATTAAAGAACATGATACATTTTGGATTATATTTACATATATTATTGATGATATATAACTATGATAAATTTATAATTTTGACGTATGTATATTATACAACTTGTTTTTTGTTAGTTTGGTATTTAAATTATATATATGTTTGACTTCTTTTTACTTTACCCTAGTGATATCCATGAAAGGTTTTGATATGTTGATCAAACATTTGAATTTTAGTTGATTTGATTAAAGAAGATGGTGATATAATTAGTAATGTATTGTTTATTTATTTATATTGGAAATTGCCAATGTTCTTTTGATGAATAATTAGCATTATATATACGATGATTTTACTATTTTTGGGTGGATGTTGAGAATTTTCAGTAAACTTCTTCAGAAATGTTATGTTTTAATTTTGAATTTTTAATGATATTTGATAATTTTGATATATTTCAACATTTAATTGAAGTTAATAAAATGGATGCAAAAACAATAAAAAATGTTATATTTCACTATTAATAATTGAATTTTAAATTCTTAATTAACAGTAAATACAAAACAAAACACAAAATGGATGCAACATTATATGCAACACTAATTGCAAATCTAGATGAAAAACATGACGCAAAAGTAGACATCACACCAAATGCAAACGTGGATATAAAAGTGGACGTCACATAAGACAATGTGGACACAAAAATGGACATCACACTAAACATAGAATTGGCTGAAAAAACTAGACACAATTAAAGGCTCAAAACTATATTCAATATTAGGCCCAAAACTATATGCAAAAGTGGATTCTTGGTTGGACGCTAAAGTTGGAATAAAAGTGGGCGCATCATTTGATGTAAAACCAGACACAACACTAGACGTAAAACTGTGAGCAACACTTGACACAAAGAAAGAGTTAAAACGAGATACAATATTGGATGTAAAATGGGATGAAACACTAGATATAAAAGTAGATGCAATATTGGATGTAAAACATGACACAACATTAGACACAAACATGGGTGCAACATTAGGTGCAACACTGGTTCCAAACCTAGATGCAAAAAAAGACATCAACCAAGATGGAATATTAGGTGCAAACCTAGACGCAAAAGAAGATGTGATGCCGAAAACTAGATGCAAAAGTGGATTGTCGGTTGGATGCAAAATTGGATGCTAAAGTTGACATAAAATTGGATGCTAAAGTTGGCATAAAATTGGATGCATCATTCGATGTAAAGCCAAGCACAATACTAGGCACAAAACTGTAAGCAAAACTTGGCACAAAGAAAGACATAAAACGAGATACAATATTGGGTGTAAAATGGGTTGAAACATTGGATGTAAAACTAGATGCAATATTGGATGTAAAACATGACACAATATTACACACAAACATAGGTGCAACATTAGGTGCAAGCTGGGTGCAAACCTAGATGCAAAAAAAGACATCAACCAGGATGGAATAGTAGGTGCAAACCTAGACGCAAAAGAGGACATGAAATATGATGATATTTTGGGCACAAACATGGACGCAAAAAAAATGTAAAATGGGATGCAAAATTAGAAGTAAAACTAGACGTAAAGCTAGACGCAAATGTAGACGTAAAAATAGATACAGAATTGGGTGCCAAACTTGACATCCAATTAGGAGCAACATCAGATGCAATATTAGATGTTAAACTGGGTGCCAAACTAGGTGCAAACAAGGATGTAACCAAGGGCGCAAAAAAGATGCAAAATTGGGCACAAAAAAAAGGTGTAAAAAAAGACGCAAAAAAATGGGCGCAACAAAGGAAGCAAAAATGGACGTTTAAAAAGATGAAACAAAAGACGCAATAGACAGCGTTTTACGAAAATGTACAATAGCGCCTATTTTAGCGCCATATTGTTCATCACAATTGAGAAAAAATTACACTAAAATTTGGCGCTAAATCCAGTTTTTGTTGTAGTGTACAGAGAGATGTCGGGGATTGACCCATCCATTGTGGTCTATGAGATTAAAACCTATCCCATGGCTAAAACTGTCAGGAAAAAACTAAGGCAAGTCCATCTTTGGAAGGCCATAGCTATTAAAGCTGAAATTGAGAAACTTCTCAAAGCTGGGTTTATTTATCTTGTACCCCTGATGGAATGGGTATCAAATTTTGTCCCTGTCAATAAAAATCAAGGCACCATTAGAGTCTGTATCGACTTTAGGGATTTGAATAAATCTTGTCCCAAGGACAACTTTCCTACTCCGCATATCGATCAGATTATCGACAACTGTGATGGAAGTGTCATCTTTTCATTTATGGATGGTTTCTCTGGCTATAATCAGATTGAGATATTACCCTCTGATCAGCATAAGATGGCATTCATTTTCCCATGGGGAACCTTTGTATATAAGAAGTTACCTTTTGGCTTGAAAAATGCTAGAGCCACGTTCCAACGTGCATTGTCCTATGTGTTTCATGATATTAAGCATATTGTTGAACCATAACTTGACGACCTCCCTACTCATTCACAGTGATAGGAGGACCATCCTGGTCATCTTAGAGAGATATTCCTGAGATGTCGTCATTATAATATATGGCTCAATTCACATAAATGTGTTTTTTGCGTTGAGACGAGACGTCTGCTAGGTTTTTTGGTATCCAAAGATGGCATCTGGATTGATCCTTTGAAAATTGCTGCCATTATAGCTCTACTAGCCCCAACTAATCTCCTTGAACTCCAAATTTTGCAAGGGAAGGAAAACTTTCTCCATCATTTTGTGTGCAATTTCGCAGAGAAAATGCACGGTTATATGCGTCTCCTCAAGAAGAACACCCCATTCTTCTGGGATGACTAGGCCCAGTGTGCCTTTAATAATCTTAAGCACACTCTGACTTATTCACCCGTGATACACCCCCTAGATTATTCAAAGGACTTTCTTCTATATATTGTTGCCTCCGCTACTACCATCGCTATAGTTTTAGTGAAGGAAAATCTCCACGGTCAAGAGCACGTGATTTATTATGCCAGTAAGAATCTTATGGATTTTGAAACTCGCTATTCACATGTGGAAAAGTTAGCATTAGCCACGATCATTGCTGTACAAAAGTTTCCTCACTACATTCTGCTCCGCACTACCATTGTATTGGCAGACCAGAACCCTATGTATTACATCCTGACTCATCAGGTGCTCGGGGGAAAGTACTCCCGATCAATAGTCATACTATAGGAGTTTGATCTGGAATTGGCCAAAGCCACATCAAAGAAATCCTTGATATTTGCTGAGCTCATGTGTGATCTTTCCTGTGCTTCGACGAAATCTGAGCCCAGTGATTCATTTCCAGATGAATTCCTGTTCCTGATTAGCACTACCGACCCTTGGTATGGATATTTGCTTATTTATCTCCAAACAAAATGATTTCAGCCGCATTTATCCCATGACGATCGCCACCGTATTCGTCACCACATGAAATACTACCTCATCCTGAATGATACCTTGTATAGACGTGGGATTGATTCTATTCTCTGGTGATGCCTCACCCATGAGGAGGCTGAACATGTGTTGAATGATTTCCACTCTGGAGCATGTGGCGGTCATTTATTTGGGATGGCTACAGCCCAGAAAATCCTTCGCGCTGGCTATTTCTAGCCTTCTGTCTTCAAAGACTGTCATGAGGCTGTTAAGAAATGCCCACCTTGTCAACACTTTTATCGTAAAAAGCACACCCATCCTGCTCTACTACACCCCTTCATTGCCGTTGGCCCATTCTCCAAATGGGGGATTGACTTCATGCATTGTAAGCCTACCTCAGCCGACGGGCATGGTTACATCATCGTAGTCATTGACTATTTCACAAAATGGGATGAGGCCATGCCTACATATGTAGAAGATGGTAATACTATCGCTCTCTTCTTGTTCAATCATATCATAACTAGATTTGGAGTCCCACATTCCATCGTTACTGATCATGGATCCCATTTCCCTAATCAAATGATGGAGGAACTGAGTTCCAAGCTAGGTTTTTGCCATGAAAACTCTATGCCATATTATCCACAAGCTAATGGTCAGGTAGAGTCCATTAGCAAAGTTTTAAAAACTATGCTTCATCAGATGGTTGGAGATCATAAATCCAACTGGCACCATGTTCTTTTCTCCGCTCTTTGGGCTTATCAAACTTTTGTGAAAACAACCACTAGTTTCATGCCATTCCAGCTTATCTATGGACTTGAAGCTATCTTACCGATTCAATGTCAGATTCCATCCTTAAAACTTGTCGTCGAACTTCTCCCAGACACTCTTGTAGAGGAAGAAAGATTTTTGTACTTAAATAACCTTGACGAGACTCGGAGAGATGCTACCTTGGTTAATGAGGCACATAAGAAATGCGTCAAGGCATAGTATGATAAATCTGTCCAACCTCGTGTCTTTAATGAGGGTGACCTAGTTTTGACTTATGATCAGAGATATGACCAACTAGGGAAGGGTAAGTTCAAGTCCATGTGGTATGGACCATTCGTCATTTCTAAGGTGTTAGAGAAAGGAGCTTACGAGCTTGTTGATTATGATGGAATCCCTTTGGGGAAACCTCGCATGGGTTGTACCTGAAAAGGTACTATGCCTAGGTATTTCTTGGATAGTATTTTGTATATATGTATATTTCTTGGCTTTTAGTGTGCTTTAGTATTTTCAAGATGGTTTTGAGTTTAGTGTCTGCATCTATTTATACCATGTTTTGGTCATGCATATGGCTTTCTACAGCTTCGTTGATGGTTCTTGCCACCACACCTTGAATCTTGCCTCAGCTGCTTGGGTCCTCTATTCCTTGGTTGAAGATTTGGTCAGTTCAAGAGTAGTTTGTATAGGTCCCAGTACTAATAACATCATCGAGTATTAAGCAGTCATCGGTCTCCTGACTGAAGCTGCCGCCCATGATGTTCGCAATCTTGTAGTCTTGATGGACTCGCAACTCATGGTTTTCCATTTAAACCATGTTTACACCATTAGAAACCCTGTGCTTCTCCACCTTTTCTAGAGAGTATGTTTGCTGGAAAGATCATTTGAAACCATCACTTATAGGCATATCCCTAGGGAACATAATGTATTTTCTGACTCATTAGCTAATTACATCATATATTGGCATATTTCTCATTCATGACATTGAAATCAAACATGGTCCATTGTAAATAAACATGTAAAGACACATAAAACTCATATAAAATACATTTACCATTTGAGACATATAAACACCGGGTAAAAGTCTGTATATATATATATATACGAAAATTTTTACAAAAAATAGGTCCCAAGACCTCATTTGAAGCACGTAGGATTTCAGGCAAAATCACTATACAAAATCCTAAAGTTGTCAGCTTTCAGTATATATCTCATACACTAGTGATGCTCGTGGTAGCACATCACTGCCCGAGCTACTCTATGAAATAGCCTACTGAATTGACTCGGTACTCCCACTGTAGATCTCTAATACCTCATCGGGAGGTCATCAATGGAAGCATCTGGGATATCCAGGGTCAACCTCTCCAGGTTTTCCTCTAACTCCCCAGTGATATCATCGCTCTATGGTACAAAGCGGGCTCCACCTCGCCTATCCAGTGGATATGCTTCTCCAGGTCGCGCTGCTCCAAAATATGCATGAGAATATACAGGTCTCGTCACTTAACATAAAAAGTATAAAACATTAAAAAACATAAAAAACATTTTATCCATTTTAGGGTTTCTTGCTTCTTACCGATGTCGCCCCACTGTTCGCCAGGTTGGAGTGGCAAGTTAGGATCTCTAGTGAAGTCTGTACCTGTGTAAGCATAATCCTCAACCATGAGGATTTGATCTCGGAGCCATTTGAAGAACGGGTCACCGAACTTCACCTTCCCTCTACCTGCTCCTATACGAGCCATGATTTGGACCCACCTCATCATATGGGGGTCTTGTTCTCCTAGACTTCTAAATACCGCCTGAGGTCTCATCTATGGAACCCGCTCGAAGAAGAAGTAGGCTAAAATGGAGCCATAGCCAAATTGCTTTAGCTCTCCCTACTGACACTTAGTCAGCTGATCTTTGAATATCAGAAGTATGGAGTCCATCCAGATGAATACCGTGGGTGACATGGCCTCTATGGCATATAAGATGTGTGCCCTAGAAGCTTGGTGCACACCCTGAGTATCAGCCACCCTCTGCATAGTAAATAGGATGGTCCATAGGGGCCCATCCGTCACTGCTCTGATGGGGATTTTCTTCCCCAATGTGCTCGTCCCTAGAGCATAGTGATGATCTATCGGTTCTTGAGTGGTAACATCCCCTCCATGGGAACTTGTCAATGAGATGGGGGCACCCCATCTTGAGAGACCAATCAGGAAGTAGATATCCTCTACCTCTAGTGTCAGAATATGGGCCCCCACATTAAAGTACTACTACTCTAGATTCCACATCCATAGTATGTGCTCTAATAACCACTCGTGTGACACCATGCTTGGGGTCCAGAAGAATTTCAGCAGCCCATAGTCCCGTAATGCAGCAATACAACCCGCATTCCTTTCAGCAAAAGCATCACCATTGTCATGTTTCCTTTCTTTCCATATCACCATGTTTGAGCAACAAAAACCTGCCAAAAACAATCATAGCACCCATTAGAATCATCTCTAGTCATTTAAAATCAAAATAATGACTTATTATTACTTGTGTTATTAGTTTGAAATCTCCACGGCTGGCACCGTCTGTGCACCGTTGGAGACAGGCGGTGGCACCGCCTGTCATCTATGTTTTAGGCGTGGTTCTTGAGAGTTACCGCGTATCCCGTACGGGGTATGCGTGGTACCCGTTTTCAATTTTTTAGGGCTTTCCCTACAAGCCCAAAACCCCACCAAAACTCAAAATGAATGCTATGAAAGGAAAGAGTAAGGTTTTAGCTATTACCTGCAACTGACGGTGCTCAAATCTGACCGTGGGAACTCCCGGTATCAGCTGCTAAAGATCTGGCTAAGAAAGTCCTCCAAATGCTCTCTACTATGAGTAAATAGTAGAACGATTTGATGTTTTACTATTTAAATGACTTATATAGGCATCTTTGGGTCTGATATACTATAGTTTTGATGTAAAATTACATTTTACTCTAGATTTATCAGTCGTAATCCCTTAATGCTAGTTATGAATGCATTTAACACTTGTTTCTGAGTCGATTGTAGGATAAGAGAACTATAGTAAGAAGCTTTGGAAGTTTCTTTATGACTTTTTCACACTTCCATAAAACGGAAAAGGTCAATGAGCGTTTGTTACGACACTTTGGTCACGCTCCTTAAACCTAGTATCAAAGTTTCGAGTCCGTTTCAGATTCTTTCCAGGATCGTAAAAATCGACATTGTGTAAAGAGACGTCATGGAGTCTTCTTTTCACCTCTTTTTCAAGCTCCTTAAACATGAAAATATCGTCAAGTCCATTTCCGATTCTTTCCAGGCTCCTAAAAATGCACATTGTGCAAAGAAACCTCATGGATTCCTCTTTAAACTCTTTTTAGGCTCCCTAAATATGAAAATATTGTCGAGTGATATTGCCTTCTTCACACTCGTTAAAGTATTTGAAGAGTCGTCCATCCGACGATAGGTTATCTCTTTTTCGGTTTGGATAGGACTATTTACGAAAAAGGAACACTCAAGCCAATCATGACTGGAAGAGTTCTCTAAGGTATGATTTTACACTTTTTCGGGCCTTAGAGACTAAATAATACAAAAAATGACCCCTTTGGAGTCTCCTTCCGTAATCGTTTAGACTCTCTAAACATGGATGATACCGAGTTTTATTTCATTGGAATCGTTAAATTAAACATTGAGAGACCCGTTTTGGGAACGAACCCCTCCTCTCTCAAGTTCGTAAAACATATGAGTCTGGACATGTCTTCTAACAAGCTATATCGAGTGTTTGTTACCCTCTTTGAACTCATAAAACTGAAAAGAGGAACTCATCGATCATGATGGAGAAAATGGGAAGGGAATCATTTTTGCAAATAAATGGCAGTAGTTTGTCATTACCTTTGAACATGGCACTTGTCTGCACATCATGTCAGTCAATTGGGTATTCAACTGATCTCCATGATGATCCACTTCCATGATTCATGCCACTCCTTTGAGTCTTTCAAAAGAATGCATTGTCCACTGTCACATTGTGTGTCTATCCCATCTAATCATGCTTCCAAGTCTTGTGTCGTGCCTCCCAATGTTCAAAGGGGATTTGAAGAAGTTTACCTCTGCAGTCAACACAGTTTTTGTGTCAGTATTTTTAAGTCAGTCCTATGGTTACTACATTCACATCATTCCAAAATTATGTTCTGAGTTTCATTTTGTTGATGTTGGACTCATCATGGCCCTCCGTCGACGAGACTATTCCTGTCGACATTAGCTCGTCATCCAGGAAATAGTCTTAGAAACAAAAACTTAGTACCTTGAGATGTGTATGCCTTAATGAAAGATTCTCTCTATCTCGACATAGGTTCACATCATTGACCTTTAATCGATAGAATCGACTAGGTGTTCAACATCAGGACATATATTCACACTCAGTAGATTGTACTAGGGTACCTTGGGAATCATTGACATTAATGGTAATCTCCCTCGCACTTGTTAACGGTTCACATCATTGGTCGGTAATCAAGTGGTTTCTACCATGTTCGACTTCAGATCATTGTAATCACATGGATAGAATCGTACTTTGTGTAAGACGAGACAAAGACCCTGGGTAGTTGGTTAAAGCGCTCATTGCTTTTCCCCCAGGCTGCGATGGAGTTTTGTATATCTAGCATGGATCCACATTTGTATGGTCATGGCTATGCTCAAATTTGCATCTGTATGACATCGATCTACATTGTATGTTTGGTAGCTATGTCCAAGTTTGAGTCCTCTATCACATGGATCTACATTGTATTTTAGTAGCCATGCTTGTTTATTCCTTCCATGGATCTGCCTATATTGGTCTGCAGCCATGATTTGGTTACTTGTGTCTATGAGTCAAAAATATTGATGTACTACAAATTCCTACTTGACTACATGCTCCGATCGAGCCGTCATTTTCACCTCGTAGCAACGACTTGTTCTCTCAAAGCTCTCATTTATCGTATCTCTCTATGACTCATGCTTTGGGGGGCATCCTGTTATACCAAAATCTTGTCATCATCATGTGATAAGACCTTTGGCATACCTACTTGCCCTTAATCCTAGCACTTGGAGTGGAAACCCATGTTGATTGTTAATATTTCATAAAAAGACTCAGCACCGCGCTTTCCCCTTTATCCATGAGCGGTACCTTGCTCGCACCACCAGTGCCTTGTTATCCATAAGTGGTGCCACCGCTTATAGCCCTTGGTCCATAAGCATTTCTTACCTAAACTGCTCTGTCATATAAGGATAAAAGTGGTACCCTAGGTAAAATGGGAAAAAGAGAAGATTCTTGAGGCTTCTAGATCATGAGACTCATGTCCTCCCTTATCCCTGTCATTGTGGGTCAGTTGAGATCAAGATTCCTCATCCTAGGATCTTACAGGCCACCTCATCCACAAATATCTCAAACATTCCTATCTATTGAGCCTTATAAATACAAGCTCATGTCCATGGTTGAGGGGAGAACCATTGAGGTATTGTTATGCTGTTGGATTGACCACTTGGCCCAAGCCATTGAAGAGCATAGAGATAAAAGTTGGAGCTTATGGGGATGAAAGTGTTTGGTTTCATGGAGATGCATGTCAACACTAAGGCTTAATTGGTCGTAAACTTCTCCATTTTAATCTTAATGCAAAGCTGATTTCCATCCCACTTAATTGTTGTTGGATTCCTTAGTCACTGACATGGATTAATAGATTATGTTCTGGTAGATTTGATGTGTTTGCGTGTTTAATCTAATTACAGGTACACAGGTTTACTATCGAAGTAGGCATTTCAGGTATCTATGATATCCAGGGAGGGTCTTCATCCTTTGTCATTCATTTGTTCTAGATCTGAACCATTCAGACCAAAGGAATAGCTTCTGTCCGCAGAAGGTGAAATATTCTTGCTAACAACTACCTGAAATATGGCCAATGCAATAACTGGCATGGCATAAGTCCAACTTCTCCCCAAGAGCAAGTTATAATCCAAAGGTACATCAATCACCTCTACTTCAACAGACACTGCTTTCCCTACCAACTTAATTTTAAAATCCGGTAGGATACCATGTGGATGAAATGATCTTCCATCGAAAGCAGTAAGTAGGGTGTTCGATGGAACGAGCTCTAGAGATCCAAGAGCTTTCCAACAAGACAGGGACATGACACTTGTAGAAGAACCCTCGTCGACAACTTCCCTTCCAATGGTTTTTTTCCATGGATGACATCTATAGATAAGGCTACATGATATGGCAAGCGAATTTTGACATCGGACAAATTAAACTTCACCATGAGGCAAGATGAGTCCATACTGCCTAACGCTGCTAAGAATGCATCTCGCTGGGTGGGACAACTCTATAACACCTCTAAAGCTGACATTGCACAAATATTCTAGGCTAAATATTCAACTATAGAGTAGTTTGTTGCAGCCCTAGAATTGGGATTGTGAAAGGTTTTCTTGAAGACACCTTTCAGTATCTTAGGCATAGGTTCGACAGGTTTCTCAATCATGAGAGGGTTGGAAGTTTCACCTATTGACTTACCCTTCTCCGAAGCCTCTATTTCATAGTTCTTGTTCCTATTCTGGAGTAAAGTCTAGGATCGAACCATGTTGATATAATTAGGGTCAAGAGATTTGGGGTTCCCTCTACTGCATTTGAAGCTGAAGCTGAATTCTGTCATTGGGGAAAAGGATCCTTCAGGACAGTCAGTTGTTGGCCTTTTAATAGCTTCTGAGCTTGTTCCATAAGGGGACATTGATGGGTCAGGTTATATTCATGGCACAACTTACATGGTAATTTCACCTTCTTCTTTTCTTTTTTTCCCCCATCAGCATTGTTTGTGGGTTTTTGCTTGTTTTGGTTTCCCTCACCTTTTTTTCCTTTCTTCTTTTTCCCACCGGGCTGTTGATTTCCATTCTGAGAGGATTGTACAAAAACATTTGCATTCTAGGGTGAGGTTTCCTCCACCATATAATGTTTGACAGAAAACTCATGAAGTTGTTTAGCCAAAGACTCTACAATGGGGTCTTTCTCAGAACTAACCACACCACATTAGAGGAAATTTCAACTCAAAATGGGCCTTTTAACATTTATTCAAATTCCATGTCATCATGTGTTAGCCAATAAAATTGCTTTAAATTTGAAATACCGTATAGGTCTTAAACACTTTTTTAATATAAATTTGGGGATAGGTATCATAAAAAAAACTACTTTTTTTGTTTGTATTTTTTACATCTCCCTGTGTTTTTACTCAAATTTTGATCGGGAGAGCTTGTTGGATGCGGAATTAAATTTCGCATCCAACAAGTACCCACTTGGCATACTTTTGATGGACCCCGCTACCCCAAAAACAAGAAATACCTGAAAAAATGGAATGATGATGTCATCATTTCATTTTTTTAGGTATTTCTTGTTTTTGGGGTAGCGAGGTCCATCAAAAGTATGCCGAGTGGGTACTCGTTGGATGCAGAATTTAATTCCGCATCCAACAAGCTCTCCCGATCGAAATTTGAGTAAAAACATAGGGAGATATGTCAAAAATACAAACAAAAAAGTAGTTTTTTTATTTTCTTCCTCCAAAATTAATAAATATTATTTTATTATTTTAACTATTATTTTATTAGTTCATTTTTGGAGGCCCATTTTGAGTTGAAATTTTTTCTAATGTCAGCATGGGGTCCATGCTTAGGTTTCTCTACATTGTGCATTGGCCTCGGTGCATCAGGGATGATCTCATATAAAATCTCAGACTGAGAATATATCAAATCTAGCCGTTGGGCCCTGAGGATAGCCTTTTCATCATTGGTCACTCCCGAAGTAGATGCATCCTTAGATATATATGGAAATAGGTATTTAAGGAACCATTCTAGTAAAATCTCAGGAGGAATAGTGGCTTTGATAAGGCTCTTCCGTCTTCTCCACTCTTGGATGTGATCCGAAATATGAGTGGCCTTGTCCTGCTAAAAGGTAGACAACAAGTCTGTCCTGAAATCATATCGGATAGGAAGTTGGAAGTGACTAAGGAATACATTAAATAAGTCCCAAAAAATATCAAACGCAGCAAAAGGCAGTTCAATGTACCATTTTGTTGCAGTACTGGTTAGAGTTCTTTGGAACAGTCTCAACCAAACTGTATCGTCGTTCAGTGAGTTAGAAGAGCACCACAAATGGAAAGTGGTGACATGAGCTCCAGGATCATCACTAACTTTGCCTTCGAATTTCAGAATGTCTGAGGGTAGCTTGGTAGGAGCGGGTGGCCAGGAGGAGTTATGTCTCACCCGGTCATTCATTAGTTTTGACAAATCTAGCAAGTTTGGTGTTGCCAAGAAAGGGAGCTTGGGTCTAACCAGAGCATTAAAAGTACCATCTTTGGGATTAGAGGGACTTGCCCCCATGTTCCCATATGTGAAGGTGGGGTTGCCCCCTGTTGCCGGTTGTGAAGTGGTTGGGCCGCTTTGGAAATGATTCCATCCATAAGCCAGTGGATTGTTTATGTGTGGTGCATTGTATGAGGTTATAGCTGCCCCAGTCGAATATGGGGTTTGGAACATAGGAGCAGGTATCCCTCTGCTGAAAATCGAGAAAGGAGAGATTGTGAAAGGAGTTGAAACCAGAGTTTGAAAACCTTGACCATAAGGATTAGGGTTTCTGAACTGCACCCCTGCATATGCGGGTGTTTGCCCTACATATGGAGTGGATGGGGGAATGTGCCCCCCATTCCAAGGAAAACCCTGGACAAATTATGAGGATCCTATAGGACCACTCTGAGCAGTGTGTGTGAAGGAAGTAGGAACTAAAAATACACTAGGAATTCCAGTGACCATACCACCAGAAGTACCTGTTAAATTTGTGGGATCCGGTGGTTGAACCACCTGGCTAGCTGGAGTTAAAGGTGTAGTAGGTATACTTGTTCTAGGGGCACCTACTGAGTTAGATGGAACCCCTTCATCCGGAGTGGCTTAGGTGGAAGTAGAAGAAATTTCTCTTGCAGTAGACATTAGTCTGCCTAGAGGGACACCAATCATGGGTGAATTGAAAGGATGAACCTGAACGATCACAGGATCGTTTAAGTCAGTTAGAGGTGAATTAAATTTCCTTGCAAACTCGTCATCCTACAATTCTTCTATCTCAATTGTAGTTAAATCAAAACGTTTTTCCCCAAGTTTTGGTTCACCCAAAACTTCACTAACTCCTATCGGTTCGAAAGAACCTCCCGTGTCTAATTTCCTCCTTTGAGGGGGAGGTGGAGGTTCCAATGTGATAAGCGGAGGAAGGATTTTCAACCTTCATGATCTTCTGATAGATTGGTCCTCCATGATTGTGAATTTGACTCTTCACACCCTAAGGTCGGCTAAACACAGACAAACCACAGAGCAATCACTACAAAATTTCCTAAAGTCTCAACAATCACAAGGGGTATAAGATAAGCTTTCCCAAAGAAAGCTGAGAGACAGTTTCTTGGCGTCCTTGAAGAGTTTCTTAGGCACAAGCAAAAGAATCACCCACCGCCCTCCTACACTTTCAACAATGGTTACCTTCCAAGCCCATCCAAGGTGAACCAGAAATAACCTTCTGATTTACCTGTGTATAAACCCTAGATGTCAAAGAGACTAAAGGCTACCTTAACTATATCAATAGTTTGGGGGGATAGTCCCAAGCCTGATTCATATGCATGGGAAAGGTAGAAAAGCCCGAAACTCTATCTAGGATAGAATCCCCTGATATGCAAAAACCTTGGTTTACATTTTGACAAGGAATCGAAGGGTTATCTCCTCAGTCAAAGCATCCACGCGGTCTCGTGCTTAACTCTGGTTTGAGAGAAGCTTCCCAGATACTATCAACACAAAGAAGGAGTTACCTATCGATTGGAGTGACTACATTTGAATTTAAGTACTTATGGGGAGTTTAAACTTCATATCTCACAAGTCTAGCCTAAGCTAGTAGGCGTATGACCCTATAAACAAAACTTACTAATAAATTTTAAATTATAGCGTTCATTTTAAAGGTTGTTCTTAGTCAGAGGGTAAGTAGCGTGAATGACTATGATATTATAGACGCGATAAGAAAAGTAAAAAGGTGTATAAAATGAATTCCAAAACAAATGATAACTACTTAAATCAAGCTTCTTTTTCTTTTTGTAGATATGAACTAATGAAATTACAACTAAGTATGAGAATTCTAAGACTTTTTTTTGTAATTTTTGATATTTTATTCAAAAATACTAAAAATAAAAGTACAATATGCAATTAAAATGAAAATGTTTCCAATGTTTTTTCTTCACTTTTCAAACTCTTAAAAAATTACTATGCACCTAAATGCAAATTTTTTTGAGTATGCTTGAATAATCAGACCATAAAGTAAGCAATATGAAGTATAGCAGACTTGTAAGAACCAAATTCAACCACCTAAGGAGGAGACTTGGCAAACACCTAGCTTGGGAAGAAACAATGAATAAAATCCATTGAAATCACTAAAGGGCAAGTGACAAACTGAAACTACTCGAAAGTAGTACAGAGTACAAGGTATCTAAAATCCCGATCATTGATTCGGATACACAGCACTAAACCTATCACCCAAACAGGATAATCCACTTCAAATTGATAAGTGAAAGAAGACTCAAACAACAAAAACTCAAGGGCTTACTGAAAAGCACAAAGTATGGTGTACAGGACTTTCAGACCTACAGCAAGATGCCAGCAATAAAAGACCCCAAAGCAGAGAAAAATCCAAATAATACAGGGACAAGAAACCCTACCTAAAAATTTGATGTTAAAAGATGTACGTGACTGTCTAATAGAGAAGCCCGCATACTGTACGCGATTGTCCAATGGAGAAACCCATGTATACAAGTTGTTGTACGCGACTGTGTAGCACAGCAACCTGCCTACACAACAAAAATTTTCTCAAAAAGAAAAAATAATCTAGGTCTCTAAAACACTACTACAAATCAAAGCCAAGATAGAAAACCATGCACTGAATCAGACCAAAGACTAGGCAAGTATCTACAGGACTAACCCATAGCAGGCTGGACTCCCTAGTGGAATCGTCAATTCTGTTGTTTAGGATTAAGCACCCTTATAACCTAGGGTCTGGGGTTACCAACTTACTACTAACCTTGTATACAATAAGCTTTACCAGAGAATAGAAAAGGAATAGGAAGAAAGTCTTGACTTACCCGATTACCGACAATTGATCCAAGATTAATCTTCTCCCACTCCTCTTCTCTCCAAAGCTTTCAGGGATGCACCTCTTTCACCTGTAAAGAGCATATTCTCCAAGTAATATCTCATGCATGTATATATAAGAGGTTATATAACAATATATCAAATATATAATCAAATACATTCATTAACCACAATACATGAAATAGACTTAACACAATGTTGGAAGAAGAATTATCTATATTAACAATCAGTGAATGAGATAAGAGTACAACCCAGCTTCTAAGACAAGGACTCCTCTACAACCAAAGGACTCTGAGTTCTGTTGCTCCAAGACTTCTGAAGATATACCACCAGCATAACTTTGCTCTCCAATCTTGATTAATTAATATCCTCCCCAAGGCCTCTATTTATACTTTGGGAAATGGAGTGATTTCGAAGATTGGGGTGGTTGAAACAGTTGGGATAGTTAAGGATTAGGGCCCAAATAATCTCAATTAATCGTGTTTTAGATTTTTTAAGGTCAAAATAAGGTGTACGCAACTATTGATATAGGAAACCCGCGTATGACATGCGAGTTGCTCAAAGAAAACCCGCATAAGATGGTGTACGCTGGTTGCAATGCAGATAGTCGCGTACAGTACATGAATTGCAATGGAGATAGTAGCGTATGCAACTCAACACTTAGAAAAATTATATAGCAAGTTGGTTTAAGGGTAACTGCATCCCAATTCATGCCCATCTATAGTGCTTTGGAAAATCCTAATATGTCCTTTTGTGTACCAACATAAAGAATGTCAACACTCGGACAGAGAAGTGCCATTTGGCCTGATAACACACATGTACCAAAATATGTGAATACTTACTTCTTATATAAAAAAATAATACATCGATAGACGTTTTTATTTGATATTTGGGGTGGACTACAACCTATGATTTTTCATCTAAAGACGAGGATAAGACAAGTGTACCATCTAGATTGATTCTATGGTAGTCGTTTAACATTTTAAATAAAGGAATATAAAAAATAATCTATAGCTAGTTTATGAATAGATAAGCGGTAGTAATAAATGGATATTTCATAGTTGATGAATGAATAACCAACCATTCATGCGAGATAACTAGAAGAATGTGAGACAAAAAAATAACTGATGGTTGATAAATGGATAACAAGAAGAATTCCGGTGATAACATGTAGGTAGGCATGGATAACTCATAATTGAACCCGTTTAACTAGAAGAATATGACGAACAAAAAAATATTTTCAAATTGTGTTTCATTCCATAACTATCTCTAAACCATTTGATCTCTATCCATGTGATCCAACCACAAACTATTTGGGTGTGCTAATGTAAAATAAATTAACACATAAGTTGTGGTTTAAATGTTTTAGTATATTAATTGTATTTAGGCTAGAAATTAAAATAACTATCAAATATCAAAATATAATTCCCAAAAAAATTTAAATTTTCTTAACAAATATTAAAGTAATTATAAAATATATTATTACTTGTGAAATGAGAAAATACGAAAAATAATATTTTTACCAAAAATATGTATTAGAGTTTTCTACCAAAAGTATTTTTTTTCAACTGAAAAAAGCATTCATTGCTATTCTTTTGAATCAAAGGAACTGGGTACATCATCGAGTCAACAAAAAAGACCCCTACAAAAAGAAGCCAGGTCTTCCAAGAGAATCAAGAAATTTTTTTTTTTGTCATACAAAGCTAAGCTATCAGTATTTGGGCATATCATATACAATGATGGTCCTCTCATAAATGTCATATAACATAATCAGTCAAGTATGTCCCTAGAGAAAATATGAAGAGGGGCCCGGAGACACTATCCAAGACAGAGCTGGTATACCCACAAATTCCAGAGACAAAAATAATCAACTTAACCAAATACCTCCCGGCAGGAGTCAAGAGACTAATAAAGTCAAAGAATGAGAGGAAAGCTCTCAAAAACACTGAAGAGTGACCTCCCTGTACACTATATATTCACAAGTTTTCGTGAAAGTAAGCCGGCCTGCATCCATCAAAATCCATTCCTTGGATAGTGTATTTTCCCTCTTGTTATGATCCCTAAAGACATGACTAAAATCCACATGAGTGAACCAAGATATAAGTTTCCTAGTGTCCAGGAACCAGGCATCTAAGTTCACCAAGGAGAGAGTGGATTCATTTTTATCCCAATTAATAATCACTGAGGAATATCCAAAGACATAAAGGTATGGTAACCCAATATCTTTAGCAACGTATAGTGATTCCCAGAGAGCCAATAGCTCAGCCCTAGTTTTAGTGTTGTGTCTACAGCCCAACTTGATAAAGAGAAAGTGCTGATCACTCATCCAAATACAGGCACCAACTCCAACCAACAAATCTGCTGCAGCACCATCATAAAATACCATAGGATAAATATTCCTCGAGGGGTCACCAATAATTCTTCCTTTGGGTATGTTAACAAGTGGGACCAGATATGATTCTACCTCAAACATGATCACATGACAGATTCTGGGTATGTTAGGGAGCATGTCTTCAAAGATGAGGCAATTCCTGGTCTTCCAAAGGTTCCAAATAAAGAAAAAAGGTAAGTATAGTAGCCTTCCATTCTTCTTAACCAAACTGCTGAGATTACCATCCAGAGTAATATAAGACTAAATTAGATGAACATCAAACAAATAACTTAAGTAGTGAATAACATCATGGACAAAGGGGCAACCAACAAAAGGGTGATCCACAAATTCGACATTAGTGTTGCATAAGCAGCATCTGTTAGGACCAGACCATCCCCTTTTGCAAAGGTTATCCCAGGTTTTAATTTTCCTTTTAACCGCTAGCCAAGTAAAAAACTTCAGTTTAAGTGGGATATTGAAACCTCAAATCAAAGAAAGTAGACCATCGTTCTGCAGAGGCAAATGTTCAGAAACAATAAGCTCGTAAGCTTTTTTTGCAGAGACCCTCCCCAGTTTTTTATCAAATAACCAAAGTAAAGAGTCATCCTGATTCCCAATCCTTATACCTCTATGAGATAAGCCTTTAACAAAAGCCGACCATTGATCTACCCATGATCCACCAAGTTCAAGATCAAACATTGAGTACCAGCAATTGAAACCCCACAGATCACCATCCCAATTCTGTGACTGATCCATATTTGTAATCCCATAATCGGCTAGATAAACCCTTAGATCCTTGGATAGTAGATAAGAAGAATTCAGACCAGCAATAGGATCAACACCCAGTCTAATTTTCCAACCATTGCCAACCTTCCAACCCGGATGATTAGTAATATAAGACAAAATTCTAACAAAACCACTCCAAAAATAAGAAGTTCCAAATAAATTAAACTTACGGGCTCTAATCCATACCTCCAATGGTTTGAGCTTTAAGTATTTATGTGATATGATTCTACTCCAGATACCATTACCCATAAGAATCTTCCACAAGTTTTTCAACCTCAGCAAGATGCCAAACCATTCCAAGTGCTTTATATTCCAGCCACCATACTCAATAGGGACAGATATCGATTCCCAACTAGCAAGATGGAACCTCTGATGTCCATATGAGTTCCCCCATAAAAACAAGAAAATGGTTTTCCTCATCTTATTCAAGATAGATTTTGGGCATCTAGCAAGCGCAAACCAATAAACAGCAAGTCTCGAGAGCACTGCAATAATAAGGATCACTCTACCACCAAGGGTCAGTAATCTGTATGACCAATGCTTGATCTTATTTTCAAACCTTTCCACCAACCAACTCCAGTCTGAAGTTCTATACCCCAATGGTTTCAGGTGGAAACCTAGGTATTTAAAACCAGAGCTGATCAGAGCCATGCTGTAGGGAAGAAGCACAACAATTTGACATCTGATATCTTTGTCCACATCCTAAAATTGAAAAAATAATTTTTCTATGCTAAATTCCATCCCCGTAGCAGAACAGAACAAGCCGATATCCTCTTTATAAGCATTCCATTAACTGACAGTACCAATACCAAATAGGAGCACATCGTCCACAAATAATAGATGCGTGATAGCCATATTTGGAGAGTACTGGAAGCCGGTGATAAGACCCCTCTGATGGGAATTCAAGATAATCCTACTGAGACTTTCAATAATCAGCATGAATAACAAGGGATATAGGTGACATCCTTGTCTTATTCCCCTAGAGGCAAGGAAAAAGTAAGTTGGAGTCCCATTGACTAGGAAAGCAAAACAAGCACTTGAAACACATCCCATAATCTAGTTCACAACAATCAGAGGTATGCCGATCTGAAGAAGCAATAATCTGAGGAAGGTCCAATTAAACCTATCAAAATCTTTGACCAAATCCAATTTTAATACCAATACATTTGAAATTTTGGTTTTAATAGAGTGTAGGACTTCCTAAGTAATTCCTACAGGCTCAGTGATTTTCCTATTCCTCAAGAACCCAAATTGTTGGCTTGATATAGTCTTATTGAGGAGAGGTTTTAAATGAATAATAACAATCTTAGATATAACCTTGTAAACCAGGTTGCATAAGGAAATGGGCCGAAAATCAGCAAAGGTGGAGGATGTCAAAACCCCAAATTTTCAAAAAAAATTTAAATTTTTTTAAAAGCATATAATTTTCATAATTACAGTAAACTAATTAGTAAATTAGTTATATGTTACCAAATTCATTATCTGAATTATCTGTTGGTTATGTTTAGCGATAGAACAGTTCTTCTCAGTTTACTGACTTTGTTTCTCTTTGCGACCACAAGGTGGGACTGTCATGCAAAACTGGGCTTACTTGGCTTTCGAGCTAATGCGGATAGTTTTCCTGTTCTTACAGACTACAGGTAAGAATTTCGGTTGCTGCTTGTAGAAATTCTAAAGTATTTAAGTACAAGTTCGTTACAAATTAAAAGTTCAGTAAGAAAAAAAATGATAGGCAACCCCCAACGCTTATTGAGGTAAATTCATTAACTGTTCTTCTTTTTAGTAGAAGTAAATTTATGTTACTTAATGGTTACTGAACTATCCTATATCTATTATAGTTGTCAAAAAGGCCTTCGCTAAAATTCTTTACAGGTAGAGTAAGAAATGGCAGAGTTGTAGAATCAATAGTTTACTTTCAGAAGTGCACAAATACATTTACATCGTTAAGTATATTAATATGGGGGTTTACGTATCATAGTTACCATTTTCAACCCTTGAAGTTTAAAAGGGTTTACATCTGTATTTCAAGCTGCTCATCGAAAAATATATACTCATGCACACAGTTTTATTTACACAACAACTATTCCAATGCATAACTAAAGCTTATCTTTAGTTAGATAGTTAACCTACTGTAAAATGCTTTTATCCTATCCCTTCATATATATATAAAAGGGACCTCTTCTTAATGGAATACTAACCTTAAGAAAGTGTAACATAAAAGTTTTAAGATCTAACAATTATGTTGGTAAATCTTTTGTTAAGAGATCAATGGCTTACCCCTTGTATGTTACAATTTCTTGGTTAAGAACATTTATTCCAAGCAATGCATTCATCAAAATAATTATTATTATTTCCTTTTGTATTCATTTATCAAACTTAGATAAATATGACAAGACCAATGGGGTAAACATTATTAATAGGATAAATGCTATAGTTGAATTTACAAACCTCCTCAATAACAACCATTAGTATATTTTTATAATTAAAACATGGATGATGGTTGAATACTTGTGTAAGCATTAATCTTACTCAATCATAAGTGTTTTTAATTCCTTCTATAACAATGTTGCGAAACTTATTTTTATCAAGGTTGTAACTGTTTGAAGAATGAGTACATGTATACCTAGATAGAGAGGTCATGAAAAAACCATGTCTTAACAAGTTTATGGTTTCTAACCCTTAACCTTTCATGAACCCTTACTTCATATATTCCAATATTGTATAAAATGTTAGGTTAAGAACTTACTACTCTTGATAGAGTAAAATCTTTTGATCAACTGATTATTAAGTAAGAGATAGCACGTTATGCAGTGCTAGGTCATAGTGTTAACTTATTCCCACGATGAACATACAATTATAACTCGATTGCATTGCATAAATGATGATATGCCATAATGTATTTTAGGGTGATTCCATGAAGATGGGTAACACTTTTTGGCCAAATTTGGTGATGAAAACCTGATTTTTTACTCATGTGCTAGATAGAAGCCCTCAAAACGCATATATGCCATGTGAATTTTGACTTGCAGTAAAAAAACAAATTGTAGAATATTATGTTGGCTTCATAGTGATATTTTTTTTTAAATATTCTGATGTCATTTAATGTGTGAATTTTTGCATTTAATGAACTGTGTGACCTTAAAAATTTGAAGAAGCTAATAAGTGGCTCGTGTCCACGTAGAGTAATTCAATCTTGCATTAATAATTTAAAATATATATATATGAGCATGATCTACACAAAATGCAGTGTGATGTGCATATTTTTTTGTTAATTTTTTTCGCATTATACAATTATTTATTATTTTTCAAAAGTGACCACATTCAATTTCAACATCGTTTTAAACACATATTTGTCCACGTAAAGAAATTTTTTCTATTTTTTCAAAAATTGAAAAACCAAAGATACCCTTTTGAAGAGGACACGTCGATATGTGATGTGTACATTTTTAAGAATTTTTTGGCTGTGTATTTTTAACTCTGCATATTTTTCTTTGAGCTGCTTCGAAGTTGCAGTGTGGTTTTCTAAGTATAAGTTTTAGAAGTAATTAAAAAATAAATATCATATGAATGCCAAAATGCGTGTATGATACCTCAATGGATAGAATATTCGTTGGTGAATCTATCGGTATCAACTCCGCTTAGTTATGTCCTAGGAATGGCAGGGTTTACACCTCTGCAAGGCATAGGAAATTTTCCATTTGTTTGAATGTGGGCTAAGTCTGTTTTTTTAAGCCCTCGACCGAGGGTTTTTAAAGCCCGCAATACCTCGGTCGAGGTATTTAAATACATCGACCGAGGTATTTAGATACCTCGGTCGAGGGCTTGATAAAACCTCGGTCGAGATATTAAGACCTCGGTCGAGGGCTTAAAAATCCCTCGACCAAGGTGCGTTTTTCTGTTTTTGCCGAAATGCGCTTGCCAAAAAGTGTTACCCAGGTCCGCGGATTCACCCTTTAATGAGTTGTCAAATCTTTACAACAAAGGTAAGCTTTTAAGGTGTAGTTTATATGTTGACGAAATTCTTTGTTATAATGCTCCAAATGATAGGTTGACTTCGGCTGGGATTATAGTCAAACCTTTGAAGACAGCCAAATGATTGACAATGTTGTTCCTCGTAATTGCTCAACGCTAACTATGGAGAATTACCCACTGTGTGTAAATAGTTGCATGGAGACATGGCTGATTTGTGGCCAAGCGTCGTAAGCTTAAAAGAGCCATCTCCAACCCTAGCTCATTATTCTTCCAATGCTTTCGGGCTCTTGTTACTCTTCTGTGGAGGGTTTGGCTACTCTGTCACCTGGTAGTGCTGCTGATGTCTATGGCTTATTCCTCCCTCGTTGGCTTGTCGAAAGGCACAGTAAAGAAGTACCATCCGAAGTGTTGCTGTAAGTCGTAAGTTTAATGGTTCTCCCTCCAGGTTTTTCGCTGCCTTTCTAGCTCGAACCCAACCCTTGACTGTAACAGCCCCTTCTTCTTAATTTAATAATTGCAAGGGTGGTTCTTCATTACAGAGTGCTGTGGCTTATATTTCACACTGTATTGTGTTATTTTGAATTGGGTAACCGCATAGTTCTAGGGTTTTTACCTTGTCGGTTGAAAGACTGAGACCCTCTGCTATTAGTAATCGATAGAGTGTTGTAACGACATTTCCCTTGCAGCTGATGAAAGTCCTCCTCCTACTCGTGCTGATCACTGCGTTGTTGGTTATCAGCAGTTACATCTCCAACAAGTTTTGAGGTAAGAATCATTAGTTCTTTCTTTAATATTGCACCTTTATTTATTTACATAACCGTTACTGCAGATAAACTACACTAACAGTAGAAAATGTGGTAACCAATCGAAGGTATGAACCTGTCTCTTCCTCTCTGCGTAACTGGTACGAGGTTGCTGCGACTTGCTACGGTAAGCCCTGGACTTCCATGGCTGTTCTATCTTGTCCAAACCCTTATGGGATGTCAAGGGTTGGTCGTCGTGGCCTGAATAACCCTTGTGGGTTTTGGTTATTCTAGTTATTTGTTTTCACTGGTTTTTTTTAAAGATTGTTAAACCCTTTCTTAATGCAAGGTCCTCCGGCTTCGACCATGAGTGTACATTTTGTCCCGTTTTGTAATACTATGTATATATAAATAAGGAACATGCTTATGACATCCTTACTCTGTTGATTTTCAATACGGCCGTAAGTAAAGATACTGTCTTGGCTCCACAGTTGTGGATTTAATTGCATATTTGGATTAATAGGGTTCAACCCTAATTCGACAGTAAAAGAAATATATACAGCCTCTTATTTTTAAAATCACTGTTAATTTATAATACTCATTTGTAAATTGTGGGGTTATTAGTTAAGTTTTACAATACTTGTTAAGCTTCGATAATGTCAAGCATTCTACACTATTGATTATATCCTGCGTGATAATATACTTGATTTTTACCTGTAGTATTTTATAATTAAATGCTAAGGTTTCCTGTACAATGTTTAAGTATTGATTTACTTTATTATTAACAAAAAAGTAAATTCTTAGAACTATTCCCCTTCAGAATATAATAGGTGGATGTAATTTTTTTTAAAGAAAAATTATTATGTAACTCTCAGTAAATCTCCAGTACATAATTTATATTATAATTCTGGTTTACAATAATGAGTTAAGGCCTTACTGTAATTACCTAAAAATACTATCTTAATAGAGTAAATAATAAGATAGTAATTATTATTTATGAATATAACATTATTATCCTAACTGGAGTACTATTACTTTTATTGTTATGTATACTTAATTCCTTTTGTAAATGTTAGGTATAACTCCCGATTGATGTTTATTACATTGCCAAAAGCTATTATTTATACATTAGATGTGGCGGTTGAAAACCAGCCTTTTCACCTTCCTATCTATTCATATTCCTATCTATTTACAATAATCCCGACGGATTATTCTAACAATCCCCCTCTTAATCCGAAGGGATGTTCGTAAGTCCGAGCATGTTTCTGAATTTTTCAAACTTTTCTCGTCCAAGCGCTTTGGTGAAGATGTCTGCAACTTGATCATTCGTGGAACAATGTCGAAGATGGACTGTTTTGGCCTCTACATGATGTCGAATCAAATGATACTTTGTGTTGATGTGTTTGGTTCGATCATGGAATCTAGGATTCTTAGCCAGCTTAATTGCAAAAGTATTGTCGACCAACAATGGAGTGGAGTTCTCTTGTTTTTATTGCAAATCTTCAAGTATCTTCCTGAGCCATACTATTTCTTTCGTTGCTTCAACTGCAGCC